>JACEFZ010028280.1:0-100000 GCA_014155875.1 Cepaea nemoralis | reverse complement strand
TCTGAACATTTTGAGGGAGGTTATGTCGCAAAGACAACTTATCACAAACATCAGAAAGAGGCAGTGCTCGGTTTTATTTTTTGGCCACATTATGAGAAGACAGAGGCTGGAACATTTTGTGGCAATCGGAAAGATTTGTGGAAAGAGAGATAGACGAAGACAGCGAGATAAAATTCTTGACAGTCTTGTGTCATTTCACGGAATGTAGACGAATTGATACACGTCGCTTGAGATGGCATGATGCGAAGAAGCATGATCGCCCACGCCAGAGGGCATGACACTTGATGATGATTTCTGATGTCAACCTCTTCTCTCTCTTCCCTCTCCCCCCCCCCCCCCCCCCCCCCCCCCCCCCCCCCCCCCCCCCCCCCCACCTCAACCCCTGTTTCTGTTCTGTAAGTGGTTCGAAAGATGCGATACATTTAACAGGGAAGTTAGCCTGGTTTCAAAGTGAAATTGTAGTGTTTCCGTTAGATGATGTCCGTGCGTGCGTGAGTGCGTGCGTGCGAGAGTTCCGTGCGTGTTGTGTTTGTTAAAGCGGTTTGTAGTCGGTTTCTTCTGTCATTCCCTATCGATCTATCTGTAAGTGGTCGAAAGAAAAGAGACATTTTAGCTGGGAAGTTGTTGACCTGGCTTAAGAGTTCAATTGTAGTGTTTGTCTTTGCCGTGTGTGTGTTGCGTGGCCAGATTGGGTTACGCTGGCTTGTCATCTTGTCTTGGGAATATGTTTGGGTTTTCCTGTTGCTATTAGCGGGTCGCTTTCTTTGCGCACGATTGTCCCAGTAAGTGTTCCAGCTTTTTCCACAGATCACGCAAAGAGCATTTTAACTCAGTGCACCACTCAAACAGGTATGTCCAATAAACAAAAATAAAAAGCTATACACACGCTTTGTGTCCAACATACAAGTATTATATTTTGACAAAGGGACATTGTCATGATCGTGTTTATAGAGTTTTAGTTCATGGCAGGAGTGTGGACAAAACGCGGTCGGTTCGAGGAGACCATGCAAAGTGACCCGCCACGAGCGTTGGTCACTAAAGCGTGGAAAGCGCTCGGGACGTTTTGCGAAGGGCAAAACGTCACCTTCAAGGCAGTTGGGCTTGAGCCACCGTCGAGTTTAGATGTAGTTCCTGGCTCTGTAGCACGGCCACACAATGTGCCACTATATAATTAGTTAGGTTTATTTTTTTTTCCGCATATCCTTTACAGGACATCGCTGTCAACAGCAGCATCTTTCAGCTTTCTGTTGATTTCTTGGCAAGATTACGCTCAGTAGTTTGCCATTGCTTTCTGAGCGGCCGGCTCACATACCCCGTAAGTTACCGATGGGATTCGAACCACTACTGATTCTCACCGTCATCACGTCACCGACGAGAGTATACGAGATTACGGAGAAAAGTCATAACCTCTAAGCCACGAAACCGGCAATTAGGTTTATAGTCGTCGTATATTCTATAAGTGTTGGTACGTGTGTAGAAATGGCATTGTTTTATAAATGACAGTGCTGACAATACTTAGAGATAATAAACAAGTGTAAACAGTGTCTGTGTGATGTTCTTGAGGAAATGTTGAGTTCTGTTTCGAATAGCTGACTGGTATCAAATGTACAGTGGAAGAGAGTAACCAGAGTCTAATATAATAGTAGAGATGGCGATGATGAGAAGACCACGGCATCAATTTGAGACATCAATGAAATGGCGCAGAAGTACGCCCGCACACAGAGGAGCTGCATCTCACAGAAAGGACGTGCTGTCCGCACATGAGTCACTACAAACGCAGAGTTAGCAAAGGTGTATACTCGACTATGATGTATAAGACCATGGGTATCAACCCAATTATTGTTGATGCCTATATATCACCAAGTGCCAATTGAACCACGCATCAGCCATAGGCGTAGTACGAGAAACTTGTTGCCTATGGCAGACATGAATGGTTGGTTCCTTTGTTTACGTATTGCTTATGATGCTTAAAAGAAAAAGTAAATAAAGGACCCTTTTTACGTCTTAAGGCACATCGGATATGTGTTGCTAGACCCATGTTTTTATAGACAAATTGTCGCTTGGTGGTTGATGTGGTCGGTCTCATGCCGGCGCCTTGGCTTCCCACAACATACTTGGTGCCCAGTTTAGTTTATGTGGGCCTGGGAGCCAAGTTCAAGTTGTACCAATATGAATCCGCCCAGTTTCGGGTCGAACTGATGATGATCAGATCAGCGGGCGCGTGTCTAGCGACGACCCCGTCGCTGCTTTCTTGGTATGTGTTGCTGGCCCAGTATTGTTATGCACCGGTCGGCACACTCAAGCAATGTTTACTTACGAGCACCAGATGTTGAATACAAATCTTCGTTTCGTATAGCTTCTTCTTCTTCTTCTTCTTCTTCTTCTTCTTCATCTTCTTCTTCTTCTTCTTCTTCTTCTTCTTCTTCTTCTCCGCCTCCTCCCCTTCCTTTGATCCTGTAATGGATCATAAATCCTGACCCAACAAACGACAATCCCGCCTTTATTTTTGCCATCTCCTGCATTCCCCTACAGATTATTCACCCCTGTCACTAATTCTCGTCAACATGTGTCTCTTGGTCTCCCTAAAAGGATTCTCTAGTTATACCGTTAACGGATTTTCTCAATGTGTGTCCTCTCCAGTGCCAAGATCTTGTCCTCACCTCTTGATGCAACAGAACTTGTCTAGTGCTCTCTATAGGCCCCGCATTATTGATCCTGTCATACCATTTCAGCCATTCTATTCTGCAGAAACCCGTTAATGAATGTATGTAGTGATTGATGATTGTTTTTGTCTTTCCCCGTGGTTCTAGTCCATACAGCAATACTGAATTACCGCTGGACTTGGATATTCTGTTCCGTACTAGATTTAATTGCTTTAACCGGCTTTGTGGCGAAAAAGTTATGAGCGCAAATCGTAATCCAGCATGCCGCGTTCGAAACACAGCTGCAGGCGATTTGGAAGCAGGCCCCCTTGCGTTGAGTGTCGGTAGTTCAGAAATCAATGGCAAACTACTGAATGTAAATGTGCCAAGAAATCACAAACAGCCAAAAATATTAGAGGTGACTGCGACGTCCTGTGAAGGATATGCAGTTGTTTTTGTTTTTTTTTTTAATAGCTAAGCGGGAACTCAAATAGGCGTAGAAATGCAGTAACATGCACGTTTAGAGGGACACTTTAAAAAAAAAAAAATAGCTTATTAGAAACAGTCCTAAAATAATTTATTGGAATACACTTCACAGTAAATTGGTAAATAGTAGAATAAGAATTACGTTTCTCATATCTTCAACATGTAATAACAGATAATGTCAGACGTGAAATAGGGATCAAGAAGAGAATATGAATGACCACCAAGACTGTCAATACCATGAACAAATATTAACATGTAGAGAGACAAAGAACACATTAAAATATGAATTATCAAATATTAAATATATTCAACACTAGTGTATGGCAAACTAACAGCGATTGCCTGGAAGAGGCTAATGAAACTATGTAACATTATATATAAATATATATATATATATATATATATATATATATATATATATATATATATATATATATATATATATATATATATATATATAAGGGAACCGAAAAAAATATCTATAGTTAAGAAAATGAAAACAAGACGAGCACTCACGCCACTAGTCAAAAGCAATTAAAAAAGGTTTGGCATATCCTTTACAGGATGTCACTGTCAACCCCAGCATTTTTCACTGTTTGTGATTTCTCGGTGTGCGGGATTTACGAATTGCGTTCGTAAGCCTTCGCCACAGCCCCTGCCTCGTTGCTATAAGTCCTGGTGTACCTGACTTCCACCTCTGAATGTCCTGGCCATCTATTCTAATACCTTCCCCATTTGTTTTTATTACTTTGTATCCAGCTCTCTTGTTTAAATGTTATTTGAACTCTTTATATTTCTCAATGTGTCTCAATATTTCTCTAGTCTTTTAGATTCCATTAGATCTGTCTGCAGCATAAGAAATACATTAACGCATACAGAGACTGGCTTTACAAATAATGAATTAAAAGGAAATCGTTCGATGCTAATTCCTTGCACTTTCCTCGCTAGAACTTACATTAAACTACACCATCTAAAACCGTTTATATTATTTGCAGGACTTTTCCATAAACCCTAGGTTGAATGTCTATGCATTTTTACATTTGTAATGTCTCCGGTCTCCCTGGACTAGGAGTTGACGTCTTTCTTTTCTTCGTAATCCAGTATACTCTCGTGAGTGACGATACGTGCGCGAGAACCGGTAGCAGTTCTAGCCGCGTCAGTAACTTACGGGGTATTTGAGCCGATCGCTCAGAAAGCAATGGCAAGCTACTGAGCGTAAACTTGTCAAGAAATCAACAATCAGCTGAAAGATGCTGATGTTGGCAGCGATGTCCTGTAAAGGATATGCGAATAAAAAATGTCTCCTGATATTTTTTCCCGTGTACAGTGAAAATATTTTCGAAACTGCGGCAGTTACGAATTGAATCATCATTGGGGTGACGTAACATCAAAAATGTTATACATGCGAATGATACAGTATTGATTGCAGACAATGAGCAGGATCTGCAACATTTTCATTTAGTAGATGCGGTTGTTACACACAGTGAACAACGAGGGTTAGAATTAAATTGTAAGAATACACAGTTTATGGTCGTCACTAGGATGAAGGAAATACCAAAATGTAATATACAAGTAAATGTGAATATTCTTAAACAAGTGAATCGGTACAATTATCTCGGAACAGTCATATCTGACGGGAGATGACTTGAAGAGATTAGGACAAAAATCGCCTTTGCAAGGACAGCCTTTTGCAAGGTTGAAAACATACTGACCAATAAAAAAGATGTCAATTGCAACGAGAAAAAAAGAGTGTTGAGGTGCTACATAGAACCTGTGCTTTTGTATGGATGTGAAGCAGACAAGCTGGAAAACACCTGATGGCTGTGGAAATGTGGTTTCTGAGGATAATGCAAAGAATCCCATGAACAGACAGAAAAACCAATGACCAAGTCCTACAAGAAACAAATGAAAATCTTACACTGATTAGAGAAATCAGACGCAGATAGTCAAATTGTTTGGTCACGCTATGTCAAGAAATAAATTGAAGAACTTGATGACAACTGGCAAGATTGAGGGGAAGAGAAAAAGTGGAAGGCAGAGAAGTAGCTGGATAGCGTGGCCACGTGGTATGGTCGAGACAAGAACACGGAGCTGATCCACGACTCTGGTGATCGAGTGAGATGGCGAATCATGACCGCCCACGCTTATCGACATGGCACATGATGAATGAATGAAGTTTGCCATTGCTTTTTGAACGAGTAGTGAATGTTGAAGTTCAACTTCATACCGATGTCGGGATATGTAGTCAAGCAAGATTCCTCTCCCTGAACATTACCTACCTGGGCGAATTGGAGGCCCCTTAAAGAATACCGTCATTGCGCAGATGGCACTGAATCATGATAATGAATGATCTAACATAGAGATTAAGTGCCCAGTGACTCGACGTTATCAAATTGATGTCACTGACGCCATTATACAGAAACTCTTAATAGAAATTGCCAAGAAAAAAAAAAAGACATTTTAAAAATTGTGTTTGAAAAGTGGAATGTTTTCGCGTCAGTCACAGATGCCGGAAAAAGATTGGACGAAATACAAAGAAAATTCCCACCAATATTTTTTTTTTAAGAATACGGATCTCAGCATTAATGTTTCATTTTACTGTTGGTATTCTTGATGTTTGAGTTAATTACTTGCTTTCGGGCTTAATAGTTTTCAGGCAATATTTGCAACTTCAGATATAATTGGATGAGAAATGTTTCCATTCTGCGAACCATTTTTAAGGAGTTGAGTTGAGTTGAGTCAAGAACCGACATCACTGCACTCAGGACATTCCCATACGTGCTCAGTCCCCTCGTTCAACAGCCAGCGAAGAGTCATACTACTAATCGTTCCCACCGCTATCTGATTAAATGTTCTCTGGTCTTCCCTCTCAGTTTTGAGATTCTTCCAGAACCCCTGCCGTTGAGTTGAGTTGAGTTAAGAGCCGACATCACTGCACTCAGGACATTCTCATACGTACTCAGTCCCCTCATTCAACAGCCAGCGAAGAGTCATACTACTAATCGTTCCCACCTGCCGATCCCCCGCAATCTCATTCTTTCCATATATGGGTTCTCAATCTGTTCCTCCACCTTCTCCACCTGGTCCCACAAGCGCACGACCACCTCCCCCTTGTCCATAGGCAAGATACCACCAAGAGGTGCATTCCCTGCTAGCCTATCAGCCTGTTCATTCCCCCGTACAATCTGTGACCTCTGAAGCGACGAGAGCCATTCCACACGAAACATTCCTTTCTCCACCTTGCTAAGCATACTCTTTGAATCCGTAATGAACACAACGTGTGTTGCAGTAGTCTCCTCTAGCCACCGGAATGCCGCTGTTACTGCCTCCACCTCCATTCTCATGCTGGAGGTCGTAGTCTCATATGCCAGGCTCTCCTTTTTCAAGACTCGCCCATTAGCCTTTGCAATAAAGCCCCGGCCACTACGTCTGTTTCTTACCACTGACCCATCGGTGTAGATGATTATGTCACCTTGATGTGTGTTGCTCTGGATCAGCTGTTGTACTTCAAACTTGTTAAGGAGACCAGAGATAATAGTATAAGCTATTCAAGCTATAGAAAGGTAAATATAGTCCCTTTGCACATAATCTTGTTGACGTGTGAATTGTTAGATAGTCTGGGTCATAATATGTTCAGTAAGTGGCCAGTTATATAACTGTTTTGTTTTTTTATTTTCCACTCAACAGATATCCTATCCCGCTTCAGCTTACAGTTTCACAATAATTTGCCTGTTGCCTTCCATAAATTCCACATTTCTAATTTTGCATTGCTATATTGAGAGAGAGAGAGAGAGAGAGAGAGAGAGAGAGAGAGAGAGAGAGAGAGAGAGAGAGAGAGAGAGGGGGGGGGGGGGGGGTGGGAGGGAGGGAGAGAGGGGGGAGGGGGGGAGAAACTATTTTTCCTCTTCGTTGTTTCTTTGGATTATTTTTGCTTTCTTAATACTCCATCCCTCTTCTAATTTAAGACAGACAGACAGACAGCCAGCCAGACAGACAGACAGACAGACAGACAGGCAGGCAGGCAGGCAGGCAGGCAGGCAGGCATTCACACAGAGATAAATGTATAGAAAGAAAGGCACATCGAAAGACAAATATACAGAGAAAGGGGCAGAGAGCGAGAGAGAGAGAGAGAGAGAGAGAGAGAGAGAGAGAGAGAGAGAGAGAGAGAGAGAGAGAGAGAGAGAGAGAGAGAGACGGTAGAGAAAAAAACGCTCCCCTCTCTGTATTGTTTCTTCAGATTAAGTTTGCTTTCTTAGCACCTCCACTGAGGTGCCAGTCTGTTCATAACGCCCTTGATGTAGTCAAATGGATACACGAGGATTAGCAATCCAGCCCAGGCCAGGCTGCAGATTGCCTTTGAAAGGCGCGGTCTTATGTGAGATAAAGCGTTGTTACACTTCTTGTGCGCTTTGCGAAGCTGTTACCCAAATCCTTGACTTTTTTCATGGTGTACACTAGTCAGTTTTCATGATGTACATTATTCTGCTTTCATGATGTACATTAGTCTGATTTCCTGATTTACACTAGTCTGTTTTCTTTATCTACACTAGTCTGTTTTCATGATGTACATTATTCTATATTCATTATATCATTGGTCTGTTTTCATGATGTACATTTGTCTGTTTCCTGATGTAATTTAGTCTATGTTCCTGATCTACATTATTCTGTTTTCATAATTACATCCGCTCATTGTCTGATGTAAGTTTGCAATATTTACAACCATCTGTGACTGTCTTCAGTGCTCACTTTAATGTTCTTGTTGTATACACATTTATTCACATTGAGATTTATTTATAGATAATATTGTCTACACGATTCCTTATGCCAAGACAACCCCATGTTTCAGTTGGGGCTCTTTTTCGCCGTGTGGCCTCAATATCCAACACATCTTCATACAACCAAATACTTTTAAAACATTCTAATTCCCTCTTTGCCACACTCTTCTTTCATTCACACTCTTCTCTTATTCACACCCCTCTCTCATTCACACTCCTCTCTCATTCACACTCTTCTCTTATTCATACTCCTCTCTGATTCACACTCCTTTCTCATTCACACTCCTCTCTCATTCACACTCCTCTCTCATTCACACTCCTCTCTCATTCACACTTCTCTCTCATTCACTCTCCTCTCTCATTCACACTCCTCTCTCATCCACACTCCTCTCTCATTCGCACTCCTCTCTCATTCGCACTTCTCTCTCATTCACACTCCTCTCTCATTCCACTTCTCTCTCATTCACACTCCTCTCTCATTCATACTCCTCTCTCATTCACACTCCTCTCTCATTCACACTCTTCTCTCATTCGCACTGCTCTCTCATTCATATTCCTCTCTCATTCGCACTTCTCTCTCATTCACACTCCTCTCTCATTTACACTCCTCTTTCATTCACACTCCTCTCTCATTCACACTCCTCTCTCATTCATACTCCTCTCTCATTCGCACTTCTCTCTCATTCACACTCCTCTCTCATTCGCACTTCTATCTCATTCACACTCCTCTCTCATTCGCACTTCTCTCTCATTCACACTCCTCTCTCATTCTCACTCCTCTCTCATTCATACTCCTCTCTCATTCGCACTTCTCTCTCATTCACATTACTCTCTCATTCGCACTTCTCTCTCATTCACACTCCTCTCTCATTCTCACTCCTCTCTCATTCTCACTCCTCCCTCATTCTCACTCCTCTCTCATTCTCACTCCTCTATTTGTGGACTCTCCACTTTTGTTCTGTGCCCACCCATCCGTTTCTTCCCTACAGAAAGTTTTTTTGTTTTTTTTTTGCATATCCCTAACACGACATTGCAGTCAACATCAGCATTTTCAGCTGCTGTTGATGTCTTGGCAAGTTTTACTTTCGGTAGTTTGCCATTGCTTTCTGAACGACCGGCTCACATACCCCGTAAGTAACCAACGCAACGTGATCCGCTGCCAAATCTCGCGCAGCTGTGTTTCGTACGAGAGTATACGGGATTACGAACAACGTCCTTAATCCTTACGCCAGGGAGACCGGCTACAGAGATTTAATTTTTTTCTTTTATCGCATATCCTTTTACATGACATCGCTGTCAACACCAGCATTTTATCGCTGTCGTTGATTTCTTGGCAGTAGTTTGTACAGAGATTTACGTCCCCTTATTTCGCCTCAGTGTACACTTTCCTCACTACGTACATTCCTGTCATCTATTTTTCCAGAACTCGTGACAAGCATTTTGATGTTTATACCATATGATTCCGACTTATCTATAGCTCTATCTAAGGATTTTTTGTAGTTTTTAAGTTGAGTTGTTATAGTGTCTTTTTTGTTTGTGTGTGCAGTCGAAGGTTGTCTAGCCGTTGCGTTGTCTATTTTGTCACTTGTTTGTGAATTCCACTTTTCGTTATTATTGATATACTTCTCATGTTAACATGTACTTTTGAGAGCTGTAATTACGCTCAAATCCTCTTAACTAATGTCCGGTATTTGCTGTTTTCCTTTCTCATCTTTGTGAAGTTAGATTGGTGGTTCTTAAAGTAGCCGTTCCGACATAACATATCAAAAGCCGGTGTAAATCTATATTTGGGATTAAATCAGATGCCATTTTCACAATGATTATTGTCTGCAACAGATATCGTATATTATATGAATTTTCATATGAATGTGTGGTCACAAATCTTCCTTCCAGTCTATGTTTGGATTTCCTTATTTCACTCTTTGTTCTTAGTTACATATTTGTCTCATGCTACAGAATAAATTTTGTTATCTGTATCTCCCTTTTTATTCTGTTTCCTATCCGTTATTATTTTACAGAAATGTCAAAAAAAAATGTTGACTGCTTCCTGGCGTCTACAATTTATTTATATTTTGTTTTGTTTTTCACCAGGTTTAATTGTAGGCCGGCTTTGTGGCGAAGGGTTAACGAAATCATTTCACACTCTCGCATACCGCCTTCGAAACAGAGCTGCGGGTGCTTGGATACCCCTGCACTGTATTTTCATACAATGGTATGAGTACCGGCCATTAAGAATGCAATGGCAAACTACTGAACGTAAATTTGCCCAGAAATCACAAAAGAGCTCCAAAAATGCCGGGGTCAACTGCAACGTCCTGTAAAGTATATGCAAAATATTTTTTTTGTGCTAGTCCGTTTTGAACACGGGCGTAGTCCATACACATGCTGCTACTTCTAGTGCACTGGACTGATATGCTTTCCCTATTACCAGTGTTCCTCGCCATCAAGCGAACTTACTCCGACTTCAGAGGTACTTGTAATTTACGTCTTCTCCCGACAAAAGTTTTGGAACCGCTGCTATATATGTTTCGTACTCACAAGACGTGACGATTATAAATACTCTAATGCCACATCCCTTCTCTCATCTTGCAATTAATTGCCTGGGGGAGAAAACCGTTATCAGTATTGATTTAGTATTGGGTATCTGCGAGATCCAACCAGTCATTCACAATGTGATTCTACACCAGGTTTGGTGTGAGTTTATGGAAGGCCAATGATCAAATTGGTGATTTGAAAGGATAAAGAAGAAGAAGCAGGAGGAGGAGGAGGAGTGCAAGAAGAAGAAGGCGAAAACGAAGAAGAAGAAGGAGGAGGATTAGGAGGAAGGAAGGAAGTAAGGAAGAAGAGTTTTTCCTTTGGTAGCCCCGATGGCTCAATGGCCAGCTTATTCGCCTGCCCACCCGATGGCTTCCTCGAGGCGAGGATTGTAAAAACAGTAATCCGGGCTCCCAAGCCGACCCAGCCTAACATAGGTACCAGAGAACATTTCATGAAGTAAAAGGGACCACCGTGAAACTGACCTCATCACCCATGGAGTGGCAATTGATCTATACACATGTTTGTCTAGTAACATAAAACCAAGAGAATATGTCGCATTTCATGGAAACAGAAACAACCAAATACAGAGGTTATAGAAAAATCTGTGAATGAAAATAGAGTTGATGCCATCCATCCATTCATTATGTGCCATGCCGATAAGCGTGGGCGGTCATGTTCTGCCATCTCACTCGATCACCAGAGTCGTGGATCAGCTCCGTGTTTCTGTCTCGACCATGCCATGTGGACAAGCCATCCAGGTATTTATTTCTTGGTCTTCCCCTTGGTATGTTCCCTTCGATCTTACCAGTTGTCACCAAGTTCTCCAATTCATTTCTTCTCATAACATGCCCAAAAGAATTTGACTGTCTACGTCTAATATCTCTAATCAGTTTACGATCTTCATCTGTTTCTTGAAGGACTTGTTCATTGGTTGTTCTATCTGTCCATGGTATTCTTTGCATTTTCCTCAGAAACCACATTTTTTTCAGCTTGTCTGCTCATTGTCCACGCCTCACATCCATATAAAAGTACAGGTTCTATGTAGCACTTCAGCAGTCTTTTTCTCGTTTCAATCGATATCTTTTTATTGGTCAGTATGTCTTTCATCTTGCAAAAGGCTACCTTCGCCATGGTAATTCTTGTTCTAATCTCTCCAAGATAGTTGTACAGAAGAGTTGATGAAAGAAATAAACAAGAGCCAAGTGAAATATTTCGGCCACGTTAAACGACATAAAAACCATACTGGAGGGCAAGGTTGAGAGCAAGCGAGCAAGGGGTAGACAACGATACAAATGGGAAAATAACGTCAAAATTTGGACGAACATCAGTCTGACAGAATGTACAGTCAAGGCGAGAGACAGACAGTGTTGGAGATCCATTGCAGCCTACCTTCATTGTGGAGACGGCACCTGATTGCTTGCTTGCTTGCTTGCTTGATTGATTGATTGATTGATTGATTGATTGATAAATAAACCCATTACGTCTCAATACTTGGGAAAGTGTCGATGTTCATCCAGTGCTTTAGGTCTCAGGTTGTCTTCAACCCAGGACAGACCGAATTCACACAACCTGTCGTACCATCCCAGACACAATTGCCAGTTGGAGTCCGCATAAACTTGCCATAATCAGAAATCGCAGCCGGGGAGATTTGATCATAATTATTGTAAATATGATTTGCCCACGGCTGTTCAGGACAGATCAATGCCACTTCAAAGATAGTGTAATGGTGTGGATTACAGAATGACTGGTTCGGTTGTTGATGTTAGGTTTCGGACGCTGATGGACTGTTTCCTGTTGTAGCCGGGATGTAGTCAATGTTGTCTGTAAGAGTAGGCCAGCGATTAGATCGCGGACATGTTTTGGCAGGATGTTGTGTATAAATACACGGTGTGCTGTACGGGTAAATCGGGATATTCTTAAACAAGTGAATCGATACAACTATCTCGGAACAGTCATAACTTCTGATGGGGGGTGCTTTGAAGAGATCAGATTGAGAGTACCTTTGAGAAAGATTGCCTTTTGCAAGATAGAAAACATACTAACCAATAAAAAGATGTCAGTTGCAACGAGAAAGAGTGTTGAAGTGCTACATAGTACCTGTACTTTTGTACTGATGTGAAACAGACAAGCTGAAAAACATCTAATAGCAGATGAAATGTGGTTTCTGGGGGAAATGTATTTATACTATGGACAGACAGAATAACCAATAAGCAAATCCTACAAGAAACAAATGGAAACTGTAAACTGAGTAGAGAAATTAGAAGTAGACGGTCAAGATGATTTAGGCACTTTATGAGAAGAAATAACCTGAAGAACTTGGTGATAACCGGCAAGATTAAGGGGGAAAGAACAAGGGGAAGGCAGAGACGTATATATCTAGATGGCTTGGCCATATGACATAGTCCAGACAAGAACACGGAGCTGATCTACGACTCTGATAATCGTGTGTGATGGCTACTACTTACAGTGCACTGGGCTTATTGTTGCGAGTGGATTAGCCTTCCCTACTACCAGTGTCCCTCGCACAAGGCGAACCCATTCCGATTTCTGAGGTACGTGTAATTTACGTCTCCAAGTCAAGGACAAGACATTTTAGTCCGTTGGGTTTGTTTTGTATACTTGCAGATGCTCAGAATGCATGTACTCCTCTTGCCACACCTAGCGTTATTATTAAGTCTAAACCATCCTGTCGTGCATTCATCAACTAAAGGAGAATACTTTCTTAAACACCCATAAATAATTGCCAAGCAACCCACATAGCAACGGCAATATTAATTTCGGTAGTTCGCTGATAAAGATATTTTCCGAAACGTTTTGCTGTGGAAATATGTATCATCACCATCATGTTCCATGCTGGTAAGCGTGGGCGGTCATATTTCGCCATCTCACACGATCGCCAGAGTCGTGGATCACCTCTGTGTTCTTCTCCCGACCATGCCACGTTGTCAAGCCATTCAGATCTTTACTTTTCTGTCTTCTCCTTGTTCTTTTCCCCTCAATCGTGCCCTTTGTCACAAAATTCTATATTTTATTTCTTCTCATAAAGTGCCCAAAAATATTTGACTGTCTACATTTAATTTCTCTAGTCAGTTTGCGGTTTTCATTTGTTTCTTGTAGGACTTGCTCATTGATATTTCTTTCTGTCGATGGTATTCTTTGCATTTGCCTCAGAATCCATATATATATATATATATATATATATATATATATATATATATATATATAATATATATATATATATATATCCAAGGTTTCTCATTCATATTTTATTTTGGCTTTCTTCTTGCAACTCAATCAGCTGTGCACTAACAGCAGCAGCAGTTGATCCTCTTGTTAACGGCACTATAGTTGTAGAGCGAAGGTTAACCCAAGCAGCCCTGGCAAGTTGAGAGGGAGGGAGAGAGAAGGCGGCCAGCGTGTGCATTCACTACAGGTACTACCATACACGCGTCCCGTCTCTCCCGTTTGTTGGTCTGACTGGCGGGGACCTGCGGACAGGGGCGGTTACCACAATCACGTTACGATGTTTGTTCCGATGGATTTATTTATTTTTTACTTGATTGTTCATTCCAGCTGTTCATATTATTAACAATAGCAGGCGATTGGAAAGTGAATTGTGCAGTTGAAGTGCTAGTTCCGATGTTTGTTCAGTTCGATGTTCTTATGTTTAACAACTTGGTTGTTTATCCGATATGTTCATATTAACAATAGCAGACAAGTGGAAAGTGAGTATTGCCAATTTAGTAGTGTGCGTTTTGCTATGTTAGTGTTGATAGTGAAGAATGACACGTGTCAAGATTGATTTTTAAGTTGGTGTTCCTGGATCACACTTGTTGTGTCGTCACTTCTTCTTCTTCTTCTTCTTCTTCTTCTTCTTCTTCTTCTTCTTCTTCTTCTTCTTCTTCTTCTTCTTCTTCTTCTTCTTCTTCTTCTGCTACTGCTGCTGCTGCTATTACTGAATCACATTATTTATTGTTTGTTAGGAAACGGAATCAGGACATATCTCTTTAATATTTCACAATCTATTTATATTATGTCTATAACTCTTTGTTAATGTAACTATTAAATCATGCGAAGTAAGTAAATGGGGGACGATATCGCCAAGCACTTGTGGCCACAACAACAAACAATGTGGTTTGCTTTAATCCTTTATCCTTCCAGCTACATATTCCTCTTACAACCAGTCATAGCAACCGAGTTGTTGTATACAAATTAAAACCGTAATCTGATTAGAAATTTTAGAAGTAGGTAGTCAAGGTTGGTTTTTTTTTTTTTTTGGGGGGGGGGGGCGCACGTTATAAGGTTCTGTGGCGACGAGTTTGCGGGCGCACACAGCGTTCGAAACACGAACTTCGTGCAATTTGGCAGCGGACCGTTGGGTGTTCATATAAAGGTATGAGTGCCTTTCGTTCAGAAAGCAACGGCAAACTACTAAACGTAAACTTGCCAAGACATGATGGGGTTGACTGTGACGTCTTGTAAAGGATATGCAACAAACTATGAGGTGAAATACACTAGAGAACTTAGTGACAAACTGGTAAGATTGAAGGGAAATACACTAGAGAACTTAGTGACAACTGGTAAGATTGAGGGTAAAAGAGCAAGGTGTAGTCCGGGAGATCAATATCTGGTTAGCTTGGCTATTTGGCGTCATCGGAACAAGAACAGAGAGCTGTTCCAAGACTGGTGATGGTTAAAGATGACAAACCACGACTGCCCATGTTTATCAGTATGGCACATGATGATGATGATAATAGTTTTCTTTCGGAAATAAAGAGACAAAACAAAACTAACATTAACAGTGTATGCAAGTTCAACATCATCATCACGTGACCATGCCGGTAAGCGTGGGCGGTCATGTTTCCCATCTCACTCGATCATCAGAGTCGTGGATCAGCTCATTGTTCTTGTCTCGACCATACCACGTGACCAAGCCATCCAGATATTTACTTCTCTGCCTTCCCTTTGTTCTCTTCCCCTCAACCTTGCCAGTTGTCACAAATTCTCCAATTAGTTTCTTCTCATAATGTGGCCAGAAATTTGTGACTGTCTACGTCTAATTTCTTTAATCAGTTTACGATTTTGATTTGCTTCTTGTAGGACTTGGCTATTGGTTTTTCTGTCTGTCCATGGTATTCTTTGCATTTTCCCCAGAAACCACATTTCCACAGCCATCAGATGTCTTTCAGCCTGTTTGCTCATTGTCCACGCTTCACAAACATACAAAAGCACAGGTTCTATGTAGCATCTCAACACTCTTTTCTGGTTGTAGATGACATCTTTTTATTGATGCAGGTTCAATGAGACTGAAATAAAAAGAAAACTTAAAAGTCTGAAACTCTTCTAGCCGCTAGTAAGATGTGGTGTGCTACTGGCCTGCACAGTGAATCCCGGCCATCGATTAAAGCTCTCTGTTACTTTTCATATTGGATCAGATTATGAAACCGAAGTCTGGCTTGTCATTGAACACAGCCTGTGTGTAATCAGTCTTTTCGACTGTCATGTGTACACTATTTATGTCAAAGTGGTTTTTCCCATTGTTTAGACCTGCTGCGCAAAATTTTGAGACCACAATCGTTTAGACCAGTGGTTCTCAACCGCTGGGGAATCTTCCCCCCCCCCCCTTCCCTCTAGGGGTAATTTTAGGGTTTCGAGGAGGGGGGGGGATGACGTTCTGAACATTTGGAGAAGGGGTGCACGGGCCAAAAAGGTGAGAACCACTGGTTTAGACTGATAAACAGCTATCTTCTATTGTCTACCTAGAGCCTAAGGCACAACACAAGCAAAGAAATTAAAGTAACGCTTGAACAATGAAGACACAAACCATACGCTGCGCAATTTATTGCCTGGCATATTTCGTTGCATTTCGTCGGGTGCATACTTGAGAAGTCACTCAATGAAAAACAACACAATGAATTGCGTAATCTACAACATACACATTTATCTTGTATCTCTGCAGGATGACAACCTAAAAGTGATTTTATCTTAACATCTCGAATAGGTTTTCTCACACTGTTTCTTACCTTGACATCCCGGGTAGATTTCCTCACACTGTTTCTTATTTTGACAGGGGACCTGTTTCTTATTTAAACTTCGTGAGTAGGTTTTCCTACACTTTCTTATCTTAACATCGCTAGTAGGTTTCATTATATCTTGAGGATCACAAGCGATGCAATTTCTTAACATCGCGTAGATTTCATTATATCTTGAGGATCACAATCGATACCATTTCTTAACATCGCGAGTAGGTTTCATTATATCTTGAGGATCACAATCGATACCATTTCTTAACATTACATGTAGATTTTCTACAGTTTCTTAATTAACATCGCTGAGCAGGTATTCCTATATTGTTTCTTATCTTAGCACCGACAGTAGGTTTTTCTTGTATCCCAGCAGAATCCGTATCTGCACTGTTTATTATCTTAACAACCCGAGTGGTTTTTCTTTGTATCTCTAAATTATCACAATCTACGCTGTTTCGCCATTTCTCCTAACTAGATTTTATCCGGTAACATATGTTTTCCAATGCCTGCGCGGTCTAGGATGTTTACGTCTGCAGCCACTTGTCACGTTATTCAAAGGGCATTCCAACATAAATTCATCATCGTGATTCAGTTAACTTGAGAGGTGAGTGTGACGGAAATCTAGGATGTTGATTGTGCATGTATAGGAAGATTACAGTAGTAAATACGCTTGCGTTGGAAACAATTTAAAGTGTGGTTGTATAGGCAGTCTAGGTAGTTAAAAGTGCTGAACGGAGGAGACTGGATTATTAATATGCGCTTTTATAGGAGGCCTAGATTATGAATTGCGATTAGTGTAAGGGTCCTAGATTATGAATTGTGATTGTGTAGGGGGCCTTGATTATAAATTCTGCGTGTATAGTGGGACCTAAATTATAAACACTGCTTGTTTAGGAGGGTCTAGATTATATATTATGCTTTGCAGGGGCCTACATTATAAATGTGCCTATGTATGGGGGGCTAGATTATTAAATGTTCTTGTGCAGGGGCCTACATTATTAAATGTGACTATGTGGCCGAGGGGTTACACCACTGTCTCCGTAATCCCCGTTTATCACGAGAGTCTCGTAGCGGGCGAGAACTGGGAGCGGTTCGTCCCCCGCTGGTGACTTGCGGGATAACTCGAGCCGGCCGCTCAGAAGCAATGGCAAACTACTGAGCGTAATCTTGCCCTAGAAATCAACAAACAGCTGAAAGATGCTGCTGTTGACAGCGATGTCCTGTAAAAGGATATGCGAATTTTAAAAAAAATGTATGGGGGGACTAGATAATTACATGTTCTTGTGTAGGAAGCCTAGGTTATGAATTGTGCTCACACCGGATGCCTATATAGATTATTACTTATGCTTGCACAGACAGCCTAGATTATTACTTGTGCTTGCACATACATCCTAGATTATTACTTATGATTATGCAGAGAGCCTATATGAATAATTATGATTGTATGGGGAGCCTCATCATCATGATCAAGTGCCATGCCATCTGGCGTAGGCGTTCATCACTTTCCACAGATCTCGGTCTCTGGTTCTCTGGATCAACTCTGCCGATGATATTCCTCCAGGCCACCGTCTCAATCCATCCAGCATCATTTCTCTTGGTCTGCCTGTGCCTCTCCTCCCCATGATATTTCTAGTTGTCACGATCTTCTCCAATGCCTCTCTTCTCATCACATGACCAAAGAAAGCTGTTCTTTCTTATAGTTATATATATTTTGACATGAATTCTTGGGAAGATAATATGGTGGTTTCCTCTTTACTTCCACATCCACATGGAGTTTGTTACCGCAGCGTTGACAGCCATTTCCAACTGTCGGGACAAGTGAGTGCCCTGTCTAGATTATGAATTATGCTCGTATAGGAAAACTGGGTTGTGAATTGTGCGTGTAAATTAAGTCTAAATTATGAACTGTGCCTCTTTAGGGAGCCTGTATTGTACATTAAGCCTCGATATACTATCACTTAGATTTGTGTAAGTAACCTAGATCAGAAATTGTGCTCATGTAACGCGCATATGTTGTGGATTATGATCTCCTTATGGAGCCCATACTATCAACTCTGATTGTATAAGAGGATTTTGTTTTCTCTACACATCTCAAGATGTAAGTATCGCCGATTTTACAATAGAAATAAAAATGTAGAGTTTTGTGTTTGTAAATACCGTAAAGAAAGTAAAGTTTTATTAAATTATGTTAAGGGTGTCTTTTGAGTTTCTGTGGGAAGATCGGTGTGTACGTTTTGTATAAAAGACACCAGTGACGAAAGGTACGTTTGTAAAGTAAGCTGAATATGTAATAATTGGAATGTGTTTCTAAGCGGGTGGCTGCTTGGGCGGTTGGTTGGGAACCCTCTAGAACAGTGATTCTCAACCGGTGGGGAATCCACCCCCACCCCCCACCGAGGGGGAATTTTAGGGTTTCCATGGTGGGGGGGGGGGGGGGGTAAGATAATGTCAAGATCTCGTTAATACAAGAACCGATTACTTGTTATTGCTTTTCTCTCCATACTTTACAGTTTTGTACTTCTCGCCCTTCTGAAATTCGTTTTATAACGTAAGTAGACCTGTAAATCACGCTTTATGTAGATGTCTAGACTTTTTCTAGTATGTGTTATTAAGTTTAGCTACCATTTTTTTACATATAATGTATAAAAGAAAGGGGGGGGGGGGGTTTAAAGGAGGAATTACAAAAAAAGGGGCGGAGGAGAATGACATTCTGAACATTTGGTGAAGGGGTGCATGGACCAAAAAAGGTTGAGAACCACTGCTCTAGAATAAGTAGACGATATAGCGCCCGTATGGTGTGTGTGTGTCTGTGGGGAGGGGTGGGGTGAAGGGGTAGCTCTTACTCTGTTCTTGATATATCGTAATGGCCTATCCACTTGTACTATCCATCCATCCATCCATCCGATCGTCCATCCATTCATCCATCAATCCATCCCCCATCAATCCATCCGTTTGTTAGTCTATGTATATGCTTATGTTCCTGTGTTCGTCCGACGTTTGTATGCCTGCCTGCCAGTCTTTCTGTCATTTCGTCTGTCTCAATATCTCTGTCTGTTCCTCTGTGTGTCTTTATACCTATCTATTTATCTGTCTGCCCATTTATTCATCCGTTCGCCGCCATTCCTCCCTCCCTGACCCCACCTCTCCTTTCATCCGTCCGTTCACCTGTCTGTCTATCGTTCCTACAGCCTTCCTTACACCACCTTCGTCCGTCCGTCCTGCGTGAGACTTTGCCCCTCCGCTCTGTAAGATTACTTACGTATGTGATGCATCTTTCCAATCACTGACATGATTCTGTTGCCGAAAATACAACAGAAAGAGCTCTTGACCCTTGCCTGCGCACACACTTGTGTCGAGTTTTATGTGCCTTCTCGTGGCGTGTGCTTGTGTGATTAATTGTCGGTGTGGATACACAAAGACATCTGGAAATAGAAACAGCCCATTGAAGTGTTTTGTGTGTGCGTGTTTTTGTCATTCTTAACTCATTTTGTTCAAAGCAACTCGTGATATGATGTTCAATTATTCCCTTACAAGGGAAAACAACTTATAGACTATCCTTCATAACTTTTTCTATCCAGCTATGCACCACTTACGGTAAATCGCTAGAGGGCTAAGTCCACTGAAAACACACCTTGGTGGGAGACATTTCGCGAGTGACACCGAAGTTGAATGTGAAGTGAAAACGTGGTTTAGAAAACAGAGCACGCAGTTCTATCCAGCCGGTTTGGGAGGACTGATAAAACAATGGGATAAGTGCATAAATGTTGGTGGAAATTATATTGAGACATAAAGGGACAATTTATGTATAAAATAAACTGGTTTGAAGTTGTTATCATATTTAGTTATTTTTCTACAGATGTTTGTGACTTACTTATTAACTTACCTTCGTAGTAGGATCGCTGATTCTTCCGAGTGAGTATCTGCCTGCACGGCGAGGAACCACCAGTCTGCACACCAATTAGCCAGACATGGCACAACGGATACTCACGCAAATCTCAGGTCAGATCCTGTATGACATCACACTGATGTTGGACAACAGGATGTCTTCATCCGACATACAAGTCTTCGCGATGGAGTTCACAGCCGGCGAACGCAAGCAGGCAAGCATTGTAACAGACTCACGTATGAGAAAGCTGAAGACAAGCTTTTTTCGTGCAGGGTAGCAAATTTCCAAGAAAATTAACCTGGAGTTGATTGCAACGTCCCGCAATATTGCACTATTTAGTATAACAGATTCTGCCGTAGGGTGTGAGGTGCTAGGTCCTCACAGATTCTAGGTCACGACATGTGAGAAAGGGTGGCCAGCACTCTTCCTCGTCGCTTTCCTTCTCAGAAAATTGGTACATATTTTTATAAGACTGGCAGTGACCACATCGCCGCACTGGTCAGGGAAAAAACAATCTAGCCTATCTGTCTGTCTGTCTGTCTGTCTGTCTGTCTGTCTGTCTGTCTGTCTGTCTGTCTGTCTGTCGGTATGTCCTCTATTTGTCGGTCTGTCCTCTGTCTGGCTGTCGGTCTTCCTCTGTCTGCCTGTTCTTGCCTGTCTGTCTGTCTGTCTGTCTGTCTGTCTGTTTATCCGCATCCATCGGTCTGTCTGTCCACCTGTATGTATGTCTTCTGTATATCTGTCTACTGTATATCTGTCTTCTGTCTATCTGTCTGTCTGTTTATTCGCGTCCATCCGTCTGTCTCCTCCTGCTTGTCTGTCTTCTGTCTGTTTGTCTGTCCGTCCGCCCTTCCGTCTGTATAAGCAAACAGTCTGTATAGCTATCTGGCTGCCTGCCTATATGTATGCGTGTATCATTACATCCCAGTTGTACGTTAGCTTTCATCCCATTTCCCTATTTTGGTACTTGAGAAGTGTCTTGGCCCTCTCACATGTTTGTGTGTATCGATCCGAGGTCACTTTCCCCCATTCTTTGCCACATTGTAATCATATCCCTTTCCCCGGAGAACCAACATTGGGACAGCCCTCAGAAACAACAACCTATTCTGAATTACCAACAGAGTTGCTCATAGACCAGGTCTTCTGAAACTGTTAACACAGCGACCGAAGCAGAAATCTTAACATAAGACCGCACTTCAAGAGACGCAATCATGCATGTGTCTTGGGAACCAACGTAGAACACAATGGGGGAACAGATAGAGATATTATAGTACAAAAACAAAAGGCTGTTTTTTCAAGGTACATTCCTATAGGTATACTGCAGTTCATTTCTTCATTTCTTCATGTTGTCCACGAACATGTACTGTTGTTTTCCTCTTGTATACTTCGACCTCTAATCTCTCTCTCTCTCTCTCTCTCTCTCTCTCTCTCGCTCTCTCTCTCTCTCTCTCTCTATTTGTGTGTGTGTCGGAGCCCGCAGGCGTGCGTGCATGCGTGCGCGCACGTGTGTGTGTGTGTGTGTGTGGAGGGGGGGGGGGCAATAGCCCATCAGAGGCTTCTTCTACAATCCTGCCAAACTCACAATAAACGCAAACAGACATTGATCAGACAACTTCATTTCACCAAAGCGCCCATGAAAGTGTCCGTCCTTAAACTAACCTCTGCTTGTATGAAAGACATTAACCTAAAGGTAGGGGTAGGCAAGAAAGAGACGTAGATGTCAACCATGACCAAGACCAAGAATAAGACGAAATAGAAGCAGCGACAGACATTAGGAAGAGGAGGAGGAGGAGGAGGAGGAGGAGGAGAAGGAGAAGAAGAAGAGGAAGAAGAAGAAGAAGAAGAAGAAGAAGAAGAAGAAGAAGAAGAAGAAGCCTTCTCTTTTCTCACACGTCACCCATTTTGAGCATACACAATTTTTCGTTAACCTTCTTATTCCCTCCTCCCCAATACATGTTGTTGTAAAATAAATATTTGCTAAGAATATATACCATCATCAAGCCAGATATGTGATTGTCTGCTTTACGCATGCTGTCCTCGACCTATCTCTTCTTTGGTCCTCTCGTATTTTGTTTTCTAGAACAATCTGTGGTATTATTTCATGTGCTGGGATGTTGTCATCGGTTACCATCATTCATTTTGAATATTACTGTAATAAATATTATTTGTGATATTTTATTTTCCAGAACTTATTAAAACGTCATATGAACACTATGCATAATAAATGAATAAATAGTAATATATACAAGTGTGTTTCTGCTACTCTTAATTATTTCCCCCGCGACCTTCTATGGTGGGAGCGATCACCGGATTGAGAATCCCTGATAGAGATCAATTTGGTCTTTGTTTCTGACACGAAATGATGCTTGAATATTAGACCAAACCGACCAGCTTTTGTTTATTTATTTGAACAAGCCCTTTGTATTGGTTTAGTGGCGCCCCATTTGCTTGTCTTTAACAAAGCGTTCCCAGAGTTGAGTTTATCACTGGCCGTGCGTCTGGAATAAACGCTGCCCGCGTTTCTTTATTTGCTGTAGTTATTTGAATGTGTATTTCGTTTAATGATTACTGGCTGAGCTTGGGAGATAAATGGCGATTAGTAAATTGGTCTTGTCGCTACCAACGGTTATGTGAACTTGTTTATATTTCCGCTATATAAAAAGGTTTGTGCTGATTTTATCTGTGTCATTTGGTTGCTTGTTAAAAACTTGTTTGGCGTTTTGAGATTCAATCAATCAATCAATCATGTGCCATTTTATGTGAAAGGCATTGTGAAGAAGGGAGATGGTCACTCCATCCGTATGTTTTACGGGCGCACAATGGAAACAAAGAAGAGGAAGACTAAGACCTGACATGCATGTTGTAAGAGGCGAATCGGCGTAGGAATGGATGCCTCATCTTGTGGGATGTTACAAGATACAACTGATCATGGGCAAGCCTTCAGTCTTTGGGTGAGTTGCTTGAGGGCTTGTGCTACATTGGAAGAAGAAGAAGAAGAAGAAGAAGAAGAAGAAGAAGAAGAAGAAGAAGAAGAAGAAGCGGAGGAGGAAGAGGAGGAATAGCAGAAGAAGAAGAAGAAGAAGAAGAAGAAGAAGAAGAAGAAGAAGAAGAAGAAAAAGACGGAAAAACAAGAAGAAGAAGAAGAAGAAGAAGAAGAAGAAGAAGAAGAAGAAGAAGAAGAAGAAGAAGAAAAACAAAGAAGAAGAAGAAGCAGAAGAAGAAGAAGAAGAAGAAGACGAAGAAGAGGAGGAGGAGGAGGAGTAAGAGAAAGAAGAAGAAGAAGAAGAAGAAGAAGAAGAAGAAGAAGAAGAAGAAGAAAGAGAGATGGTCAGTTAACTTCATAAAGCCTTTATCTAATATCTGTGAAATTCACTGTATTTCAAAGGAGTCGTTTGTCATAGTAAATAACGCACATATAAGATTCAATAACTACTCGAGAAAACATGTTGTCAGCACACATCTGTCTCAGAGAAGATCCAAGATGTTATCAATAAGCCCCATTGATAACACTAGGCTGCATCCAAATATATGAGACAATGTCTTCTAAAGCAGGTGAATCAGTTCCACTATCTTCAAACAGTAATAACATTTCAAGGAAGATGCCTTATAGAGATTAGAACAATAACCAAGGTGGAAAAAGTAGCCGTTCGCAAAGTCGAAAGCACACTCGTCAATAAAAAGCTAAAGCTGATAGTGCTGTCAGAAAAGAGAGTTAAAGTGCTCTATATAGAACCTATATTGCATATGCATAGTGGATATATGCATACGAAACATGGACAAAAAACATACAAGCTGAGAAATATCTAGTGTCGGTGGAAATATGGTTTCTGCTTCAAGTGCAAAGATTACATTGAATAACCAGAATAACAAATGAGAATACTATGGAAGACCAGTCATCTTCATGAGACAGGTATAGAACCGTCTAGAAGAAACAAATGAAAACTTAATAGTTTAGACAAATTAGATTTAGACTGTCGTTGTTTACTCGACATGTTATGAGGAGAAGTGAACTGGCAAACTTAGTGACAGCTGCCAAATGCGTAGGGAAATGATTAAGGAGAAGATAAGGAGATAAATAATTAGACTTATCCACCCCATTTTGTAGTCAGCATTAGCTTCGTCTCCGCATTAAAGGTCTACTGCAGTAATTCTCCATTACCCTATGGGTTGTGTTTTTTCACGGTATATTTCTATAGGTATCCTGCAGTTCATTTCTTCATGTTGTCCACGAACATCTACTGTTGTCTTCCTCTTGTATACTTCGACTTCTAATCTCTCTCTCTCTACTCTCTCTCTCTCTCTCTCTCTCTCTCTCTCTCTCTCTCTCTCTACTCTATCTCTCTCTCTCTCTCTCTCTCTCTCTCTCTTACTCTCTCTTACAATCGCTGCCTCTCTCTCTGTCTCCGTCTTTACTTCACACACTTTCTCTCTTACAATCTCTCTGTTTCTCTCCTCCTTTCTATCTTTCTATCTCCCTATCTCACACACACACACACACACACACACACACACACTCTCTCTCATACAATCTCTCTGTCTCTCTATACCTCCCACACTTTCTCTCTTACAATCGCTCTCTTTCTCTCTCTCTCTCTCTCTCTCTCTCTCTCTCTCTCTCGCTCTCTCTCTCTCTCTCCCTCCCTCCCTCTCTTATTTAGTGTGCCGATGGCTATCATGTCTGTTTCAGTTGTATTTTGTGCAGTTTCACAATATCGACATACCCAGTTCGAAATTAACGGCAGACGATTTTGAAACACACCTTTTTGCGTTGATTTTCTCATTGGTATGAGTGTCGGCAGTTCAGAAAGCAATAGCAAACTACTGAACGTAAAATTTCAAAATCTCAATGAAATAATCATTTCACCATAATGTGTTCCCTTATTTCTACTTCTTTCCTTTCTGTTTATGAGTGCCAACCAATACCTGTGAACGTATTTCCCATTATATGCCAGTGTTATTGAGGGTTTCTCCAGTTAGTGATATTTTGTATAGTAGGCACGGAAAAGAACCGTCACTGTATACGGACACAACCATGTAAACGACGACAGAGGAATATCAAGAGTCCATAGGAGTCTCGATAGATGAAGCCCATAAACGGGCACTCTCCCGCTGTTTATGCTTCACCTTGACACCGCAAGGTACAAGAGGAACAAGATGAGACGAGACTTCCTTTTCTTCTGTCTGGTGTGTTTTCGCTGTTATTTCTTGTAGCTAATGGGTTCGAATCCAGATGTACCTATCAGTCACAATATGTATGTTGATTAGCGTGCAGTTTTTTTAGATACGGAAAGGAGCGTTCGTTGAATGAGGACATGATTCAGTCATGGGGATTTTTTTCTTTTCTTTTGTCTAGTGTGTTGTCAGTTCACACAATAGGGATTAAGAACAGAATATGGCCAGCAAAAGCTGCTTCTTCCTCTTCAGCGTTCCGAGCCATTGAGGTTCTTTGCTGCAGATACAATCCGTTCCATTGTCTCCTGGTGACTCTCTTGCCAGTCGTTGATTCCAAGTAAAAAAGCTGCATTTCAGAAAATGAAAAGTGTCTTATGCAATAAGTCAGAAATTGAAAAGTGTCTTACGCAACAAGTCAGAAAATGAAAGGTGTCTTATGCAATAAGTCAGTATATTTCAATGTAAGAAAGAGAGTGTGAAGTATATATATAGAACCTGTTTTGCTGTAGGCAGTGAATCCTGGAATGAAAATGAACAAATTAAGAAGAACATGGAAGCAACATAAATGTGGTTCCTAAAAACGAAGGTTGGGAAACCGGAAATCCAGAGAAAACTAACAACGACGCCTGAAAGAGGTTAAGGGAAATTAGAAAATTATATGCTCGTACATCAATAATGGGAGAAAAAACAGCTTTCTTTGGTCTTGTGGAGGAGTAGAGGAACTGAAGAACATCGTGACGACTGGAAAAGACGAAGGGAAGAGAGACAGAGGCAGACTAAGAGAAAATGACGGGGGGAACCCAATAATGCATCTGAGATTTGACAGAACACTAAAGGCCGAGATCTGTGGGGAGACATGAACGCCTACGCAAACGGGAGAGCATTTATAATGATGATAAGGGTAATGATGATGACGCCAAATTATTTCTCACAATTTAAAAATTTTGTGAATAACCCAATAATTATATATAAATAAAAAGTGATTCAGGGGGGTTTTGTTGGGTTTTAGCGGTTAGTGCATTTCTCTGATAAAGACATGAACTTGGGTTGGGGGAGATCGATGCCAGTTCTGGTTGTTCACCCTGGGGGAGAGACTAACCACTTTTTCTGCGTGCACTCAGGTCTACTTCACATCCCCCAGTGGTTTATACCAGAGAACTTGTGTTTTATTATTATTTTTATTTATTTTTATTTTTTTGAGTTGAGCTAAAAAACGACATCACTGCACTCAGGACATTCCCATTCGCCCTCCGCCCTCTCTTTCAACAGCCAGCAAAGGGAGTCATGTTACAAGTTTTTCCAACGCATCTGACTGAAAGGTTTCCGGGTCTTCCCTCTCAGGGGAGATTTTTTCCAACCCCTCCCCAACCCCCCGCAATCTCATTCTTTCGAAATACAGGTTCCAACCCTTTCCCCCCGTTTTCTCCCCCCTGCTCCCACAGGCGCAGGGACCACCTCCCCCTGTCCAAGGTAATGTACCCTAAGAGATGCTTTCCCCTCCCGGGCTATGGTTGTTATTCCTCCGCAAAACCCGCAGGGCCAGGAAAAAAAATCCATATAATTTTCCCCAAAATCGATTACCTCTGAAGAAAGGAAAACCAATTCCACACAAAAATTTCCTTTACTCCCCCTTACAAAAAATACCCCAGAACCTTTAATAAAATAAAACGTGTGTTGCAGTGGTCTCCTTTACCCAACGGAATGCCGTTTTTAATCCTCCCCTCCTTTCTAAGGCGGGAATTATTATTTTTATTATTTATTATTATTATTATTATTATTATTTTATTATATTATTATTTTATTATTTTTATTATTATTATGCCCTCATATTCATTAAAATTTTATCAACTCCTTTCATCTAGAGCCAGGGGCACGGCTTGGGTTTGTTTGAGTGAAGTAACTCCGCTCAACGTAACAAGTGCCGCTGTTACATAAACTGTTACGTTAGTCGGGCTACAGTTTATGTAACAATTTGCCGCAACATTGCTTACGCACCCCGCTGTTTTTAGAGGTAATTGAGGGAAAGCGATAAATTACCCGGCTTTTTCGATTTTTGGTGATCGTTAGATATAAAACACGAAAACCCCGTATCCAGTTTCAATAGCCAGATATCGTAAATTACAGCCAATTGATTTTTGCGCTAGGTGGGCGAGCGTGAGATATTTTATGGTAGGTAGAGGAAAATTTTTTTCACGCAATAAAGGGGCATTGGGATATGGTTTAAAAACCCCATTATTAATTACCCAAATTTGCAATGTGTGGGCGAGGGGGTCAGTATCACGCCGGCAGTCTTTACTTCCAAAACATTTCCGGGGACTCGTTGAGAATGCATCGACCGGGAGCCCAGAAACAATGTTTAGAAACAAAAATCCGCCCGGATACGAAATCAGCCCCTGACAACCGGGCGGGGAAAGGGCCCCTTAACTACACTGCTCCAACCATCGAAGTATTTCGTGTGTATTAACAGACGCCCGGTAATGTTCTAGAATGGGTTCCCATTCCTATTTTTCCCAAACAGTCTCAATATTTTCCGTTGATTAGTGTGTCTTCTGTTCTTCTTTTCCTTTGTCTTCTGTGAGTGCATATTAGTACCGGATTTTTTTCTAATGTGCTTGATAGTAAATAATAAGATATAACTAGTATTAGAGGTGCGCTGGCTGTCGCGTTAGTGTAAGGGGTTATGACTAACGTAGATAATAATCTGAGCGCGGCCAGAAAGGGTTTTAAATTTAAAGTCAGGTCTAGTTTAGTTTCGGAAGAGAAACAACTGGCACCCCCTTTCTCCGTGCCCCCCAGGCCCAAAAAAAATTTGGGTGGGTTTCTATACTACACTACTACTACTACTACTACTAAATACAACTAATACTACTACTACTACTTTCTAAGCTGCTGCGTGCTGCTGCTATGCTCCCATTTCTGCTGCTGCTGTGCTACTACTACACTACAACAACAACTACTACTACTACTACTATACTACTACTACTACAAATACTACTACTACTACTTACTATTTACTATGGACCTTGCCGTCTTGACAGGGCTTTCCCTCCCTATAAAACAAACCCTGGGCTAAAATTGTAGAGACCTTGTGTTGCCCATGCAGCTGTTCCCTCTCTCGATTTACCTTTTTATGCAAAAGGGAAGGAAAACACCAATACATCGGGAAACGAGAAAAACGCAGAAGCAAGGGATCAGCAAAACAATGATCTTCCGGTCTGTGTCGGAATTTCGATCCTAGAAAAGTTGCCGACCAAGGTTAGGTCTGGTCTGCCCTGCCATGACTTTAATCTGTAGGTTGTATTTCCTTGCACGGGAAATAAATTTGTACCTCCCTATTGCGTCCTCCCCCTGAACCCTTTGGGTTTTGGGATGTCCGGTTTCGCTGAGCGTCGCTAAAAATTTTCCGGGTTAATGAAAAATGGGTTTTATTTTACCGTCAAATGGAAAACGGTAGAATCATTTAATTTTTAAACCCAAAGGGGTTTTTTGAGTCAAGGAGTCGCTTGTTTGCGTTCGCTGGTGTGAATTTCGCGTGAAGGTTTTTGCATATCTGAGGGAAGACTTCCTTTTGCCCAAACTCAGTGTGATGTCAACAGGAATGAGGTTTGCGGAGTATCCGTTGCCCCAAACGTCTGGTTTATTGGTGTGTAGACTGGGGGTTTTCTCGCCGTGGGGTTTTAGATACTCTCCGACTTCGGAAGAATCAGCGACCCACATGTTAGCCAGGCCCCCGAAGGGACCTGTTCCCCGGGGAACACGATGGGCCGTTTAGTAGATTTTGGGCCCAGTATAAAACCCGGGCCCCTGGTGCCTTGGAAACATCTCTGCGTACTTTTTTTTAGGTTTGCTGCGTCAACCCAATTTGATTTTCTGGGTACTTTTACGTTGAGTAGCTTCCCAACCCTTTTGAACGAAAATTTAAAGGTTAAAGATTAGGGTGAGCGATAAACACCCACTATGCTGGTTTTTATAAGTTAGTTAACATTTTTTAAGTGTCTTTCTTGTGATTGGGTGAACATTTATTTAAATTTTATTTCTTGTTCTATTCAGTGTCACTGGGGGTTTAAAGGGGTTTTCAATGAGCCCCACCTAGAGGACAGGGCAAAGAAGCTATTCCCAGGGTGGGGTCAAAAACCCCCCGTAAACCCCCACCCCAATGGAAAAGTCCAAACTGGTGAAAACAAGGCGGGGTTTAAAACCAAACCGTCTCCAGCCCACAACGTTTGTTGAAAAACAGCAGTGATGACTCTATCCAAAAGGTCGAGGGCCCCATCAGAGTTTATATCAGGGTTTTACAAGATTTGCACGTAAAAAGGTGAGTACATGAGCCCAAGATGGGGTTTTTTTGTTTGTTTTTTTGTTTTGTTTGATTGTTTGTTTGCTTGCTTGCTTTTAATTGAAGTATTTCAGAAGGGTTGTGGGGCTTATTTTGATGAAACGAGATTATGGTTTTTTTCGACATCAATATCCGCTGGAAGTTACAATAATAGTAAAAGGAAATAGTGAGAGGGGAGAAGAGTATAGGAAAAAAAAGAAAAAAAAATGACAAGTTTCGTAGCACTATATGGCAACTCATCATCATCATCTCATTGTGACAGCGGGTTTTGAAGAGAAGGCACCATGTATCTATTTAAAAATATTTATGTTGAGTTGAGTTGAGCCGAGTTTAGCTAAGAACCCACATCACCGCACTCAGAATATACCCCATATGCTCCGACCTCTCGTTCAAAAAGCCCGCGAAGTGTAAATACTAATCGTTTTCCCCGGGGATTCATTTAAAGTTCTCGTGGTTTTTCCACCCTTTGAGTTCTTTCCCGAAACCCCCACGATCCCCTTTCAATATCATTCTTTGCCCATACGGGTTCCAATCTGTTCCCCCCCCTTCTCCACCTGGTCCAAAAAAAGGGCGCTTGGACCCCCAAAATCCTCGGACAAGGTTAAATTCTGTGAAATAACTAATAATTTTATATATAAATAAACGTGATTCCGCGGGTGTGTTTGGTGTAGCGGTTCGTGCTTACTCTGTTAATGACAGGAACGTGGGTGGAACGAGAGATCATGGCCAGTTCTGGTTGTTCACCCTGGGGAGAGACTAACCACTTATTTCTGCGTGCACTCAGGTCTACTTCACATACCCCAGCTTGGTTATTACAGAGAACTTTTGTTTTTATTATTATCTTATTTATTATTATTTATTATTTGTTGAGCTTAGGGAACCGACATCACTGCACGGCAGGACATTCCCATTCGCCCCTCCGTCCTCTCGTTCACAGCCACGAAGAGTCAGTGTTTACTAAAGCAGTCCCAACGCTATCTGACTGAAACGTTTTTCCGGGTCTTCCCTCTCAGTTTTGAGATTCTTCCACAACCCCTGCCAATCCCCCGCAATCTCATTCTTTCGACATACAGGTTCTCAATCCGTTCCCCCGTCTTCTCCACCTGCTCCCACAGGCGCACGACCACCTCTCCTTGTCCATAGTTACTCTACACCTAAGAATTGCATTCCCTGCCGGCCTATGATTCTGTTCATGCTCCTCCGCAAAACCCCGCAGGGCCAGGAAAAAATATCCATATAATCTCAAAATCGATTACCTCTGAAGCAAGGGATAACAATTCCACAACGACACATTCCTTACTCCACATTACTAATGCATACTACTCCTAGAATCCGTAATGCTACAACGTGGGTTGCAGTGTCTCCTTTATCCAACGGAATGCGTTGTTACTTACTCCTCCCACCTCCATTCCTCAGGCTGGAATTATTATTATTATTATTATTATATTTTATTATTATTATTATTATTATTATTATTATTATTATTATTATTATTATTATTATTATGCCCTCTATATTTCATTCATCATTATCAACTCCATTCATCTAGAGCCAGAGCACGGCTTGGTTAGTTCGGAGTGCAGTAACATCCGCTCAACGTAACAAGTGCTGCTGTTACACTACTACTGTCTAAGTTAGTCGGGCTACAGTTTATGTAACAATTTGCCGCAACATTGCTTACGCACCGCGCTGTTTCAGAGGTAATTGAGTGGAAAGCGATAAATTACCTGGCTTTGTCGACTCCTGGTGAGTCGTTAGATATAAAACACGAAAACCGCTGTCATCCAGTTTCAATAGCCAGATATCGATAAATTACAGCCAATTGATTTGTGCGCTAGGTGGTCGAGCGTCGAGATATTTTATGGTCAGGTAGAGGACACTTTTTACACGCAATAAGGCGCATTGGGCATATGGTTCAAACCCTATTATTAATTACCAATTCGGCAATGTGTGGGCGATGTGGTCAGTATCACGCCGGCAGTCTTTACTTCCCAAAACATTTCCGGGTACTCGTTTGAGAATGCGTCGACCAGGGAGCCCAAATCAATGTTTAGAAACAAAAATCCGCCTGGATACGAATATCAGCCCATGACAACCGGGCGGGAAGGCAACTTAAACTACCACTGCTCCATCCATCGAAGTATACGTGTGTATTTAACAGACGCTGTTAATGCTTCTAGCTAATGGGTTCGATTCCTGGTGAACCAATCAGTCTCAATATGTCCGTTGATTAGTGTGTCTTCTGTATCCTTCTTCTTCCTTTGTCTTCTGTGAGTGCATATTAGTACCTGGATTTTCTTTCTAATGTGCTTGATAGTCATATAATAAGATATAAGCTGGCTGTCGCGTTATTGTAATGGTTATGACGTAACGTATATAATAATTTGAGCGCGGCTAGACAAGGGTTTAATTAATGTCAGGTCTAGACTTTAGCTACGGAAGAGAAACAGCTGGCACCTATTTCTCCGTGCACCTAGGCCTAAAAACATGTGATGTTACTACTACTACTACTACTACTACTACTACTACTACTACTACTACTACTACTACTGCTGCTGCTGCTGCTGCTGCTACTGCTAATCTCTACTGCTGCTACTACTACTACTACTGGCACCTTGCCGTCTTGACAGACAGTTATACCTCCCTATATCACAAAGCCTGGGCTGAATTGTAGAGACCGTGTGTTGCCTATACAGCATGTTCCCTCTCTCTACCTACCTAGTTTACTCCAGAAGAAAGGAAACACCAATACATCTGGAATGAGACAAACTGCAGAAGCAACAGATCAGCGAAACAATTATCTTACTGTCTGCCTGTCGGAACTTCGATCCTAGACCAGTTGCCGACCAAGGCTTAGGGTCTGGTCTGCCCTGCCATGACATTTAATCTGTAGGTTGTATTTCCTTGCACTGGGGTAAATCTTGTACCCTACCAATTGCGCTCCTCTGCCTGAAGCCATTGGCTTTGGGGTGTCGGTTTTACTGAGCGTTGCTTAAAATTCGGCGCTAACGAAAAATAGGTAAACGGTCAAACGGTAGCTCAGGTTTGCGTGAGGACCCGTTGTCCTGTGTCTGACTTATTGGTGTGAAAACTGGTGGTTCCTCGCCGTGCAGGCAGATACTCTCCGACTTCGGAAGAATCAGCGATCCTACTACGTTAGCCAGGACCCCGAAGGGACCTGTTGCCCAGGACACACGACTAGGACGTGTTAGTAGGTCTTGGCCAGTATAGAACCTGGCCCTGGTGCCTTGGAAACATCTCTGCGTACTTTTTGTAGGATGCTGCGATCAACCCAGAGTTGATTTTCTGGGTACTTTTACGTTAATTAGCTTGCCATTACCTTTGAACGAGAATTAAAGGTTAAAGATTAGGCGTGAGTTCGATAAATCACCCACTATGCTGGCTTCTTATAAGTTAGATTAACTATTTATTTAAGTGTCTTCTCTTGTGATTGGATGAACTATTTATTTAAGTTTCATTTCTTGTATCTATTCCAGTGTCACTGGGGTTAAGGCGTACAATGACCCCCACCTAGAGGACAGGGTCAAAGAAGCTATTCCCAGGGTGTGTCAGAGCCCGCCGTACCCTCACGCAATGGAACGTCCAAGCTGGTGAATCAGGGCGGGGTTCACAACCACAACCGTCTCCAGCGACAACGTTCGTTGAAGAACAGCAGTGATGACTCTATCAAATGGTCGAGGCCACATCAGAGTTCATATCAGCTTTCACAAGATTTGCACGATAAGCAGGTGAGTACATGAGCCTAAGATGTTTGTTTGTTTGTTTGTTTGTTTGTTTGTTTGATTGTTTGTTTGCTTGCTTGCTTGTAATTGTAAGTATTTCAGAAGGGTTGTGGGTCTTATTTTAGATGAACGAGATCTATGGTTTCCTTTCTTCGACATCAATATCCGCGGGAAGTTACAATAATAGTAAAAGAGAAATAGTGAGAGGGGAGAAGAGTATAGAAAGAAAGAAAAGAAATGACAAGTGCATACGCACTATATGGCAATCATCATCATCATCATCATCATCATCATTGTGACAGCAGGATTAGAGAGAAGGCACCATGTATCTATAAATATATATCTATGTTGAGTTGAGTTGAGCCGAGTTGAGCTAAGAACCGACATCACCGCACTCAGAATATACCCCATATGCTCCGACCTCTCGTTCAACAGCCAGCGAAGTGTCATACTACTAATCGTTTTCACTGCTATCTGATTGAAAGTTCTCGTGGTCTTCCCTCTCACCTTTGAGATTCTTCCAGAACCCCTACCGATCCCCTGCAATATCATTCTTTGCCCATACGGGATCTCAATCTGTTCCCCCGCCTTCTCCACCTGGTCACAAAGGCGCTTGACCACCTCTCCCTTGTCCATAGGTAATCTGCGCTTGAGCACCTCTCCCTTGTCTATAGGTAATCTACCATCAAGAGTAGTCCCTGCCAGCCTATCAGTTTGTTCAGTCTCTCGCACTCCCACGTGGACAGGGCAAAACAAATTCATACAATTCTCACAATCTGTGACCTCTAAAGCGAGGATAGCCATTCCACACGAAACATTCCTTTCTCCACGTTACAAAGTATACTGCTTGAATTCGTAATGAATGTAATGGGTATATATCTATGTATATATCAAACCCAGCCTTTCTAGTTTTCCCCTATTATCAATTCTCTGGGTCTAGTGAATGTTCAAGAATGTTAACCAGTCTTGAACTTGTGGGTTTTTTTTATATTCAAAACTTTATGAAATGCCTGGGGAATTGATCCACACACACACACACACACACACACACACGCACGCACGCACGCACGCACAGAGAGAGAGAGAGAGAGGGGGGGGGGGAGTTTCCATGGCGAATGGTAATGCCTCCAGCCTCGCGCTCCGGAGGTTATGAGTTCTCCAGCTTACGTCGTTTGGTTCACGAGTGCAATTTTCTCAAATAATCCTGAAGGGGAGAGAGGGAAGGGGGTAGTCACTGGAGCTACCGATTTCGTGATGTGTGCTGTGATTTAGCCAGACCGCTCTACTGAAGGAACGAACGAACGAACGAACGAACGAACGAACGAACGAACTTTATTTTAAAAGGGTAACAAATTGGGCACGCAGGCCCGTCTTACATTCGGCCCTTTCGATCACTCATCTTTCATTCATCAACTGAAAGAGGTCGAGCCTTATGGGATAAAACCCGGTGCGATGAAGTCGATCACCTTGGCTTTTAAATCCTTTTTATACACTCACACATCCAGAGCAGCCATCGTTAAGAGCAACAATGAGTGTTCAGTTACCCTAAGATATATTCATCACATGGAAGATGCTACTTCCTGCCTAGGTTGTTCAATAAACTACAAATGTTTTAGCAAAATACAGTAACTTGACAAGTGGCACATAAAAGGAGTGAATCACTCATGTTGAAATTATAAAACAGCTATAATGGATTAGATTTGTGTATGCGTGATTCGCCTGCTCCGTGGTGAAGGCGATTGCGAATGCAATTCGTAATCACGCATGCCACGTTCGTATTTGTGGAAAGAACGAAAGGGGAAGATAGTGAGATACTATTCTTGACGATCTTGTGTCACGGCACGTAAGAAAGTCAACAGATGAATTGATCCATGCCGTCATAGATCGCAATTAGTGGAGAAGCTTGATCGACCAAGCCCCGGCAAGGCACCTGATGATGATGATGATGATGATGATGATGATGATGATGATGATGATGATGATGATGATGATGATGATTGCATCAATATATGTTTCAGAAAAAATATTAGGAGAAATTAAATTTAATCAAGAACTATGTATTGAACTTAAAGAGACCAAGAGTTGGATAAACCCATGCACTTTCTTAGTGAAAAGCGCACAATGGATCTTTCGATCAGTCAGTGTTACGTCGACTTCGAAAACAATCGTTCGTCGACAAGAGATGTAACCAGAGATGACTAGCTGCGAGGCCAATGCCCTTTCTATAATGCTACGGTGGCTCTGTTGCACATATGCTGGCGTGACATCACGTTAGATTACATTCTGAGAAACCTTTAACGATACACAATCCCTGGATTGTTTGGTGTCTGCTCTCTGGTGAGCGACAGATCCAGCTGCTTTGGTTGTGGGTTTAAACGCCTGGAGACTGCTTGAAACAGGATGCTAGCATTTTGCTTCGTTTCATTCTCTTTCTTGACATACTGGCCAAGGTTGCAGTTAACAGCAGAGGTTCTTAAACTTATCATTGTTTCATTGGTGCGCACTAATGGATAGACTAACGTATAAACGAACGGAATTTATTTTCAAGGAACCAGTCTAACATTCTGTCCTTTTTATTTCTTATTTTTATAAGTTATTTCATCCATACATCTCTTATTATATTAATATTACACTAAAACACTAGTTTGTATATATATATATATATATATATATATATATATATATATATATATATATATATATATATATATATATATATATCGCATGGAAAATGTCAGAGCATCATAACTAAATGACTAATTAATACTTACTATTTCTAACAAAGAAAATAAAACAAAATTCAGATCGCTGTGATAAATAACCAAGTTAATTTTTAGGCAATTTTATATTCATTAGTTATGGCTGCACAATTTATTGCCTGGCATATTTCGCTAAATCTCGTCAGGTGCAAACTGCAGAAGTAAAATAACGTAAAACAAAGCAAAACAATGAATCTTTCTATGTATTGTGTATTAAACAACGCACAAAACATATTGTCTATATCACGTGACCGATTTACAACACAATAGTAGTAGCAGCAGCAGCAGCAGCAGCAGAAGAGAAGAAGAAGAAGAAGAAGAAGAAGAAGAAGAAGAAGAGAAGAAGAAGAAGAAGAAGAGAAAGAGGAGGTGGGAAACAATGACGGGAAAAGAAGGAAAGTTTAAGGAAGTAGGGGAAAGAAGAAGATATAAAGAAGGAAGAAGTAGAATAGCACGTTATATTAGTAATTATAATAGGTTTATAATACAAAACTGTTTAATGTCCTATATCAATACCGCGGAGCTGTTGTGGCCTACTGGCTAGCGTGTTTGCCTGCCGCCATAATAGTCGTAAGTTCGAATTCGCGTCCAGGTGGATATTTTTTTAAATGACCTTGGCTACCAAGTCAACCCGACTACCATGGGAAGTAAAGGCGACCAGAGTGACATTAACCAACATCACCCCTCGAGTGTCGGTTGGTTTATGTCAGACACACCCACAAGGCGTACCTTTGAGTGTCTGTTGGGTTTATACCAGACACACCCACAGGCGTACCTTTGAGTGTCTGTTGGTTTATACCAGACACACCCACAGGCGTACCTTTGAGGTGTCTGTTGGTTTATACCAGGCACACCCACAGGCGTACCTTTGACTGTCTGGTTGGTTTATACCAGACACACCCACAGGCGTACCTTTGAGTGTCTGTTGGTTATACCCAGACACACCCACAGGCGTACCTTTGAGTGTCTGTTGGTTTATACCAGACACGCCCATAGTCCGTACCTTTGAGTGTCTGTTCGTTTATACCAGACACACCCACAGGCGTACCTTTGAGTGTCTGTTGGTTTATACCAGACACGCCCATAGGCGTACCTTTACTTGCTTTAGAAAGCATACGAGGACTCGCTCTTAAACGTTCGTTGCGCTGATGACGAGTTAGGCGGTTTCAAACCCCTACACCGGCATTAAGTTGGACTTGTACTAGACTTCTCGTTCACAGAGCAGTGGCTAACTTATTCATCATGTGCCAGGCCGAATAAGCCTGGTGGTTATGTTTTGCCATCTCACTCGATCACCAGAGTCGTGGATCAGCTCTGTGTACTTACCTGGACCACGTGGCCAAGCCATCCACGTATGTACTTCTCTGTCTTCCCAATTGTTCTCTTCCCTTCCATCTTTCCAGTTGTCGCCAAATTCTCCAATTGATTTCTTCTCATAACGTGACCAAATATGTGCCAAATTGACTGCCTATGTCTGATTTCTCTAATCAGTTTACGATTTTCATCTGTTTCTTGTAGGATTTGGTCATTGGTTTTTCTGTCTGTCAGTGGTATTCTTTGCATTTTTCTCAGAAACCACATTTGCACGGCTATCGAAATGGCAAACTGGTGAACGTATAGACTGGCAATTTGACATTTTGACAGGTGATAGTTTGTTTAATAGAGTTATACCTCTCCATAACACAAAGCCTGGGCTGAATTTAGAAACCATGTGTTGACCATGCAGCATGATCCCTCTCTCGGCCTGCCTAGGTGACTCCAGAGGAAAGGTAACACCAATACATCTGGAACAAGACAAGCTACAGAAGCTGCCGGAACAGCAAAGCAATGCTCTAACTGTCCGCCTGTGGGAGTTTCCATCATAGACCAGTTGCCGACCAAAACTTGGGGGGTCTGGTCTGCCCTGCCATGACATTTAGTCTTAAGGTTGGAATTTTGCTCGCACTAGAGTAAGGCTTGTACTCTCCCAATTGCACGCCTCCGTCCCAAGCCGTTAGTACAATGTGGGCTGTCAGGTTTGGTGAACGCTGTCCAGTACCGTCTACTGTCATACGGTAGCTCAGTCATGTCTGTCTAAGACCCAACATTCGGCGCTAACAGAAAGCAGGTATTACCGCCTACTGTCATACGGTAGCTCAGTCATATCTGACTAAGCCCCAACATTCCGCGCCTACCGAAAGCTTGTAGTACCGTCTACTGTCATAAGGTGGCTCAATCATATTCTACCAAGACCCAACATTCTGCGCTAACAGAAAGCAAGTAGTACCGTCTACTGTCATACGGTAGCTCAGTCATATCTGACTAAGATCTGACTGCTGAAAGTATAATTCCCTGGACAATCAACCGGGGATTGCCCACCAGGTCCTGCACAAGGACATGTAACGTGTTTTGTAATCAGGGTCTTCTTCTAGGCGCCTTGTCTGCAGCAGACGTCTGAGGCAGTTACTCTCCAATCCCTCTCTTCTCCTAGGCGCCTTGTCTGCAGCAGACGTCTGAGGCAGTTACTCTCCAATCCTCTCTTCTCTAGGCGCCTTGTCTGCAGCAGACGTCTGAGGCAGTTACTCTCCAATCCTCTCTTCTCTAGGCGCCTTGTCTGCAGCAGACGTCTGAGGCAGTTACTCTCCAACCCTCTCTTTTATTTTAAGTTCCCTCGCTTTGAACCCAAGCGTAGTCCACACACATACTACTACTTCTAGTGCACTGGGCTGATTTTTGCATGTGAAGCTTTCCCTATTACCAGTGTCCCTCGCCATCAGGAGAACCCACTCCGACTTTAGATTTACTTGTAATTTACGTTCCCATGTCAAGAATGAGACGTCAACAGTTTAGTCCAATTAACCGGTGTAGAAGTTGAACCCCTTACCTCAGCATCAGAACACCGGACGTTTAAGAACGAACGTTCTTATCCATTTGGCCATGCTGGCCTGCACCTCTGTTATGTGATATGTTTATATATGTATATATTTATTGTTTATATCAGTATACGTTAATGTATATTGTTTTGTGTTTCTGCTATTACGTGACATGTTTATATCAGTATATATTGATGTATTGTTTGTGATATGTGTATAAACTGTCATTTACTGCCAATATATTACCTTGCGGTGTTTGGCAGAGGGGTCTTTGAGCCTGAGGAATATAGGCCGCCTGGCTAGTGCAGTCGCCGCGACCTGTGCAGGTTAGGATTTTCTTTTTGCCCCCGACAGAAAAAAATCCCACACCTTACCGAGGTATCGAACCCGGGCCTCCCGCATGAGATATGTGTATAACAGTATCAATATATTTTGTTTGTGATTTGTGTCTCCCAGTATACATTAACGTATTGTTTTTGTTTCCCTAATTGCTTGATATGTTTATATCAGTATAAATATATTATTGTTTTATGTCTACGCTAGGTTGAAATGTTGGAAAGAAAGTACGGAGGCTCTATAAGATCCAGGCGAGCTGCAAGAACTATACAGAGAGCATTCCGCCAGTACTGCATGAACAAAAACTTCCAGAAACTCCGACACTCTTATGGTGAACGACGCCTGTCAAAACGGCTATCCGAACTGGGACGTAGCAACACTGTGTGGTCAGACAGACTATCTACTGACCTCACGGCCACTGCAGACAACAGTGGAGCCAATCGCATTCGCGCCAATGAAGAGGAGAATTATTTCGGGCGTAGCATTCGCAGCATGGTGGCGGATTTTGAAAACGCCAGCAGATGTTCTGATTATACTTCAAAGATGAAATATGATACCGTTACATCTGCAGCGGATATACCTCGGCCAGTTACGGAACGACTGTTGTACATGCAGACACCTGATCCTCAGGCCGGGATGGTGTTGGCTCAGGGAAAGAGGAGCCACCCAACCCACCTGAGCCACAACTCCTTCAGCAGTCCCGATTTTTACGCGGATGGATGTTACGGCAGAAGCAACAGGTCCAAGAGCACCAGCGTTAGCAGCCAAGGAAGTAACACCAGTGGAGGGGACGCGTACTATGGCGCAGATTCGATCAACAAGGAACAGTTCGAGTCCAGCTCATCCAGCGGGGGTGGTGATTTTATGAGGACTCCTGCAGTTGAAAATACTGCAGTAGACCCTCACAGCATGGACTTTGAAGCTTTGCTAGAGAGTAAGGAAACGGACATTCTCACGGATAGCTTCCACAGTGAAAGCAGTAGTAACCAGGATATAACACATGTCGGTGGTCATCATGGGCTGACCAACAGACCTTCAACTTCTTTCCCTGCATCTAAAATCGTGGAGTACGCATCAGACTTAAGCCGGATCTCATCATCTCCAGTGGGATCGTTTGACAGCTTCCGGACCATCTCTATAGACCCCAATGATTACATATCTGATAATTCTGACTGTGCTGAAATTATCAGCAAATCATCTACAATGAATCAGAATAGTGCAACTTATGCCAAAGAGGACTCAGCTCCGACCCACATGAAATATTACATGGTGAATCCACAGTTCCGGCATTCAAACAGAGATGTCTGCGCACCACAGCCCCCACGTAATGTTGCTATAGTGCCCCCGACGAGAGCGGCCGGGTTTTCACCAACACGGAATAGAAAGGAAAGTGATCATTGTGACGATCAACAAGTCTCTAATGGAGGTTTGTGTGGTAAGAAAGGAGAACCCAAAAGAATGAGTAACATTTCAGAGACAAGTGAAGCAGATAGTACTGAGGGTATCAGTTCCAGTCCTCATAGCTCAGGGAACGTGAGTTCTGAGAATGTAACCGTATTGTGCAGTGATAATCCACTCAGTTACCAACGTAAGCTCAGAATGAACATAACCAACGAATCACACAACATATCAAAGACGAACGACAAGGTTAGAAAACGCCTGTACAGAATTGGACTTAACCTTTTTAACAAGTAAGAGTTGTTTCATAGATGTGTTTCTGTCCTGTCATCATCATTATTTCTTCTTCTTGTTGTTGCTGTTCGACCTCGTCGTCGTCTTTTTTATCTTGTTCTTCTCCACCGCTTGGTACACGTGATGGTCGACGTTACGCTAATAGGTCATCCTTTCTGGAAACTACTGGAAAACTGTGAAGTACTCCAATAGGCTAGGTGTCTGTGGTAGTTTGTTCTCTTTACTTGATTTGTTAGCCTGGGCAAATTCTAATAATGAAATAGACTGTTTATTAAAGTTCATTGTTAGTTCATACAGCTTAGAGCTTAGTATTAATTCAATGGGCCATTTTATCATTTCTAACTCGGTGTGGTTGCCTAAAAACCAAAGATAGCAAAATTATAATCGAAAAAGATCAGATTTTACATGCATGGTATGGTCAGATTATGTGAAAGACCTTTATGATGACACAAGAGAGGAATAGTATGATTTTCTGAATAATAATGAAGGATCATCAGTTTTGAGGATGGAGGCTAAGAATGCTCTTGGCCATATTAAAACTGGCATGATTCCGCGCCCAGACATTACAGCTGAAATGGTCAATGCATTAGTAGACTATGGAATAATAATAAATGATTATAGAGATATACCTCTTAACTGTCACTTACTGCCAATAGAGTACCTTGCGGTGTATGGCAGAGGGATCTTTGAGCCTGAGGATTTAAGGCCGCCTGGCTAGTGCAGTCGCCGCGAACTGTGCCGGTTAGGATTTTCTTTTTGCCCCCGACAGAAAAAATCCCACACCTTACCGAGGGATCGAACCCGGGTTCCCGAAGGAGAGTCCGGCGTTCTAGCCACTCGGCCAGCCGCTCCTTATATACCTCTTGAATTATGTAAATTTATATTTATTGCAATGCCTAAGAAATCAGGAGCCTTGGAATGTGATCAACATCAAACAATTAGCATAATGCGCAACATCACAAAGATTTTTCTAAGAATGCACGTGCAAAGTGTTACGAAGAACGTACACCTTGAAATAGGTGAAGAACAATATGAGTTCGTAGAAGTTAAGGGCACAGTAAATGCTGTGTATTTGCTGAGAACATTAATTCAGCGTTCAGTAGATGTAAACAAACACCTACATCTTTGCTTCATTGACAACACAAAATCTTTCGATAAAGAAAGACATGTGAACATAATAAAGATACTTGCAGATCTACAAATTGATGTAAAGCACTCAGACTTGTAAATAACATAAACTAGAAACAGCAAGCTGCGTAAGGATTGATAATGAAGTTGGCCAGTTTTAGCCTATTAAGAGATGTATGCGACAAGGATGTGTATTTCCTCCAGATCTCTATTCACTATACAGTGAAACTATTTTCAAACATTTAGAAGATATGAGGAGAATCACTATTGATAGACATAGCATCAATAACATTAGATATGCGGATGATACAGTATCCATTGCAGACAATGAGCAGGATCTGCAACATTTAGTAGATACGGTTATACAATTGGACTAGAATTAAACTGCAAGAATACATAGATCAAAGTCTAAGTAGGAAGAAAGAAATACCACAATGTGATATACGAGTAAATGGGAATGTTCTTACACAAGTGTATCTGTACAACTATCCCGGAGCAGTTATAACATCTGATGGGAGTTGCCTCGAAGAGGTTAGAGCAAGAATCGCTATGGCAAACGTAGCTTTTTGCAAGATGGAAAATATACTAATCAATAAAAGATATCAACTGCAACGAGAAAAAGAGTGTTGAAATGCTACATAGAACCTCCTACACTTGTGTATGGATGTGAAGCGTGGATAATGAGCAGACAAGCTGAAAAACATCTGATGGCTGCAGAAATGTGGTTGATTCGACCATGTGGACTTCGCACAAATTCAGTCGATTTTTGTGTCTCCTCTCCAGAGAATTCGACTCTGGGGTGAAGAGGTTACGGAAGCAGTTCATAATCCCGCATACCGCGTTCGAAACACAGCTGCGGGAGATTTGGCAACATTCCGCCTTGCGTTGACTTTGATAAAATGATAAGTGCTGGTCGTTCAGAAAGCAATGGCAAACTACTGAACGTACACTTGCCAAGAAATCACACACAGCCAAAACATGCTGGGGTTGACTGCGACGTCCTGCAAAGGATATGCAACTAACTTATTTTCTTTAGAGAAAACCATGCGTGCAGACAAGTACTAAAACGCATCTGAAATCTGATGTACTGTCCACATTACCGCTAGTTTCCGCCATTGTTCAACATTCGATGCTATTCGAACTGAAGCTATCTGTTGTATTATCCTGTATACAAAGCGCCTGATTAGTTCAGCCACCAGGGAACAGACCAGTCGTGATTTGTGTGACCTGCTTTGTCGGTTACAAACAAGATGACTGGTTGTTTCTGATGTGAAATAGTTTACTAGTTGCTTCTACTGTGTGGGTCGTGGAAATAGATTACTGGTTGCTTTTGCTGGATCGGTGGAGAACATCCGTTCATGGGACGTATCCAGCTTGTCAAAGATGTGGTGGTAAGAAAGGCAGCTGAATGCAGAGGGGAGGGAATCGCTATTGTTCTGTCAGGCAAAAATATCTATCTATTTATTTATTTGTTTATCTATATGTCTGCTCTTGCCACTGTCTGTATGTCCGTCTATCTGTGTGTCTGTCTGTCCGTCTTTCCATCCATCAATTAATCCATGCATGTATGCATGCATCCATCCGTCCCTCCATCCGTCTGTCTGCCTTTATGCCTGTCCATCTTTCCATGCATCCACCCGTCTGTCTGTCTGTCTGCCTGCCTATCTGCCTGCCTACCTGATTGCCTGCCTATCTGCCCTCCAGCTTGCCTGCCTGCCTATCTGCCTGCTTGTCTGTCTGCATGCGAGCCTCTACGAGTATCAGGTATAAGCTCTGTCTGCTTCGGCAACGATAAACCAGACGACTTGGCTCATTTCTCAGTTATTCATTTTCATTACATCAGCACTTAGTGGCGTTCAGTGGATTCCCACCCTCCCGCGCTCCTCTCGCATCCCTCCACCAGCCCGGAACCTGGGAAGACGCCTTTGACAAACCTAGTGTCCAGCCACACCAGAGTTCGCACGTAATAAACTAATCCCCTTAGCAGACATCTGTTGGTAGTAGGGGAAGTGTTGACCCCACCACATTGTGTGGGCTTGAATGCATGGAGGAATACGTGGCTGTCTTTCCCTCCCACAGTGAATGTCGAGAGCTGACATCAAACCCTGGACCGACTGCCCTCATGTCAATGTTAGCCCAACGTCCTAACTCTGACACCAGATATATGATATATCAATGTGTTTATGTGGTTGTTATTTGACCTATCCTGGTTTACTATTTAAAAAAACAATTCCGAGACCTATGGTGCAATCTCAATGGTTAGATAAGAATTATGTCCATATTCCATAGTTGTGTGTTCATGTGTACGATAGACCTGGCTAATGAAGACACCTATTTTAGGGGTGTCTAGTTCCTCATGCGTCGAAGTACACTTGTTTCTGCAACGAGGTGCCGTCGTCATTTGGAGGTGACAGGTTCGAATCCGGGTCGGTAACTATAGCTTTCAATGTTTATGTTGTCCTCTAGTCTCTACTTCCTTCTTCTCACTTCTGTGAGCACCAAACAATACGTATGTGTTTATTTGTGAAATAACTACCATAGCAAAGTGTCTGCTGTCGCAAGTAATTCCTGGAATTAGTACCACGAAAAAAGGTGAGCATTCGTGTGTGTGGAGGCGCTAGGAGACAATGGCGTACAAGACCAAACACTTATGGGAACCACTGTTTTCTAGTAAATCTCACGACGACGTTCAATCGCCTTGGCTATCTGTAGTCTTGTATCTTAAGTTTGCCCAAGATTTATTTTCTTTGTCTCCTCTTCAGACGCATCCGATCAATACACAGGCATTGGGTCAGTTCACACGCATTGGATCAATACAGCCTAACAGTCTTAATCTTTCGGACTTGACTATGTTAAAAGACAGGCATTTATACAGTTATGCTAATCATCTAGGAGTTGCAGTGGTGCAGTGGCTAGCAATATTGCCTGCCGGTCTGGTAGTTACGTGTTTGAATCCCCATTGAGAAGGATTTTCATATTAACCCGCTGGTCAACCTAGCGTGCAACAGGGACCCAAAAAATCCTGGGAGTCACCCATGGAGAGCCCATTGGTTTATAAACATATGGAGCCAGCACTATATACCGAAACCGCCCCTAGGGTTTTACAAGGATCGTTGTTTACGTTGTTTATTTACTAATCATCTATGTCCTTAGCCGGCTCGGTGGCGTGGGAGTAACGAATGCAATTCCACATACCGCGTTCGAAACACAGCCGCGGGCGATTTGGCAACAGACCACGTTGCGTTGATCTCCCATACAATGGTATCAGTGCCGATCGTTCAGAAAGCAATGGCAGACTACTGAACGTAAACTTGCCTAGAAATCACAAAAGCCAATAAATGCTAGGGTTGACTGCGACGTACTGCAAATGATATGCAACTACCTATGTCCTTATGTCATTCATTGTTGCTATCTTTGAAGAAGCAGAAAATTATTCCAACACCCTGTTTTCCCAATGCATAACTTCTAGGCTTGCAAGACAATGGCCAGCCTCGTTAACGACTTTGTTAACCTTTTAGTAAAGCCAGCATTATCAATACTTACATTACCAACATTCACCTTTGCTGAATGCTATACGCGCATTGATTTTACACTCTCCTACACAATATAATAGGCTTTGTTATCACTAAAATATTACAGACTGCAGTTTACCTGACTCTGTTTCTGGGACTGAACATTGTTGCCAGGTATTTAGTCTGTCTGGGAGCTAAACTTACATTCAAGGACGTCGCCGTAGTGTTAGGCATAACAAAAAACGCGACAAGTAGGTCATCTTTAGAAGAAGGCAGTCACGTTTTTTTATCAATAACAAAGACATAAGAGCAATCATTACAAGAAATAAATACACAATATACAAATTTTTTTTGTTTTGCATGTCCTTTTTACAGGACATTGCAGTCAACGCCAACATTTTTCAGCTGAAGTTGATGTCTTGGCAAGTTTTCAAAGGCTTCCGAACGCGGTTCGTGAGCCGGGTACCAGGCGTTCGAAGCTCAGCTGTCACCGATTTGTGCAGCAGACCGTGTCGCGTTGTGTTATATCGTGCTGGTATGGGAGCCGGTCGTTCAGAAAGCAATGGCAAACTACTGAACGTAACACTTGCCTAGTACATCAACAGCAGCTGAAAAATGCTGGTGTTGACTGCAACGTCCCGTAAGGGATACGCAACACTCACAAAAAAAGTTTACCATTGCTTTCTGAACGACCGGCTCACATACCTTTCCGTAAGAAACCAGCGCGAAGCGATCTGCTGCCAAATCTCGCCCAGCTGTGTTATAACCTGGGTATACGGGATTACGAACAGCGTCCTTAACACCTTCGCCAGGGTGACCCAATATACGCATACAATAGATAAATATTAAGTACTAAAGTTGAGAGGGTCGACTTCATTGCACTGGGTGTGTCCCCATCTGGCCTGGGTCTCTCTTCACAGAAAGACAAGCCTCTTGTCGAGAACACCGCGCAAAGCTGGAATTCTGTAACTTCAGCGACGATCCCTGGGAATTTCCTGAAAACTTCAACTCGTGCTCTGAGCAACGTAGTCCGGGTAACGAACCCATGACCTTCAGAACACGCGGCAGACGGTTTAATCTCTTCGCCAGGGAGACCCTTAGTAGATACCTATAACAGCGTAGTTTCTATACAGGACTGCATTCCGTAAATACATATTACAGCATAGTTTATATAAAGTACTTTATTCCGTAAATACATACAACAGTATAGTTTTCATATAGCACTTTATTCTGTAAATACATATTACAGCATGGTTTCTGTATAGCACTTTATTCCGTAGATATATATAACAGTATAGTATCCATACAGCACTTTATTTCGTAAATACATATACCAGCATAGTTTCTATTCAGAACTTTATTCCGTAGATACATATACCAGCATAGTTTCTATATAGCACTTTATTCCGTAAATGCATTTACCAGCATAGTTTCTACGGGGACGAGTCAATAAGTAAGTCACACAGTCCTGTGGGATGGCCGGTAAATGTAGCTGGTGTTTTCTACAGGTGTCATTATGTGACAGCATCATCGAACTTTATATTCCCGTTCGTCAGGTGGTGTTAGGTGTATCATGCGCATGCGCAGCGCATAAACAAAATAGCGACTGTACTTACGGAGTGTACAACCAAAGAGCAACGTGCAGTTGTGCATTTTTTGTGGGCAAAAGGGTCGATTTCAAGAAGAAGAGTGACAATGTGAATTCTGAATCGTACTGTGAATTTCTATTGAAGCTTCATGATGCATTTCGAAAAAAACGTCCAGGACTGCTGACTAGAGGAGTGTCGCTTCTTCATGACAATGCCAGACCACATACGGCTCGATTAACTCAGGAGAAAATTAACCAACTAAGGTGGGAAGTTCTGGAACATCCACCTTACAGCTCCGACTTAGCCCCTAGCGATTTCCACCTTTTTGGTCCACTGAAAACCCACCTTGATGGGAGACATTTCGCGAATGAAGCCGAAGTTGAATGTGAAGTGAAAACGTGGTTTAGAAAACAGAGCACGCAGTTCTATGCGGCCGGTTTGGTAGGACTGATAAAACGATGGGATAAGTGCATCAATGCTGGTGGAAATTATGTTTAGAAATAAAGGGACAATACATGTACAAAAATAAACTGGTTTCAAGTTGTTATCATACTTAGCTGCTTTTCTACAGCCATTTGTGATTTACTTATTGACTTCCCGCGTAGGCAATTCGCTTCCCCCCCCCCCCCCCCCCCCCATTTACAGTACCGTGAACCCGATCCTAATATCTTTTAAACTCTTGTTTTTTTTAAACGAGTAATATGTTGTTGTGTCAATGCGGGTTTCTTCTGGCCATGGTCGAAGTTATCAACTTAGGTCGTCTGACACAGACCAGAGGTTTCTGTTGACCTGGCCCACATTGATAAAGTCAGATTCGGAGATCATAAATAGTTCCCTGCGCTCTCGAGTAGTCCAGATTTAGAAACACGCGCTAGCTAGTGCCTGGAGTAAATACAATTAAACGTAGCCCCATGGACGATACACTGGGGCGACGGGAGCGGGGGTAGCACAGTGGCTACTACCTTTGCCTGACGGTAAGCTACATACTATAATGGCTACCATGTACTGTTATTGGAAGTAAATGAGACCGGCGTATCTTAATGATGTTGACCTCTTTATGTGTCGAGTTATGATTGGTCTATAAAAATACAGCGTTAGCATCATTTATAAAACCGTCTCAAGGCTTGTGAAAGCGGCCTTTACTTTTTACAACCATGGCAGATATTGCTGTTGGAATGTGAAATGTTAGACTATTAAGGATAGGGTGTTGGCCTACTACTAGGCGTGACTACCTGGTGGCGGAGTGGCTCTAGAAATAGAGATTAGTCGCTAATGTGTTAATTCGGTCGTGGACCAACACAGGCGGTGGTTACTGAGAGGGACAGTTAGTTGGCGGATATCTCTATAAAATACCTCAAAACTCTGTGATACCTACTTGCATGGCCACTGTTTATGTTTACAACTTTCATTTGACAATTTTTTTTTCCATGAGAATGCATCATACGTAATATGCATTGTTTATGCTTGCAAAATCCATTTGACAATGTTTTTGTTTCCTATGTAAATGTAACATGCACATTTGATGAATGAAAGATGAGTGATTAAAGGGCCGAATGTAAAACGGGCCTGCGTGTCCAATTTGTTACCCTTTTAAAATAAAGTTTGTTCGTTCGTTCGTTCGTGATATAGCCATCGGTGGTTAAGTGGCACTATACACAATCTCTTCTTCTGCTGAACTGCATGATCTGTATTCTTAAACAAAGACTATTGAAGTCAAACCATGCACAAATTACTGGAAGTCGTGTGTTTATCGTTGGTAGATCATGCCTCTAAACAAATTCGAACTAGCCAGTGACGTTAATTTGGATGCCAATGGAATCACCTCATCCTTCCTCTGTTTTACAAATTAAATATTAAAAGTGTCTTACAGACATTCTGTCCCTCAAATGTGGATAATATTTCTATCAAATTCTTTGCAAAGTTTGAGTTAAGTTGAGTTGAGCTAAGAACTGGCATCACTGCACTCAGGACATTCCCATACGGGCTCCGTCCCCTCGTTCAACAGCCAGCAAGAGTCACACTACTAATCTTTCCCACCGCTATCTATTTGAAAGTTTTCCTTGTCTTCCCTCTCAGTTTTGAGACTCTACCAGAACGCCTGCCCACCCCCCACAATCTCATCCTTTCCACATACGGGTTCTCAGTCTGTTCCCCCACCTTCTCCACCTAGTCCCACAGGTGCTAGACCACCTCCCCCTTGTCCATATTCAATCTATCACCAAGAGGTGCATTCCCTTCCAGCCCATCAGTCTGTTCATTCCCCCGCACTCCTTTGCAACATTGTGAATTCATCCCACCCTCTAGCCCAACTTTCAACCACCCCCGCCCTCTGGACGATTCTTGATCCTTTGCCTCATAGATGTCCATGGCCGGGGTGTCGTGAGTGACCTGTGTCCACTTTTATGTTGGCCTCCCCCCTGTCGCTTCTTCCAGTAACCCTGCCTTCTATAACTATTCTTTCTACATCACTGCGACGTGAAAAATGACCATTGTTTAGGGTGTATTTTTAATAACTGTGCAGTGTTTGAAAATATTTCCTGTCCAAGTTGTGTATTCACCCTCTATAAAGTTCATGCAATATAACAGGTAAATACAACACTTGGACTGGTAATATTTTCAAACACTGCACATTCATTAAAAATACACCCTCTATGACGGTTTTCGAGACACGATGCTGTTTCTAAGAGCCAGTTTTCTTCTATGTCCAGATCATGCCCAATGTCATATTCTTTTTCTTCTTGATCCACTTTGTTCTAAGAATATTTATGTAGGTTGTCAGCATTTTCGAAAGGATAAGAGCGCTCGTTCTTTAACTTCCGGTGTGCTGAGGCCGAGATAGTGGTTTCAACATCTACAGCGTTCAGTTGGTCTAAAATGTTGACTTCTCGTTTTTGACTTGGCGACGTAAATTACAAGTACCTCAGAAGTTGGAGTCGATTCGCCTGATGGCAATGGACACTGGTAATAGAGAAAGCTAATCGACACACAAAAATCAGTCCAATGCACTAAAGGTAGTATCATGTGTATGGACAACGCTTGAGTTCAAAAGCGAGCGAATGCAATAAATAAACACATAAATAATTTTGTTTGTAATATTTAAGTTAAAACCCCCCGATTGACTTTTTCACTGATTGTGAAATGGTCCGTAATCTGTCCTCAATCAATAAATCGTGTGTCATCTCCACAATGAAGGTTGGCTGCAATGGTTCTCTAACACTGTCTCTCACTCTGACTGTACATTCTGTCAGATTGCTGTTCGTCCATGTCTTGATGTTATCTTCCCACTTTTATCGTTGTCTACCTCTTGCTCGCTCGCCTTCAACCTTACCTTCCATATGGTTTTTATCAGTGTTATGTCTGTTAACGTGGCCGAAATATGTAACGTATCTCTTTTTCTATTTCTTTCATCAACTATCTTTTCATTCCCAGTTTTTATAGAACCTCTGTATTTATTTGATTGTTTTTGTTTCCATGAAGTCGTTAGTCGCCGTTTCAACTTCACAGCAAATAGTCACCCCCAATGCTCTGTTCCTGTGCAGTGAAAATCACACAATATTCCTTACTGTCCCATGCGAAAACTGGAACAGACAGCAATCCCGACAAACCAACAGCAGCCACTGGTATACGTGCATAAGGCGGCTGCCAGAATGCCAACACAACAGTCCGCCACTAAAATTACAGTTCATCGTCAATGGAAGCGGCAGAAAACTAGCAGTTGCACACACATAAGGCAAAAACAATGGTGCCGTCGCATAGCTGCTGAGTTTCGTGCATGGAGCGACACTGTGAGATGTGGTTTCCATGAAATACTCCGACTTAACTGTACCAATGAATCACACCCAAGAATGAACCAGCCCAGAGTGGTTTGAAACCGCTTGGTACTCCATGATTTACATCGATATCTTATCATGGGAAAGCTGCATGTTCTCAATATCATCATCCAGTGCCTTGCCGGCTGGAGTCGGCGATCATACTTCTCCACAAACTGCGATCTCCGAAGCGTGGATCAGTTCGTGTGTTGACTCCCTTCCGTGCCGTGACACCAGACTCAAGAATTTTCTCACGCAGTCTTCCTCTATCTCTTTTCCAACAAATCTTTCTACTGTCACATGTTGCGGATTTTATCTTCTCATAATATGGCCAATAAATGAGGACTGCTTCTTTCGGATGTTTGTGATAAGTTGTCTTAGCTTCAATCAAAATGTTCAGATTGCTCATTTTGACTGCCCAATAAATTTTTAGCATTCTTCTTTAATACCACATCTCCAAGGCTTCCAGAAATTTTTTCGCCTCTTTACTAATTTTCAACAGTTCGCAGCCGTATGTTAAAATTTAATTCTATGTAACATGCAAGAACTCTCTTCCTAACTTTCAAGAACAATGACTTATTGTACACAATGTTCCTTGGCGGAGTGGTCAAGCCGTCTGTCTCGCTCTCCGAAGGTTGTGGGTTCGATTCCGGGCTACGTCTTTCGGTTCATTGGTGCATTTTTCTCGGAGACTCCTGGGGGTCGTCGCCAGAGCTACGGAGTTCATGCTTTTTGCGATGCTTTCGGCAGGATGACCTGCCGAAAGAGATCTAGCCATATGGGATAAAACCCGGGGCAATGAAGTCGATCCTGTCGACTTTTAAGATTTTTTAAAGACAAAATAGTCTTCATTGGTCTTAATGTGTGTACCTTTATTTGTTTGCTGGTGTTGTGCCATAGGCTCTCAATACTTCTGACCTTCAATGTGGCTAGGGCCTGTCCTCTTCTGTCGTCTAAGGAAAAGTCCCCGTTCTTTTTAATTATTGAGCTAAAGAACTCAGAGTTTGCGAAATGTTCAGCTTCTTCGTTGTTATTCTTGGTTTTGTCTGCGGTCATTCCATTCGTTTATTATTATTATTATTATTATTATTATTATTATTATTATTATTATTATTATTATTATTATTATCATCATCTTCTTCTTCTTCTTCTTCTTCTTCTTCTTCTTCTTCTGCGTTCATCCGGATTTATTTTTTTTCGGATGTGACTGCGTTGTGCCTGTTTACAGCAGAGCTGCGTTCTTGCGCCGTTAGGCCGACACATCCGACTTCTGCGGATTATTATTATTATTATTATTATTATTATTATTATTATTATTATTATTATTATTATTATTATTATTATAAAAGAATGGAATGACCGCAGACAAAACTAAGAATTACAACGAAGAAGCTGAGTATTATTATTATTGCCGTCAGGTCTTAGTCAGATATGACTGAGCCACCGTATGACAGTAGAAGGTACAACCTGCTTCTGTTAGCGCCGAATGTTGGGCGGCGCTTACCAAACCCGACACCCTACATTGTGCCTACGGCTACGGGCGTGGGAGCGCAATTGGGAGGGTACAAGCCTTATCCTAGTGCGAGGAAATGCAACTTAATGACTGAATGTCATGGCAGGGCAGACCAGGCCCTATGCCTTGGTTGGCAACTGGTCTAGGATCGAAGCTCCGACAGGCGGACAGTTAGAGCATTGCTTTGCTGGTCCGGCAGCTTCTGCAGCTTGTCTTGTTCCAGATGTATTGGTGTTACCTTTCCTCTGGAGTAAACTAGGCAGGCCGAAAGAGGGATCATACTCCATGGGCAGCACATGGTCTCTAAATTCAGCCCAGGCTTTGTGTTATGGATAGGTATAACTCCATTTTACAAACTATCGTCTGTCAAGACGGCAAGGTGCCAGTCATTATTATTATTATTATTATTATTATTATTATCATCATCATCATCATCATCATTATTATTATTATTATTTGGTAACTTACGGATTATTATTATTATTATTATTATTATTATTATTATTATTATTATTATTATTATTATTATTATGTAACCTCCGGGTTGAGCTTGACTCAGTCCGACTTTGTGAAGATACATGAAGGGTGTAGCATATGTGGGAGCGCAAGCGCAATTGAAATACCACTACTTTTATCGTTTCTTTACTTATTCAGTCAGTCCATGGAGATTTGCCCGCAACAGACGAGCAATATCTCCAGTGATATCTCCGGCGGGCATATTCCCGGTGGTCGCGGGATCCGCACAAGTCAGGCGGGGAGTCTGACGGTAGTACACGCTTTACACAGGTCCGGACACTTGTGATTGACAGACGTACGCGTCCTATGGTCCAGGCTCGTACGAGGCCCTCACCTGTGGGATTTGGCTGAACGCTTCTAGGTCGGGTCCCTTGGGTTCCAGGGTCTGGCCACCACTTGCCACCTGCTTGTGGAGTAGAGGTCTCGGAGGTTTGACGCTGAGCCGCCAGCGTCTGCAGCCTACCTTGTTCCAGACGTATTGGTTACCCATTCCTCTGGAGTACACAGGGCAAGGCCGAGAGAGGGAACATGTCGTTTGGGCACCACATGTTTCTCTGAAGCTCTGCCCAGGCATTGTGATGGAATTTTGGCCACATTCCAACTCACATAACTTTGGTCTGTAAAGACTTTAAGGTGCCACTCATACTAACGGGGTATGTGAGCCGGTCGCTCAGAAAGAAATGACAAACTACTGAGCGTAATCGTGCCAAGAAATCAACAATCAGCTGAAAGATGCTGATATTTACAGCGATGTTCTGTAAAGGATATGCGGGAAAAAAATATTATTATTATTACTGTTTTTATTATTATTATTATTGTTATTTCTATTTGTATTATCATTAATATTGTTGTTGTTGTTGTTGTTGTTGTTGTTGTTGTTGTTGTTGTTGTTGTTGTTGTTGTTGTTGTTGTTGTTGTTGTTGTTGTTGTTGTTGTATTAACATTATTATAGATTATTATTTTATTTTATTATTAATGTTATTGTTGTTATATTATGTTATTTTATTATTAATGTTATTGTTGTTATTAGTAGTAGTAGTAGTAGTAGTAGTAGTAGTAGCAGCGGCAGCAGCAGCAGCCAACATTATCCCCCCCCCCCCAAAAAAATAAAGTATTGATTTTCACCGTATTAACAAACGTCATTAATTGTTCCAACCCCTTAGACCTGTTAGCCGGACGTACCGTATCATCTGAACACCTGAATTCGGGAATCGGATTTCCACCAATTATAAATGGTTCAAAATTATCACAGATTTCAACGCCTTTGACATGTATCGTTATACTCTTACTACTATATTTCTATACTGCTTTGTCTTCGGAAGTGGTTACAAACGTCATTATTACACTATCATGTGTCCATCTACAGGAAACCAGAGAAAGGGCTAGACTTCCTCCTGAATAATCATTTCCTGGATGGCTCCCCAAAGAGCGTGGCCCGTTTCTTCATCACACGAAAGGGCATGAGCAAGCAGATGATTGGAGAGTTCCTGGGCAACTTGCAGAATCCGTTCAGTCAAGAGGTTTTACAGTGAGTATCTCGGTGTTAGTTATTTTAGTCTACTCGATACTGTGCTCGGTTATGGGGTGGCTCAGACATTTCTAACACGAGCAGGCCTGGTTCGATTCATAGTATGGACTGTGTAGATTTTTGGAGACATAACTGATTATGGGCCATAGGATGACTAAGTGTCTTAAGCAAATTTCCGTATATGTCTTTAGCTTGTATATCACCGAAATGTCTCAATTAAAATATCATTACAGAAATTTTCCATAAAGGTTATCTAAACAGGACGTAGCAATGAACTCCCACATTGTATTATGGCTGTTTGTGATTCCTGGACAAGTTTACATTCAGTAGTTTGCCATTGCTTTCTGAACGACTGGCACTCATACGATCGTATGGAAACCAACTCAACTCAGTCTGCTTCCAAACTGCCCGCAGCTGCGGTATTGCGAACTACATTTGTAATCCCTTTCGCCACAGAACCAGAAATTTTCCCCAAGCAACCCCTCTGTTATCCCCACGGTAATTTTCCATAAGCAACCCCTCTGTTATCTCCACGGTAATGTTCCCTAAGCAACCCCTCTGTTATCCCCACGGTAATTTCAAATTTAGAACGAACCATTTCTGTATTATCATTTTTTGAGATTCTAAACCCTGTAAACGAAACTCGCAGTACTAGCTAGATCAGTGGTTCTCAACCTTTTTTGGCCCATTCCCCCCTTCACCATATTTTCAGAACGCCATTCCCCCCCCCCCCTTCCTATCAAAAATTTGGCCCGTTCCCCCCTTCACCATATTTTCAGAACGTCATTCCCCCCCCCCTTTCATATTTCCTATCTAAAAATCCCCTCACCCCTACACAGTATACGTAAAAATGGAAGGTAAATTTAATAGCATATACTAAAACAAGTCTAGACATCCACATAAAACATGATTTGAATGTCTACTTACTTTATAAAATGAATTTTAGAAGGACGAGACATACATAACTGCAAAGTATGAAGGGAAAAACTATGTCAAGTAATCGGTTCTTGTATTAACACGATCTTGAAATGGTCTTCATTCCCCCCCCCCCCCCCTGGAAACCATGAAATTCCCCCCTGGGTGGGGGGGGGGAGAATTCCCCACCGGTTGAGAACCACTGAGCTAGATAATAATTACAAGATGAATGACATTCCATCATGGGCTTGGACTGGATGACTATAACAGAAAGAACTCGTTCGAAATTTGAAATCGTGGGGATAACTAACAGATGTTCCACATTGGAACAATACTCATGACTATGTGGTTTAACTCTTTCAGTTTCAGTATTATTCATCTATTCACTTCATATTCTTCTTCTTCTGCTGCTGCGTTCATCCGGAGTTGTTTTTGTTTTTTTCGGACGTGATTGCGTTGTGCCTGTTTACAGCAGAGCTGCGTTCTTGCGTCGTTAGGCCGACACATCCGACTTCTGCGGGCATTTGTTGACCGGTTTAACCTACCCGGGTATAGACTTCATGTGATATAGAACTCTGCAGTATGTGGCTGGTGGCCGGTCTCCCTGGCCTAGGGGTTAACGTCTATCTCCGTAATCCCGTACATTCTGGTGAGTAACGTAACCTGCGCGAGAATGGGTAGCAGTTCTCGCCGCGTTGGTAACTTACGAGGTATGTGAGCCGGTCGCTCAGAAAGCAATAGCAAACTACTGAGCGTAATCTTGCCTAGTACATCAACTGCAGCTGAAAAATGCTGATGTTGACTGCAACGTCCTGTAAGGGATTTGCTAAAAACATGCGCCTAATGAGATGCAGCGACATATGCCAGGCAATAAATCGTGCAATATATTTTTTGTGACTTCTGTGTTTACATTCACTAAGGGAATACACTGTTTTGCATTACCGTTTAACGTTGTAGTTGTGAAATGGTCACGCTATTCTTAAAATGTCTTCCTCCTGAGCGAATTGTGCGTGTCCTTCAGAGCGGCGACGCCAGCCAGATCGAGATCATCTCCAAGAACAAGACTAAATGAAAGGCAAAACCTGCCATTCTGTAAGATAGTTAGTTGGTTAGTCACGGTTCCAATTTCACTGCAAAGGGTCGCCCCATTATGCTCCGTTCCTGTGTCAATGAATATCACACAAAATGCTCCTCACTGCCCCATGTGAAAAGTGGAACAGACAGGAGTCTCGACAAACCAACAGCAGGCGCTATCTGTAAGATAGACTGAATCCAGTGAAACGAAGTCCCACAGCTACGGGACTGTGAAGTGTTGGAACCGTCACATTGTGTAAAAACTAATGCACTGAGGGATATGTGGTCAGTCTTTCTCTCACTTTGCGGACGACGAACGCAGTTCGACAGTGATCATAACATTATCAGCGTAACTTCCTAGCGATTAATGCTCCCGCTCTGAGAACGGTTAAAATCTAAATCAGACGGGCAATCCCAACTGATATCTCCTGGCTATTACAGTAACGCTCTGAAAACAGTCAAAAAGTAGATTAAAAAGGCAATCCCATCTGACGTGACCTAGCGATTATAGTAACGCTACCGTTCTGAGAACAGTCAAAAATTAGATTAAAAGGCAATCCCATCTTATGTTGCCTAGCGAATATACTTACGCTACCGCTCTAACGACAGTCAAAAGGGCAATCCCATTTGACTTTCCTTTATAACCAGATTCGCAGGGCCACACTCATGGCGAAACACAACTATTTACTTATTACATAATATTAGTATTTAGTTTTCAAATAGCCTGGTGACTCACTGAAGACATCAACAACCAAAAAGACACAAAATGTTGAAAATAATGCTATTAGTTATACATGAATAAAAATGCAGGACCATAGTGATTAGATTACATTACATTCAGGACGACTGTACCGGGAACCCGCTACTTGGAATTAACGTTACTGGTCATGAGAACTTCCCTAACCTCATAATTCATCAATAGAAGCCAGCGTATCATTCAGTCCGTCCCTAGACCTCTCTTTTATCCAAAAATAATTGGGATAAAAACGTGTTTCGAACTCACCGCCCTGCTCCATTTTAAGAGATTCTCAAGTTGTTTGTCACGCAATGCTGGTATTGTAAAAGAGATACATAGTTAAAGGATTAAGGGTAATAGAGTACGCGTGTTCTGTTCTGCACAACGCACTGGTAAGAGTTTATGAAATGGTTACAGTTGTTTGAATGAATGGCAATTTAATGTGTCGAGGGCAATTGTGCTGTGCTGAGATGAGGTAGTGACTACACGCTTGCCTTCAGGCCCGGTTGTTATGAGTTCGAATTCTCATTAAGATAGATTTTGAAAATTGCCCTCAGCTCCTAGGTCGACTCAATCTAAATTGGGTACCTGAAAATATCCTTGGATGTAAAGGCGGTCGGTATGGTATTGATCACATCACCACTGATAAGAATGAAGTTTGCTGGTATTTCTAGTCGATTGCCTAGTTTATATGTTCGGTCGCTTTCCATTACCAAATTCCGCGTGAAAGCAATATTGTCGTTTCTATTTCCAAAGTCACCCCCTCGAGACACAACTTTCAGAACCACTGTCTTAACTAGTGTTATCCCCCTTCTAACCAACAGGGTTTAACTACTGACGGCGTATCCTCAGGAGGAGGAGGGGGAGGGGGAGCATGATGTCATGGAAATTTGAGATAAAATTATGCAAACTGAAAGGATGTGGCCTCATAGTTTCCTTCACTGTGGCCTGGTTTCTTAAATCCCTGTGGGAAGTTCCTCTACTTGAGCCGTCTGTTGAAGGAAGGCAACATATTTGCACTCTGATCAGTTGGAGTTCAAAAGTGAATCACCTCCTTCGGGTTCCAACATGATTGTCTTAACGCATTCATTGATTAGCATAGTTTGACTCATCATTCGCCGGCCATTTCATTTGTTGGTCGCCAGTTATCTGATTGTGTGATTACAAATCATTGATCACCAATCAATCAATCAATCAAGTGCCATGCCGGAAAGCGTGGGCGGTCATGACTCGCCATTTCACTCGATCACCAGTGTCGTGGATCAGCTCAGTGTTCCTGTCTCGTCCATGCCATGTGGCCAAGCCATCCAGGTATTTTCCTCTCGGTCTTCCTCTTGGTCTGTTCCCTTCGATCTTGCCAGTTGTCACTAAGTTCTCCAATCCATTTCTTCTCATAACATGTCCAAAAAATTTTGACTGTCTACGTCTAATTTCTCTAATCAGTTTACGTTGTTCATTTGTCTCCTGTAGTACTTGGTCATTGGTTTTTCTGTCTGTCCATGGTATTCTTTGCATTCTCCTCAGAAACCACATTTCTGCAGCCATCAGATGCTTTTCAGCTTGACTGTTCATTGTCCAAGTTTCACATCCATACAAAAGAACAGGCTCTATGTATCCCCTCAACACTCTTTTTCTCGTTTCAATTGACATCTTTTTATTGGTCAGAATGTTTTTCATCTTGCTAAAGGCTACTTTCGCCATGGCGATTCTTGTTCTAATCTCTTCAAGGCATCTCCCATCAGATGTTATAACTGTTCCAAGATAATTGTACCGATTCACTTGTTGAAGAATATTTCCATTTACTTGTATATTACTTTGAGGCACTTCTTCCTTCCTACTGAGGACCATAACCTGAGTCTTTTTACAATTTAATTCTAACCCCAGCTGCTCACTGTGTACAACAACCGCATCTACTAATTGTTGCAGGTCCTGCGGATTGTCTGCAATCAATACTGTATCATCTGCATATCTAATGTTATTGATGTTTCGTCCTCCAATGCTGATTCCATTTATATCCTCTACATTTCTGAAAATATTTTCACTGTACAGGGAAAAAAGATCTGGAGACATTACACATCCCTGCCTAACACCTCTCTTAATTGGCTGATACTGTCCCACTTCATTATCAATCCTTATTGCAGCTTGTTGTTTCCAATATATGTTTTTTATAAGTCTAATGTCTTTCCCATCAATTTGTAGATCTGCAAGCATATCCACCATGCTGACATGTCTAACGCTATCAAAAGCCTTTGTATAGTCAATAAAGCAAAGATGTATATCCTTGTTTACTTCTATAGCACGTTCAATAACTGTTCGCAGCATATACACAGCATTTACTGTTCCCTTTCCTTCTACAAACCCGCATTGTTCTTCCCCTATTTCAGGTTGTATCTTCTTCCTCATTCTTTGCATGATAATTCTTAGCAAAATCTTTGTGATGTGACTCATTATACTAATTGTTCTGTGTTGATCACATTCCAAGGTTCCTGATTTCTTTGGGATTGCAATAAATATAGAGTTACATAATTCTGGAGGTATATCTCCAGTATCATATAATGTGTTCAGCAGTCTGGTGACTTGCTCTAGTCCAAATTCTTCTAAAGCTTTAATCATTTCTGTTGTGATGTTATCTGCACCGGGGGCCTTGCCAGCTTTCATATGCTTAAGAACATTTCGAACCTCCATCTCCAAAATTGGCGGTCCTTCATTATTAAATCTAATATCATACTGTTCGTCTCTGTTATCATCATAAAGTTGTTTCACATAATCTGTCCATACCTGTAGAATCTGGTCTTTTTCTATTATGATTTTGCCATCTTCAGTTTTTAGACAGCCTGTTGATGTACTTGTTCTTTTATTAGTAAGTTCCTGAATTCTTTTGTGCACTAATTTGGTATTTTGACTGTCGTGTTGGCTTTCAATTTCTGAGCACTTTTCCTCAAGCCATTTTCTTTTGCCTCCTTACATAATGTTCTGACTTGTCTGTGAATTTCTTCATATTTGACAGAATTATTTTTGTTGAGTCTTCTTGTTTCCATGAGTTGTAAAATTTCTGCAGTCATCCATTTCTTACGACCCACCTTCTTTAATTTTGGAATAGTTGTTTCTGCAGCCACATTGATTGAATTCTTCAACGTTTCCCATTGATCATCCACATCCTGGAATAGGATCTCTAGATCGGACAAAATTTCAAATCTGTTCTGTACTTCTATGTTGAATTTGTTTTGTATTTCCTTGTCTTTAAGCGAATCATGATATACTAGGCACTTTTAAAGAGGTAGTTTGCCGTTGCTTTCCTCTATGGCAGTGATCTGCCAATCATTTGATCACCAATCACCTCCTAGTCTGATAACCAAATAATCTCGTAATTTGGCCACCAGTCATCTGATCATTTTATCACTAATCATGTCATCGTTTGGTCGCCATTCATTTCATCATTTCATCAACACTTGTCTCATCATTTCATCACCAATTATCTCATCATTTCATCATGAATTATCTCATCGTTTGGTCACCAATCATCCGATTATTTCGTCAAGAATTATATTATCGTTTGGTCACCAATCAACCCACCGTTTCATCGTGAATTATCTCATCGTTCGGGTCACCAATCACCCCATTCTTTCATCACTACTCATCGTTTGGTCACTAATCATCCGTTCCTTTCTTCACTACTCATCGTTTGATCACCAATCACCCCAACCTTTTATCACTTCTTAACGTTTCGTCACCAATCATCCCATCCTTTTATCAATACTCATCGTTTGGTCACTAATAATCCCATTCTTTCATCACTACTCATCGTTTAGTCATCAATCATCCCATCCTTTAATCACTACTCATTGTTTAGTCACCAACCATCCCATCCTTTCATCACTACTCGTCGTTTAGTCACCAATCATCCCATCATTTCATCACTACTCATCGCTTAGTCACCAATCATCCCATCCTTTCATCACTACTCATCGTTTAGTCACCAATAATCCCATCATTTCATCACTACTCATCGTTTAGCTACCAATCATCCCATCCTTTCATCACTACTCATCGTTTGGTCACCAATCATTCCATCCAAACTTCACTACTCATTGTTTGGTCATCAATCATCTTATCCTTTCATCACCAATTATCTCATCTTTTGGTCACCGATCTTCTAATCGTTTCATTACCAATCGTTTCATCATTTGAACACCAATCACCACATCAACTGGTTTAAAATCACTACGATAAAAACATTATTACGCCATTTCTCTTTAATATTCCTTGGCCAGCACATTTCTGCATTATCTATCTCCATATCCAATATGGACAATACCGTTTGGTCTATCTCTATCCGTCAAGCTCAAGAGAACATTAAAGTTATCGATCTTGAGCCAGACATTGAAGTTATCTATCTTGAGCCAGACATATGTATCGACTGTGCTGCAATGAGCTCGTTTTATACTTATATGTAGTAGGATTTGATATTATATACTCGAGGTCAGCGTGGGTGAATAGATCAGAACATTCGTTTTTAAACATCCGGTGTGCTGGTGCCGAGGTAGCGGGTTCAACTCCTACACCGGTCAGTTGGACTAAAATGCTGACTTTTCGTCTTTGACTTGGGGACGTAAATTACAAGTACCTCAGAAGACAGACTAGGTTCGCCTGATGGCGATGGACACTGGTAATGTGCAAAACTAGTCCACACTAAAAAATCAGTCCAGTGTGGACTACGGTCGAGTTAAAGGCGAGCGAACAAAAGAAAATATAAATTCATCTCACTCTTGGTATTCTTTAGTTTGTCAGCCACTTATCTTTGATTGTGAGAACAATGTTTCAAGCAGACCACTGTAAGTTAACTGATAACGCATACATGTGTTGATTTCATGATACATTCCAGCCAATCTTGTGGGAACAGAAAGATTTCATTTTTTTTTTTTTTTATGTGCGATTATAGAGGGAATAACTAATACTCTACATTCGAATAGTATCAGTGTGTTTAAAGTATTTCAGTCAAAGTATATTCATATACTCACTTCATATACGATGTAACTCTGTAACATGCACCTGATAAAATGTAGCGAAATATGTCAGGCAATAAATCGTGCAACCTATTGTTTATAGCTTCTGCGTGTAAAAGCACACATTTCTGGGTCAGCTCTGGGGTGTTTTGAACATGTTGCAGACGTGTGCGCTAGCCGCCGCGATACCATGGATCCTAACAGTTGTGACGATCTATCAAAATGCGATCTGTGTGTAATTCAAATCCAGTGCGTAAATCACGAAATTCTAGAACAATCGATCAATCAGTTGTCATTACTATAATGAAGGTTTGCTGCAATGAAACTCTAACTGGTTTTGTCTCTAACCCGTGATGTGCACTCTAACAGGCTGCTTTTCTCCGGGCATATTTCGCTGCATCTTGTCATGTGATACTGCAAAGTTATATATCATACGGAGTAAATAAATGAATAATACTTTAGCGGAAACACTTAAACCACATAGTCACGGGTAAATGTGGAGCATTTGATATCCCCGCGGTAATTTTACATTTAATATGAACTCTTTCTGTTTGCATAACACCGGCTTGAACTGCCTAATTGCTAACGCTTCACTATATTTGAGAAATCGTTTATTGTTCGTTGAATACAGTAAACGAAACGCTGTCTCTTTGTCATCGTTTTGACCACAGTTTGTGAGTTGTTGAGAAATTGACGAAACCATTTTATAGCCTTTCGACTGCACAGAGATTCTTTAAGACTGATTAACTCTCTTTTCCACCCACCCCGGTATATGTTCAGCTACTTGATTTGCTAATTGTCTTTCAGTTCTGCCTGTATAAGTTGATTAGCACTCACATCGGGCTACTTTATGTCATGATGTTATTTTTTCACTCTTACTTGCCTGCCGTTAGATCGCTCCCCGATTTTGGGTTTTACAAATGCGCTGTCTTTTAATTTGGCCAAAACATTCACTTTATTTCTGTTTTATTTTGTTTTCTTCTTACGACGTCTTTTCATTCCCAGTCTCTCTAGAACCTGTGTATTTGACTATTTTTGTTTACTTGAAATGCGGCGTATTTTTCTGTATATTCACATCTCCTAATCGTCGTTTCGACTTTCCAATTTCTTGACGCTAGTTTCTTAGCGACAATCTCTTGTCGGACTTCGACGTTAACTTCCCGTTCAGGTAGCAATGGCAAACTACTGAACTTAAAATTGTCGTCTTTTCACGTGTGATAACTTGCTTGTGGTTGTGGTAATGACTGAATGAGTGATAAAATTATTGTGATTATTGTGACATCATCATCATCATCATCAAGTGCCGTGCCGGCTGGCGTAGGCGTTCATGGCTCTCCATAGATCTCGGTCTTTGGTTTTCTGGATCAACTCTGGTGCTGATATTCCTCCATGCCACCGTCTCAATCCATCCAGCATCACTTCTCTTGGTCTACCTCTGCCTCTCTTCCCCTCGATCTTTCCAGTTGTTACGATGTTCTCCAATGCCTCTCTTCTCATCACGTGACCGAAGAAAGATGTTTGTCTCTGTCTTATTGTTGTATATAATGTTCTAGTTTCATTAGCCTGTTTCAGGCAGTCGTCGTTAGTTACTCTGGCAGTCCAAGGAATTCGCAACATTCGTCTCAGGAACCACATCTCTGTTGCTTCTAATTTCTTCTTAATTTGTTCATTTACGTTCCAAGATTCACTGCCATACAGCAAAACTGGTTCTACATAGCATTTCAGCACTCTCTTTCTTACATTCAGTGATAGTGACTTATTGCATAAGATACTCTTCATTTTCTGAAAAGCGGCTTTTGCCTGCCCTATTCTACTCCTAATCTCTGTTGTACATCTTCCATCTGATGTTATAAATGCCCCTAGGTATCTAAAATTATCAACTTGGTTAAGGATTTTCCCTTCTATTTCTATGTCACATTTTGGTGTCACCATTTTCTTTGATATTACCATTGTTACTGTTTTCTTGATATTCAAGGAGAGTCCTTTCCTTGCACTCTCTGTTACTACAACGTCTAATAATTGTTGTAGGTCTGTTGAATTATCCGCCACCAATACTGTGTCATCTGCATAGCGTATATTATTTATATTATAACCTCCAACTAGTATTCCTGGCATCTCTTTGATCTCTCTCATTATTACTTCGCTATACAGGGAGAAAAGATCTGGTGACAAGACACACCCTTGTCGTACTCCTAGCTTTATCTGTTCGTAACTACCCTCTTTATTTCCCATTTTAATTGCTGCTACTTGGTTCCAGTAAACATTCTTTATTATTCTTAAATCTTTTCCATCAATGTTGATATCTTCCAACATTTTAATCAGTTCATCATGTTTTACTTTATCAAATGCCTTAGTATAATCTATGAAGCACAAATATATGTCTCTCTGTTTCTCTATTGACCTTTCTATTAGTGTCCGTAATGTATAAATTGCATTGTTTGTGCCCTTTCCTTCCACAAATCCATACTGTTCTTCACTAATTTCCATTTTTATTTTCTTTTTGATTCTTCTCATTATGATTCTGAGTAGAAGCTTAGTGATATGGTTTATAAGGTTAATTGTACGAAAATCTTCACAATCAATTGCTCCTGGTCTTTTTGGTATAGCTATAAATAAAGATTTCAGCATATCACTGGGTAAATATCCACTGCTGTAAATATCATTCAACATTTTGGTTAATATATCTACTCCAAATTCTCCCAATACTTCTAATTCTTCTATTGTGATTTCATCTGGCCCAGCTGTTTTTCCTTTCTTCATACGTTTCATAGCGTCAGCGACTTCTTCTTTCAGAATAGGTGGACCTTCTAAGTTACTATCTTCTGTTAATTCTCCCCTTTCTCCTTCATATAATTCTCTTATATACTCATTCCACCTCTTCATTATAGCATCTTCCTCTAATATTATCTTTCCTGTTTTTGATTTCAAACACCCTGTATTTATTCTTATTTTTCTTCCTGTAAGCTCACTGATTTGTCTGTGCATATTTTTTGTATCTTTAATGGAATTTAATTCAATTTTTTTGCATTGCTCGTTTAACCAACTTTCTTTAGCCTTCCCACATTTATCTTTTATTTCTTTATTTATCTTAGCGTATTCTTGTTTGTCATTTTTACTCTGTTTTCTTTTGTCCATCAGTTTTAAGATATCATCATTCATCCATTTTTTCTTAGCTATTTTGCCTCTCTCCGGTAATACTTCTTTGCTAGTTTGATGAATGGAGTCCCTTAACATTTCCCATTGTTCATCTATACTCTGTATTTTAGTTATTGCATTGTACCTATTTTTCACAGTCACTCTGTATTGTTCTTGCATTTCTTTATCTATTTCAGAACCTCTTTATTAAGTCTCATGTTCTTAACCATTTTTTTCCCTCTCTTTAATCTTACTTTTATTTGTCCACATAGTGGTACATGATCACTATTACAGTCAGCACCAGGCATTGTCTTTACATTAATTAAAGCATTTCTAAATCTTTTATTAATTAGTATGTAGTCAATTTGGTTGCGTGTTTTATTATCAGGGCTTATCCATGTGTACAGTCGTCTTTTATGGTGTTTAAACCATGTGTTTCCAATTATCATATCATTTATATTTGCCCATTCTATTAGCTTTTCCCCTCTTTCATTTCTTGTACTATGAAGTCTTGGGAAGATAATGTGGTGGTTTCCCCTTGCCTTCCACATCCACATGGTGGTCTTTTACCTCTGCCTTTGACAGCCATTTCCGACTGTAAGGACAAGTGAGTGCCCTGCCCTGCTCAGCTGCAGAGTTGTCCACTTATTCCGGTGGATACTCGGTCCCCAGAGCTGTGTTAGCCACACCGTAGTGTGTTTCCACCCTCTACCGCGGGGAGGTGCAGTTGGGATTGTGACATACTCATATTTTTGGGCTTTTTTTTTTTCTTTTTGTGTTTTTGATCCGCCGTATCACTCACTGCTTGTTATCGTAATCATAGTTAAACGTGTGAAACTTGCTTGTGATTGTAATCATAGCTCAAAGTGTGATTATTTATCTGCGATTATAATCATAGTTGAATGTGTGATAACTTGCCTGTGATTGTAATCATAGTTGAACGTGTAATTATATGCTGGCGTTTATAATCACAGTTGAACGTGTAATAACTTACTTGTTATTGTAGCCATAGTTTGAAGTGTGATCACTTTGTCATAGCAGTAATGGTTCAACGTATATTCACCTACTTGCGACAGAACCAGCGCCACCCTGGACTAATCATATGACTGGTTAAGTGAATGGAGACAACAAAGATACAGGAAAACGTCCGTTCGTCTCTTTTCGCGAACATTAATCAATTTTCTGCTTTTTCCAACCGGCCTAATCCGAGAAGGTTGCAGTATATATGTTAATGATGTGTCTTACTTTTTATTCTGATCTTTTATAGTTATCATAATCATGAAGATACTTCCTCATTTATACATTCAGGATAAACGCTGGTGGTGAACATCTTGTTCAATTTCAGAAAGTGGTTTTAAGCAAAAGTCGCTTAAAAGTCGACAGGGTCGACTTCATTGCACTGGGTTTTTATCCGATATGGCTCAGTCTCTTTCCGCAGCGCGGAAAGCTTCCCACAAAGCACAAACTCCGTAGCTCCAGCAACGACCCCAAGAGTCTCCGAAAACATGCACTCGTGAACCGAATGGTGCTGTCCGGAATCGAACCCACAACCTTCGGAGCCCGAGTCAGACGGCTTGACTACTTCGCCACGAAATTTGAGTTATCCGAACTGAATACCGTATTTTAAATAGCTAGTAAAGAATGTTGAGATCAACGTGGACGGATAGAAAGAGCAATGCAGACTTAATGAAAGAAGTTTAAATCACAAAGAGAACTGGTTACGGGAATTAGAAGAAGACAGTCCACATTCTTTCGGCATGTCATGAGAAGGAGAAAGTTAGAGTATGTCGTCACAATGGGAAAGTTGGAGGGGAAGAGAGGCCGGAGGAGACCAAGAGAGAAGATGCTGGACCCTTTGACATCATGGCATGGGGTGAACATCGGTATCAAGGATAGTTACAGCACAGAAGGCATGACTGCGAACAAACACGATCATTAACACCACACGAGTCTTGAAACAAAAGGAGAGCCTGGCATATGAGACTACGATCTCCAGCATGAGAATGGAGGTGGAGGCAGTAACAGCGGCATTCCGGTGGCTAGAGGAGACTACTCGAACACACGTGGTGTTCATTACGGATTCAAAGAATATGCTTAGCAAAGTGGAGAAAGGAATGTTTTGTGTGGAATGGCTCTCGTCGCTTCAGAGGCCACAGATTGTGAGAATTATATGGATATTTTGCCCTGGCCATGCGGGTGTATGGGGGAATGAACAGGCTGATAGGCTAGCAGGGAATGCACCTCTTGGTGGTATCTTGCCTATGGACAAGGGGGAGGTGGTCGTGCGCTTGTGGGACCAGGTGGAGAAGGCGGAGGAACAGATTGAGAACCCATATGTGGAAAGAATGAGATTGCGGGGCATCGGCAGGGGTTCTGGAAGAATCTCAAAACTGAGAGGGAAGACCAGGAGAACATTTAATCAGATAGCGGTGGGAACTATTAGTAGTATGACTCTTCGCTGGCTGTTGAACGAGGGGACTGAGCACGTATGGGAATATCCTGAGTGCAATGATATCGGTTCTTGACTCAACCCAACTTAACACCACACGACATGGACTGTAAGATCAAGAAGACTAGCTAATATCTTACAAATTTCACTGCATGCAAACTTGCAGAAGGAAGCTGTGAAAACATTCCAATTTGAAATCGGCTGAAAGAATTTGGAACTGCAGCTGTTTTGGAATGAGTCACCACAACTGCCTTCCCCTAAAGATCTGAGTGTAAAATGTGTGAATTAACATGTTTGATGAAGCCATGAGAAATAAGTTCGCAGGTTTTGAAAGGCTCTCATGGAAGCAAAGACAAGAAATGGAGATCAGGGTGCACGTGATTGCTTAGCGATTGATAATTTAGTGAAACCATGAAACTTCTGTGCATTTTATTACAATGTTCACGTGACCAGGCAAATTGGAATGAGGTAATCCAGCAGTGCCGACTTCCCTGGTCTAGGGGTTAGGAACTTTCTCCGTAATCCAGTATACTCTAGCGGGTAACGTGACGACGGCGAGAATCGGTAGCGGTTCTAGCCGCGTCGGTAACTTACGGGGTATGTAAGCCGGTCGCTCAGAAAGCAATGGCAAACTACAGCCAAGAAATCAACAATCAGCTGAACGATGTTGATATTGACAGCGATGTCCTGTAAAGGATATGCAAAACCATTTTTTTTTTAAAATCCAGCAATACCTGAAATTGTTTGTATTTATTCTGCGCTGTGTATGCGCATGCAGGTGCAAATAATCATTGTTACAATATATGATGTAGTATTTATATTGTACAATCAAAATTGTAAACACTGCAATTTCAAGTGGCTCGATATTTGGCCTCTTATAGGCATGCATGTTTTGATTGGAGCCAAGGTCGTGTAATGGCTATTCTAGTCGTTTGCTAATACAGTGGTTCGCAGTTTGATCCACAGTAAACGAACGAACAAACGAACGAACGAACGAACTTCGGTTTAAAAGGTTCACAAATTGCAGGCCCTTGCGGTCATTAATTTGTGGCATACCAGTTATCTGTCATGATTGTTACATTAAAATTTGTTTAAATAACGCTGTAAAACACATGCTGTAACTATACACCAAACATAAACAAATCAATGTTATGACACAAGGCAGGTACAGAGCAGGCAAAAAGCCGCATTTCAGAAAATGAAGAGTATCTTATGCAATAAGACACTATCAATGAATGTAAGAAAGAGTGTGTTGAGGTGCTATATAGAACCTGTTTTGCTGTATGACAGTGAATCTTGGAATGTAAATGAACAAATTAGAAAGAACTTGGAAGCAACAGAGCTGTGGTTTTTTAGACGAATGTTGCGAATTCCTTGGACTGCCATAGTAACTAACAACGATTGCCTGAAACAGGCTAGTGAAACTAGAACACTATATACAGCTATAAGAAAGAGACAAACAGCTTTCTATGGTCGTGTGATGAGAAAAGAGACATTAGAGAATATCGTGACAACTGGAAATATCGAGAAGAAGAGAGGCAGAGGCAGACCAAGTCAAATGATGCTGAATGGGTTGAGACGGTGGCATGGAGGAATATCATCAGCAGACTTGATCCAGAAAACCACAGACCGTGATCTTTGGAGAGTCATGAACGCCTACGCCAGCCGGCAGGGCACTTGATTGATTGATGACACAAGCAAGCACAAATACACATATCTGCACACACATCTGTCTCCAGTCCTACCGCCAGGCGTTCGTTTCGGCGGGTTCTCTCTCTCTCTCTCTCTCTCTCTTCTCTCTCTCTCTCTCTCTCTCTCTCTCCTCTCTCCTCTCCTCTCTCTCTCCTCTCTCTCCTCCCCCCCCCCTTTCTTTTTCTCCTTGTTGAAGTATTCTTCTTTCACCGAATTTAATATGACGCCTTGCAATGCATCTTGTTACGACCAGCAGTATTTTCCTTTCAAAATGTGCTATTTCAAATATGTTCATGTCTCGCTTATGTCTGTCTGTGCGTTTATCCATTTATCTATCCATCCATCCACTCTTCTGTTTGTCTGTCTGTCTGTCTGTCCTTCAGTCTAGCCTGCCTGACTGCCTGCCTGCCTGCCTTTCTGCCTGCTTATCCGTCTGTATTGCCTTGTCTGTATATCTTTACATCTGTATGTTCGATATGTCTAACTCTAAGTATGCAAACATAAGTTATCAATCATGATTGTAAACTGCACGTTATCGTTACTATTATAGACCGTTTGCACGGCCTTCTCATAAAATTAAGACATGCAAACACAATACACCGATGTTTGCTGCTGTAGTAGAGCTCCCTATTCAGCAACGATACATGAACCAGTCGCTGAAATTAATGGCCGAGGGTTGGTTAATGATGTCTTCAGTCTTGAAGTCATTGATTATATTTATGTGACACTGTTAACTTAGTTATTCTGGTCGTTTCCTCTCTCTCTCTCTCTCTCTCTCTTCTCTCTCTCTCTCTCTCTCTCTCTCTCTCTCTCGTCTCCTCTCTCTCCTCTCTCTCTCTCTCTCCACCCTCTCCCTATTCTCCGTCGCTCGGTCTCGCCCTCTTTCCCTATTCCTCCCCTCTCCACGTCCTCGTCCAGTCTTCAATTCTCACTCAGGTCGCAAGCATCAATCATTCCGGATTAAATACCTCTTAGGATAATAGGGCCTAACGTAACTGAATGTTATAATAGCGATTTTCTCAGACACGAGTCGGAAGTCTCCGAGCAAATACTAATAAAAAATTCTTCACGTTTTGTAATGCAAATATTTTTATGACGTTCTGAGAGCTCAAAAACACGACAGGGCTCGTCAGAAACGGGCAAGAAAAAATAGCAGTCAATATTTGATGAATATGATTAAGTTTTGGGACAGTGTTGATTGCTGCAACAACGGTGATCATACAGCCCTGGTCGAGCGTTTGGCGAGAACTAGGTCGGTACAGGTAGCAACTTTAGTAACATTTTCTATATTGCTTTATAATTATATATCCTGCACAGTTGAATACCTCTTGAAAAAATAAATCCAACGATACCTTATTCAAGTCTGTACGTCAATTGTAAGCTGAGATATTAATTTTTTTTATGTCCGTTTATTATTTAACATTGACATATTGGGAAATAGTCAAAATCCCACTTGGAAAAGTGTGACCACAAAACACATTAGCTAAGAGTAGATAACTGCTCTTGGTTTTTTTTTCTCGCTAAAGGGGATAACTCGTGTTGTTATTTTGAGGGCCACCGTTAAACGCAAAATTCAAATGAAAACCTTAAAACTCTTTCTTCCTCCTGCCTCTTCCTCCACTCCAACCCCTCCTCCGCCTACTCCTTCTCATTCTTCTTCCTCCTCCTTCCTCCTAAAGCTATTTTAATAATATGGCACATTTTTGCAAATGCAAAAGTATGCACCACGACTGTCGCGTAATAATAAAAATTGTGAATAATGTAACAAGCCTTAAGATTTATAGTGACTTTCAACTTTTATAAAATGCCAAAGCATGCACTTTAGAAAAAGTAAGTTACAAAACCATGAGTAATTTAGTCTAATTTTTTAATTAATTAATTTAATTTTTTTTAGTTGCATGTCCTTCACTAGACGTAGCAGTCAACCACAGCATTTTTGGCTGTTCGTGACTCCTAGACAAATCTTATAGACAGTAGTTTGCCATTGCTTTCTGAATGACTGGCACCTGTACCTTTTTCGAAAGAAAAAAACCAGCACCGCTGTGTTTTGACCGGGTATACAGGATTACGAATCGTGTCTGTAACCCCGTCGCCACGGAGATGGTAGTCTGCATATACAAAAATATTATTCTGAGTTATATTAATTGAGTAATTGTTATTAACCAACTACATTATTAAAGCCAGCTCATTGGCAAAGAGGTAATGGACGCAGTTCGTAAACCCGCATACCAGTGTTCAAAACACAGCTGTGGGCGATTTGGCAGCAGACTGCCTTGCGTTGGTTTTTTTTAAATGGTATGGGGGACGGTCATTCAGAAAGCAATGACAAACTATTGAATGTAAACTTGCCAAGAGATCACAACAGCAAAATATGCTGGTGTTGACTGTGACATCCTGTAAACCAGTGTTTCCCAACCTGGGGCCCACGCCCCACAGGGGGGCAATCCGATTGTTAAGGGGGGCAATTCGAAAATGGAAGAAATCGGCTGGATATAACAAAACGGGCAGACTTGAGACTGAAGTTAACTAAATTGGAACCTGACATAAAATCTCTTTGCAGCAAGCATCAAGCGCAAGGATTTCACTAAATTTAAATAATAAATAATTACTAATAATTAAAATAATATAGAAAAATCTTTCATTAAAATTATTTTGTACTTGAATTTCAGTTCTCCATTATATGTTTTGAAAATTTACTTACTGTGTTTGCTTAATAATTTCCTAGTGATTTCTTCCTAATACCTATCATTCAAGTTTCTTTAGTGAACATTTCAATTTTTGAATATTAAAAATAATGTATATGTTAGGTAAAAAGGGGGGGGGGGGCATAAGAATTTTAGAAAGGCTTAGGTGGGGCATAGCACAAAAAGGGTTGGGAAACACTGCTGTAAACTATATGCAACTAGCTAACATTATTGAATCTTTCATGGATTCAAAATCATATGATATTAATAAAATAGTGACACCATATGTTCTGTTTCCTTGTCCCATGGATATCAATCTATATAATATATATATATTATATATATATATATATATATATATATATATATATATATATATATATATATGGGCTTTATTAATAGTGTATTATGATTTACTTAAGCTGCTGGCTGCTGGGTTTAATATGAACCCATTTCAATTATTTCCATTAGGTCAGATCTTGCATTAATAAATCATTACACTAATCTATTTGATTTGTTTTGCGATCCCACACAAAAAATATTACAGTGCCAGTGTCTATAATAAGCATGCCAACAATGTGTGCATACATTTACATTGAAAGCTGCATATCTTACTACCCATTTACAATTTTTAATTAGGTCAGAGTTAAAGAATAATAATACAGTGTACACGTTTCTCACTTTTAAGAAGAGAATAAACATTTCATTTTTTCATCCTTTCGTTCTTCTCGTCCTATCGACACCTTTTGATGTAGTCACGTGAGATCTCCTTGACTATATATTGTGTTTGTGAATGTGTTTGTTTGCTGATGAAGGCTAATCGCCGCAACATCCTGTATGTGTCGTAATTCTGTTATGTAAAGCTGCAATACTTTGTGTCATCTTATATTGTTTACATTTTCACAGCTCTACTGCAGTTCCACCCAATTTTATTTTCGTCAATATTAGACTCGAATGGGACTGTCCGCTCAATCAGCGTTAGCTGCTTGGCTGACGAGGAGCTGAGTACGATGTCAGGTCGCAAGTCAAACTTTTGGATCACCACAGGGTATATGTCACGGCACTTTAGTTCCACGGTCAGTTCCCAGTCATCCGCACCATCCAGAAAGGTCGGAAGCGGCAAGTCGGCAGCGCTGCCTTCATTGTCTCTGAGTTGCTGCCCGGCTCGGACGAAGTAAATATCCATCGGCCTCGGCCTGCCCCCCTTGTTCGCCTGCATGCTAGCTACATCCACTATGGCCGCCAACACAGTAAGGACTTTCTTGTGACGCCAAGGGAATTCGTCTTGTGTCAGGGCGACTTTACATGCGGACAATACGTCCTCCGCTATCTGAACCTTTTTACAGAGGGGACAGGCTGGGTCGGTGGCTTTACCCCACTTGACCAAGTTGGCAGCTGATGGCAAGACATCGTAGATGGATCAGAGTGGTACCATACGCCACATTTCTTTCCAGATAAGAGATCTCTGCACTATCTCTTCCCATGAGATCCACTGGCCCTTCTGCGCCAGCTTGGCAGCCACACGGACTCTTTCGTCATCCTCTCCCTTGAGGATCTCCTTAACCACCGTGTCTCTGCGTTCCTTAGTCGTCACCTTAGACCACACCGGATCTCTGTCATGGTGCCCAAAGCCCCTTCTGTCTGACTGGGTGTGCCCCATGACCTCCTTCAGCCCAGAATGCTGCCTGGCATCTTCGACTGCGCTGACAACTTTCCACAGTCTTCCCGTTCTCCTGGCGGGAACCGAAGGCACTGACCGTGTCAATCTGGAGACAACGCGACGCAGCGTCCTAAGAGAGTCCCGGCTTTTTTCCGACTTTGAGGTTTCTTTCCATGAGGGCACCGGAACGGGAGGACGAACTTGCTCTCTGCTTGGCAATATAGTGCGACAGTCGTGACAATCCCCTCCATGGTGCCCACTGTGGTCGTGCCTATATCATATACCAGCAGCGGCCACAGGATTTCGGAATTAGCATGAATTGGAGGCACCAGATTTAGAATTTGCCTGTCAGCCTGGTTTTATCGATGGTACGCAGGACCGTTCGTCAACACTTCTTGCATCTCTACCACCGCGTTCCTGTCCGTCAGGGTTGAATCGTACACACGACCGAGACTCTTTACCGGTTCCTCTATCACCGTGGGAATCGCTTGTCCGGCAACCATGAACAACCTTTCCGCCGCTCTACCCTTCACGATCGACAGGCTTCTCGATTTCTTGGGCTTGAAGCTCATCCTGCACCAGCGAATCAGATCGTCCAGTCTGTGGAGGATGCTGCGAGCATCACTCTCCTTCGGTGTCAGGATTGTCGTATCGTCCATGAAGGCCTTCAGCGGCGGAATGTTCCTTCCTCGCTGAGTTTCGGACCGTGTGCGTAGCCGGATGCCGCATCCAGGATGACCTGCATGGCCATGACAAATAGTATCGGCGAAATCGTACATCCCATGGCAATACCCACCTGCAGGTCGATCCATCTCGTCGTGAACGTCTTGGTCGAGAAACGGAGAGAGAAGCCCGAGAAGTACTGCATAAGCATTTCCGTAATGTTCTCGGGCACGTGATACGCCTTGAGTGCATGCCACAACATCTGGTGGGCACTGACCCATACGCGTTGGCCAGATCCAACCATATCACGTGGAGTTCCTCCTTCTTCATCTTCGCTCTCTGGATAGCTTCCCAGATCATGGTGCCGTGTTCTAGACACCCGGGGACACCAGGTATCCCCCCTTTTTGAACCGCCGTGTCTACGTACTTATTCCTCATCAAGTACATCGTGATTCGGCTGGCCATGACTGAGAAGAATATTTTCCCCTCGACGTTCAGGAGAGAGATCGGCCTGAATTGAGGCAATACTGGCTGAGTTTTGCTCTTTGGGAATGTAGATTCCGTTGGCTTTCTTCCACTCCGTGCTGACATGCTTGTGTGTCCACGCGGATCTCAGTATCCGGTGTAGTTTCTTAAGGACATTCGGGCACCTCTTGTAACTGTGTAAGGCACACCGTTGGGCCCCGGTGCCGACTTTCCACGTGCTTTCTTAATCACCGCAACCACCTCGCTCCACATCGGAGGCTTGGCATTGAAATCCACAGATGGTTTCTCCGGCCATTTGAGCCCTTCAATTTCTCCGAGTGGGACGTCCCGTTGGGCATCGGAGTACGTCGTCACGAGGTGGTTCTCCAGCTCCTCTTTGCTGACATTGAGGATGCCGGATCGCGGCTGTTCGAACAAGTCCCGTGCAAACTTGTATGGTTCCCGGAAGAATCTCTCACGTTCCTTCCGGGTTTTCCGCCTGTTCCTGCAGAACCGTTCCGCTCGGTATAGGGCATTGTGCCTGGCTTTCAGATGTTGCCACACTTGGCCCAAGCCCTCTTTCTCATGATCGGCAGCGGTGTTGAACCGTTTCTTTTGTGCTCTTACTTCTTCCAGCAGCTTCTGCCGCCTGTCTTCTGCAAACTAGCTGTTTCCTTCCTCTCGCTACAACCAAACTAAATCAGCGAATGGAGGTATATTATCTCTCCGAACTTTTGCAATTTCACTTCTAGGGACTTGTGCTTTAACTCTTCCTCTAAAACACGGGACAATGTCTCATCTAATTGTGCCCATCTGCCTTCTCGGTGGCATTGGGGAACTTGAACTTCACCCTAAGACTCCCGGAAGGTTGCTCGGGTGCGTCACAGGGGATATGGACTCGAGTCTTCTCAGTACTGTGGGGTTCTCGGAATTTTCATTCCGCGGAAGGTGGCGAAGCTTTTACCACAGACACATGGCCAGCCCGGCCGTTCGGATGAAGTCATGGTCGGTTGGACGGATAGGGTCGTCATCGTGTGGTCTCAAGTGGATCCTTCATTCTCCCTCCCCCACTTCGGAGGATCCAAGGGGCATCTATTTCTACTTTGCTGTGACGCGACAAGGACATTATACAGCATTAGGGGTTGTCAGTCCGGTCTGCTGTCGGCCCCACCGTTTCACCGGTGGAACCAATTCCACCACTGCGCTGCAGCGGCTCTCAGTTTTTCCAGATGTCCATCCATCTCTCCGGATTGTCTGATGGACTGGCCATAAGTTAGAAACATTCAGAAAGAACGGAAAAGACTGAATATTCACATGTTATGTATATCTGAGACCAGAGGGCATTATAACTTCCGAGGATTATAGCATAATCCATTCTGGTGGCGAGATAAAACAACCAGAGGTAGCAATTATAATGGTTATAGAAATATGAGAAGAACAATGTGGGTTTGTAGAATGCAAGGGTTGAATAAATGATGTATATATGCTGAGAACATTAATTGAACGTTCTGTAGAAGTAAACAAAATCCCACATCTATGCTTTATTGACTACCCAAATTCTTTCGATAAAGTAAGACATGCCAATATGATAAAGATGCTTGCAGTCTACAAATTGATGGGAAAGACTTAGACTTGTAAAAATATATATTGGAAACAACAAGCTACCATAAGGATTGATAATGAAGTAGGTCAATATCAGCCTATTAAGAAAGGTGTTGAGGCAGGGATGGTGTGATATCTCCAGTTCTCCCCCCCCCCCCCCCCCCCCCCCCCCGTACAGTGAGAACAGTGTCAGTAATGTAGAAGATATGAAAGGAGTCATCAGTGGGGGACGTAACATCAATAACTTTAGATTTGTGCATGATACAGTATTGATTGCAAACAATGAGCAGGATCTGCAACATCTAGTAGGTGTGGTTGTTGCACACAGTGAACAACTGGGGTTATGATTTAATTGTAAGAAGATACAAGTTATCGTCGTCACCATAATGTAACATACAAGTAAATGGGAATATTCTTAAACAAGTGAATCGATATAATTATCTCGAAACAGTAATAACATCTGATGGGAGATGCCTTGAATAAATTAGAACAAGAATCGCCATGGCCTTTTACAAGATGAAAAACATACTGACCTATAAAAATATGTCAACTGCAAAAAGAGTTTAGAGGTGCCACAAAGAACCTGAACTTGTGTATGGATTTGAAGAATGGACAATGAGCACATAAACTGAAAAACATCTGATGGCTGTGTAAAAGTTGTTTAAAAGGAAAATGCAAAGAATATCATGGACAGACAGAAAAACCAATGACCAAGTCCTACAAGGATCAAATGAAAATCGCACACTGATTAGAGAAATTCAACGTATACAGTAAAAAGATGTTGGTCACATTTTGGTACACATAATCAGAGAGGAACACAGATGGGAGAACTTGATAACATCTGGAAAGATTGAGGGGAGGGGAGCTAGAGGAAGACAGAGAAGTAAATACCTGGTTGGCTTGGCCACGTGGTATGGTCGAGACAAGAACACTGAGCTGGCAGATCATGACGGCCCACGCTTAACGCCATGGCACATGATGAATGGATGGGGTGGACCATAAAGTTCATATTGCCACTGTATTCTTATATGTTCCGACCTGATTAAGGGGTTCAAAATAGCCGCAAATTAATGGTTTTACGTAATTAATCCCTGATATATTAATTAATAACTGAGCGCACGGGGGGGGGGGGGGCAAAATGTACAGTCAAGGCGAGAGACAGACAGTGTTAGAGATCCATTGAAGCCAGCCTTCATTGTGGAGACGCCACCTGATTGATTGATTGATACACAAATTGGTGGTAGGTAATGGGAAACCACCGCTGTATGTTCTCAAGAAAATCATGCCTGTAAATGTAATCGATAAAGATAACGACGTTAATTAGGATTCCATTGGAGTCTCTTCGTCCGGTAGAGAGCATCATGTGCTACAGGTGATACCCGATCGTCGTCAAGCAACTGTATGCAAATTAAAAGTTACAAATACACTAAATGTTGGTGCATGGAATGTCAGAACACGTAGCCAGAATGGAGAATTAGATCATATCACAGATTAGTGACATGCCATGGCCAGGTGCAGATTTAGACATGTATAGAATTATTTACTCAGCAGGGGAGGACTACAAAAGGGGAGTTGGCATAATTTTGGATCAAATTAGTGCTGGGACAGTTAAAGGATTTTGGAATCTGAAATAGAGTATTACTAGAGTGAAACTCCATGGCAGACCTTTGAATATTAACATAATACAAGTAAATGCGTCAACAGCAGACTGTAAAGAAAAAGATTTAGATATATTTTATAACGAATTAGACATGGCCGAGGACCAGTGTAAACATTTTGAAATGACTGTGATCCTCTGGGATTTCAATGCCAAAGTAGGCAACGAAAAGGTGAGTGGTGTGACTGATTGCTATGGCCTAGGTCAGGGGTCACCAAACTACAGCCCGCTGGCCGGATCCAGTCCGCGACGTCATTTCACCCAGCCGTCGACGGTACTCGAACTTGCTTGATATAACTTATGGAACACAAGACGTTGTGATACAATTTCAATCCAAACATTATGCTTAGAATAATAGGAGATCTTTACTCGTCCAGAGACCTCCTGGCTGCTATGTGTCTTAAATTTACTATTTTCAATTATAAGTTATTGTATCTATATTTTCTTGTTTATTGTAATGTTTGCTTATTTCGCGCCAACCCAAGCCCCTCCTCAACTCGTGGTAGCGGCGCCTACGCTTTGACGTTACCATGGTTTCCATGGCGACACACAAACACACACACATCTTTCCCTCCCCCAGATGCGTCGGGCTGTCAACATAGGTCCGATGCTCCAGAAATATTTACTTCTTTTTTGCCAGTCATCCATTGAATAGGCATGTAACAAGGATTTCTTTGGTTGACGATGATAGGTGCCATGCTATATCTCGGGGTGTAGAGTAAATTCCAAAAGAACTGTGTAAACAAATCAATTTGGCTCGAACGCAACGGCAGATGAGAAGCCGAACCAACAAAGTTGACGAAATCCAGACAATTACCTTCTTACAGTTATGACGCCGTTTAATATCGCAGCGTACAAGCTTGCTTCAATACTAACAATAATTAAATGTTGCTTACCTATTCTGTCTAGGTTGGGCCGTAAGAATAACATGTTTAAGATTACTGACTGTTGCAAAGCCATCCCTGTTTGAAGGTCAACAGTGTCCTTTTCGTCCTCGCGGAAACCTTCTGTCAATCCGCCAAGTGTCTTTCGTGCCGCTTCGCAGGCATATAGTTTTCTGCGTCTGCCTGCTTAATCATTCGTGGCCACAATAAGCGTTGCTTCAATAGCTTGTCTCTTCCATTTCCAAGCATTCATTCAGCCACTGAAGCGCCATCAAGCCAATATTTAGCCGACCTATGGTTGCAGAATTAACATGAACTGCCGCCTTGTTGAAACTCCCAAGTTAGTCTATTGTTTCTATTGACATTGCCGTGTGACGATTCTGTGTTGTCACGTCATTTCCTTCGCGTTAGTAGCGTTTCTGTTCTGGTATTCTTTGACCTATCTAATTTACGCCATTATGTCGCACTTGCTCCTTGGCAATAGGTATGTGGACTACAAGTGTGAATAGAAGCAATAAAGTAGCAAACATAGCATACAAATGCCATAGAAGCCTCGTGTTATTACGAAAATATCCCCAGCTCAGAAGAATTCCCCGGTCAAGGTGTTAATCGAGATGGCCTCTAGGCCAGTGTTTTTCAAACTTTCTGCTGGAGCAGATCCTTACGCAAATGTTTACGTTGCTCAAGGAACTCTGTGCGATGATCCAAGTGTCTGTCCTACTTTATGTAATAAACCAGACGGGCAGAAGTGTTGCATTTAGGCATCCTAGGCGGAACCCCTGGCTGCCACTCGAGGAACCCCGGTTGAAAAACTCTGCTCTATGCTGTTTATTTAGGCTGGTCCTATTTATATATTTTGCAAACCTTATTATGAGATATATTCTATTACCAAAGGTACCTATAAACTTTATATGACCTTTGGTGAGCCGTAGCTTCACCAGTCACCCATAGTCCTCTGATTTTCTTGTGTTTCAATAGGAGTTTATATTTGTTTCCAATTCAATGTCTCTTTTTTTTCATTTTCAGATCCCGTATACTTCACCCTTCATTATTGCTGCTAAGAAAAGAAAAGTAGACGCCGAGTGTCGCGTTTTCAATGAAGAATGGGGAGTAAAGTACTTCTTTGTGGAAGCAAAGGACCAGAAAACCAGTTGCGTAATATGCAGCGAAACGTGTTGCCGTTTTGAAAGAGTACAATCTTCGGCGCCACTGCGAAACAAAATATCTATCAACATATACAAAGTATTGTACATAATGAGTATCCGGCCCACGCTCGTCATTTTGTCATTTATCCGGCCCGCCGTGAAAACAGTTTGGTGACACCTGGCCTAGGTGATTGGAAGGAGAGAGGTGAAAGATTAATATGCCAAGTGAGCAGAAGAAAACATAGTCTGGCACAGTCAAGGCCTGCACGCACTTATCTTCACGCTGGCGAAAGGCCGTGCAAGTTTATCGAATTTATGTAGGCAAACATTAATATTATGTTTGGAGGAAATGTCATTTATATTGTTTGTTAATATCATTCATTTTGAACAAATAGTTGTCGTTCCCCCTCTCTCTCTCTCTCTCTCTCTCTCTCTCTCTCTCTCTCTCTCTCTCTCTCTCTCTCTCTCTCTCTCTCTCTCTCTCTCTCTCTCTTTCTCTCTGTGTGCCAAATGGTGCATTGCTTTCTAATGGTCAGACCCCCCCCCCCCCCCCCCCCCCACCCATTTCTTTAACATAAATATCTCTATATAAATCATGCAGGTTAACTGCGCATGCGTGTTCCCAGTTGCTTAGAGCATATTTAAAACAACATTCAGCGGAATTACCAGATAGCTAAAAGAAAAACACCTAGATCAGCAATGAAAAGGGGGGGGGGGGGGGGGGGGGGGGCATAAACATATAATATTGTTATAAGGGAGATTACTAGAATTTAAAAAAAAAAAAAAGGAAATCATATTTTTAGCTATAATATTAATGCCTTGATTGCTTGCTCACTACACTTATTAATAATTATGTTCAAGCATTCTGCGGAATTACCAGATAGCTATTTTTTTTTTAAAAAGCCGTCTCCGTGGCCAAATTGTGCGAATGCGGTTCGAGCGCCGCTTACTAGGCGTTCGAAACGCAGCCGCGACTGATTTGTGCAGCAGTCCGTGACGCGTTGTGTTATAACGCGTTGGTATGTGAGCCGGTCGTTCAGAAATCACTGGCAAACTACAGAACGTAAAATATTGCCTAGTACATCAACAGCAACTGAAAATGCTGGTGTTGACTGCAACGTCCTGCAAGGGAGATGGAAAAAAAACCACCTAGACAAACAAAGAGTAGGGGGCATAAACACCTAACATTATTATAAGGGAGTTTACTAGAATTTAAAAATAGGAATTATATCCGTAGCTATACTATTAAAAAGTATCTTATATATCTTTTTTCTTACATTTTGAAATTAAAACTACTAAGACTAAAGTCAAATATAATAGTTAAAGAATATTAATTTAATACTACTTATAAAAATTTGTTCTCATTGTTTATGTAGTTACATTTTATAACCCACTTTATGGTTCTATATATATTTCTTAAATTCTAAAAGTATACTTTTAATTTACTCTCAGGAATTCTTGCAATACGTGCCCCTATGTGGGGAAAACATTTTTTTACTGGCTCTCTTAGGGCCACATATAATTTAAGACAATTCTGGCCTAGAGGTTTTTTCCGTAATCTCGTATACTCTCGTAAGTCACGTGGCGACGGTGAGAATCAGCAGTAGAATCAGCATTGCTACAGCTCGACCACAGCCGGCTCATAACTAAAGGACTTGGTCGATAGTAGACAGACATCACAAGACACGCAAACAATCATTATATTGGGGAGAGAGAGCAATTACCTTTCCCTTAGGAACAAATCAGCCACAAAATGTGCTCCACTAGCATCCACAGTGCCACCACTGTCCCTCTTTATCTGGATCCCCAGACCCAGAAGTTGAGATAGTTGACAGTAGACAGGACCTCATCTTGACGGTAGAATAGGATTCACAGGATCTTCAGGGTAGCTCCCTGCCCTTCAATAGACTGGCCTCTCTGCCTTCAGTATGAGGACAAGAATCCCTTAACACAAGACACGATCTTTGGTCTATTAGAGATCAACTGTGAATGCCGTTGCTAGCACTCTCCGGAAATGTCGTCAAATCGAAAGACGCGACATTCTAGATCAGTGGTTCTCAACCGGTGGGGAATTCCCCCCCCCCCTCCCCCAGGGGGGAATATTGGGGTTTCCAGGGGGGAATTAAGATTATTTCTAGATTGCGTTGATACAAGAACTGATTACTTGATATTGTTTTTTTCTTCATACTTTACGGTTCTGTGCGTATCATCCTTCTGAAAGTCATTTTATAACGTAAGTAGATCCGCAAATCACGTTTTATGTAGATGTCTAGACTTGTTTTAGTATGTGCTGTTAAATTTAGCTTCAATTATTACGTATACTGTGTAGGGGCAGGGGGAAATTTTTAGGGAGGAAATATGAAAGGGGGGGAATGACGTTCTAAAAATATGGCGAGGGGGGGGGGGGGGGGGAAATGACGTCCTAAAAATATGGTGAAGGGGGAAACGGGTCAAAAAAGGTTGAGAACCACTGTTCTAGATAGACTAGAATGTATAGGAAATCTGTGAGATCAATACAAGAAACAGATTGTTGGTTATATTGTGTGGCTGAAAGGTTGCGGTTTCTGTCTCATGCTCAGAAGGTACTGTGTTCGATTCCAGCTGCAATCAATCAATCAATCAGGTGCCGTCTCCACAATAAAGGTTGGCTGCAATGAAGGCATGTGATATATCAATCCCAGCTAAGGGTTGGGAATTTATCTAATGATATCATGGAGGACAGCGTGGGTGAATGGATAAGTGCGTTCGTTCTTAAACATCCGGTGTGCTGATACCGAGGTATCAGGTTCAACCCGTACACCGGTCAGTTGGACTAAAATTTTGACTTTTCGTCCTTGACTTGGGGACGTAAATTACAACTACCTCTGAAGTCAGAGTGGGTTCGTCTGATGACTGGTAATAGGAAAAGCGAATCCACACGTAAAAATCAGACCTGTGTTCTAGGAGTAGTAGCATGTGTATGGACTACGCTTGGGTTCAAAGCAGGCGAATAAACATAAATAAACATAAATAAACATAAATAAACATAGGGGTGGCTGGCCGAGTGGCTAGAATGCCGGATTCTCCTTCGGGAGACCCGGGTTCGATCCCTCGGTAAGGTGTGGGATTTTTTTTTTCTGTCGGGGGCAAAAAGAAAATCCTAACCTGCACAGTTCGCGGCGACTGCACTAGCCAGGTAGCCTTAATTCCTCGGGCTCAAGACCCCCCCCCCCCCTTGCCAAACACGGCAAGGTACTATGTTGGCAGTAAATGACAGATAGTTTTTGACAGAATGATATCATATTTATGAGGCGAAGGGTTTTCGGGTGCAATTCATAATCCCGCATAAAACACAGCTCGGGGTGATTTGGCAGCAGACCGCCTTGCGTTGGTTTCCATACAATGGTATGAGTGCTGGTAGTTTAGAAAGCAATGGCAAAACTGCTGAACGTTAACTTGCCCAGATATTACAAACATCCAACAAATGCTGGAGTTGACTGCTACGTCCTGTAAAGGATATGCAATTAGCTTGTAAACTATACGTTCAGTACTCCTCAAGTTGTAGAAGAAGGTCATGACCTTACTTTCCTTACTAAAATTCTCGTTGTGTGCTCTGAAGGAGAGTCGAGCACTTATGGGTAGTTTCATTGTGCAAAGAAGTTGACCATTGAATCCACACAATAAATCAATCAATCAATTCTGCAATCAATTAATCATCACTTTTCTACTGTTGTTAAATTAAGACATTTTCCCCGGTATGGTTAACCCGGACAACAAATGCCTGCAGAAGTCGTATGTGTCGGCCTAACGGCACAAGAACGCAGCTCTGCTGTAAACAGGCACAACGTAATCACAAGAAGAAGAAGAAATTAAGACATTTTTAAATGGTTAAATTACACATTTCTAACGTTTCAAGAGTTAAGTTTTCTAGAAGTCTTCAAATCAATCAATCTTAACTCTTCCACTCTTGTTAAATATAGAACATTTATAAGGGTTAAATTACTCATATTGAAAAGGTTAATTTTTCTAGCAGTCTTACAGTAGAAAAAGCCGCCACAACACACGCCTACATTCTACGATCTACTTTATTTTCATAGGAAACAAAACGTTGGCGCAAAGGTTACGACTAAAACAATAAGCATTACTTTGTGTAAAGTAAGCATTACATCTGACTCTCATTACCAATGCTGCCTTAGTCTATTGTTACGAATAGTTTAAGATAGGGTTCGTCTGGGCGTTTCTTGGGAGGTTTAGGTTTTCAGCCGACGTGGCATATTTTGATAATTAAAAAGGAGATGTATAATTTGTTTTCACTCTTTGTACTGCTGGTTCCTTCCTTCCTTCCTTCCTTCCTTCCTTTCTTCTTTCTTTCCCTTCTTTACTTTCCTTCCTTCCTTCATTTGTTTCTTTCTTGTTCTAGTTACATATCTATCATTCCATTCTACAGCAATTATAGAGAGACTCTAACATGAAAACTGAATCAATCTATCTATCTATCCATCTATCTATCTATCTATCTATCTATCTGTCTGTCTATCTGTCTGTCTGTCTGTCTGTCTGTCTGTCCGTCCGTCCGTCCGTCCGTCCGTCCGTCCGTCCGTCCGTCCGTCCGTCCGTCCTCTATCTATTTGTCTGTCTGTCTATCTTGTCCGTCCGTCCGTCCGGCCGCTCCTCCGCCCGCCCGCCCGTCCATCCGTCCGTCTGTCTGTCTGCCTGTCTGTCTGGTCCATCCACCCGTCCGTCCGGCTTGCCCGTCTGCCCGCCCCTCTGTCCGGTGAAGATCGCAAGTGGTTCCAAAAACACCACACTCGAGAACCAAATGACGGACTGCGAAAACTAACCCACACCCTTCCGAGCACGACTCATAATACAGTTTAACCACGTCATCATAGAGACAACCCCAACACCTACCTCCCTCCAACTGTGTGTAATGAAATCTGTCCTTCTCTAAACCTCAATCATCTCTTCTTTAGATTCGTTGGGTAGGTTAAATAACATCATTACGCCAAGGAACCTGCTTGCGTCCTTTAGTCTCCTTCTTCCACAGATCCTCTAGAAAGCTCTCAACACAGTTAAGTGCACGAAATATATTGCGATCATATCTTTCATAGAATCACTACCCAAACATATTATTACTGTGATCACTCCACGGGTGGCCTGGTATTCTTAATTTAACCCTTGCAGGCGTACGATTTTGTCTTTTTGGGCTTTGATTAAATGTTGACAATATGAGATTAATTATCGTGTCAATCAATAACTTAAGGGTGCGACATGTGTCTGTTTACAAAAACAGCTGAAAAGAACATATTCACTTCTGAAAATAAATTTTACAGAAGAGTATTAAATATGCAATGGACCGAAAGGAGAGCAAACAGGTCTATCCATTAAGGACTCAATAATGAAAAAGGTTCATTATTGAGGTAAAAAACAAATGAGGAAAGTGAAATCTTTTAAACGTGTAAAAAGACGCTGTGGCAAAGGTAGCTTAGTGCAAGATGGAAAACATACTGATCAATATACAAGATGCTAATTGCAACGAGAAAAAGATTGTTGTAGCGGTATATATAACCTAAACTTTTGTATAGTTGCGACAGATGCAAGAAAAATGCCGGGAACAAAATCAGCCACTGTTTATTGCCTTCATCGACCTCACAAAGGCATTCGATTTGGTCAGTCGTGAGGGTCTGTTCAAAGCACTAAAGAAAATTGGCTCCCCACCAACTCTTCTGTCCATTGTGGAATTGTTCCACACAGGCATGAAGGGTATAATCAAGTTTGATGGCTCAACTTCAGAAGAGTTTGAAATCAAGAGTGGAGTTAAGCAAGGTTGTGTACTATCCCCCACCCTCTTTGGGATATACTTTTCACTTCTACTGAAATATGCCTTTCGTGATCAGGATGACGGTATATACATTCACTCACGCTCAGATGGTGGCCTCTATAATGCTCAGAGATTGAAGGCCAAGACCAAAATTAGCAGGGTACTAATCAGAGAGTTGCTTTTTGCGGATGATGCTGCGATTACGACCCACTCTGAGGAAGAATTACAACTTCTACTATCTGCATTCTCCAATGCTTGTTCTGAATTTGGTTTAACAATTAACAAAAAGAAGACACAGATTATGTCACAAGGTGCACATAATGTACCATCAATCTTTATTGACGACGCCGATCTGGAGATAGTAGACCATTTTACATATCTAGGATCAGAGGTAAATAGCAAATTATCCCTCGATCAGGAAATCAACATCAGGATTGGCAAGGCAGCAACAACAATGAGCATGTTAGCAAAAAGAGTCTGGGAGAACAGGAAGCTTACTGCCAAAACAAAAGTCCTCGTCTACCAAGCCTTAGTGTCCTTAGTACTCTTCTTTATGGCAGTGACACCTGGACAACTTACTCACGCCAAGAAAAACGTTTAAACAGCTTTCATATGCGATGTCTGCGAAGAATACTTGGTATTAAGTGGCAAGACAAAATCACAAATACTGAAGTATTGGAAAGATCAGGTTGTGTGACGGTGTATTCCATGCTCAGTATTCGTAGACTTAGATGGATAGGACACGTTAGGAGGATGGATGATGGTAGAATACCAAAGGACATCTTTTTTGGTGAATTACAGACGGGTAGGAGATCTCAGGGTCGGCCTCTACTACGATACAAAGATGTGTGTAAGCGGGACATGATTGATACAGGCATTGATAATGCACATTGGGAGCACGTCACCGCTGAACGTGTTGCATGGAGGGCAACTATCAGAAATGGAATAAAGACAAAGGAGAAAATGATTGCAGATAAAGCACACATAGAGCGTGAGAGACGTAAGATGGTGCAAAATGGTGGAAATGACCATGTTTTCACATGCACCTACTGTGGGCAAACATTTGCAGCAAGAATTGGCCTTACCAGCCACACTCGCCACCACCATGGGTTGTAGGTATTAAGCCTTTTTGAAGCACAATGTACCAAACTATCGTCTGTCAAGATGGAAAGGTGCCAATGAATGTATAGTTCTGAGACGTGGATACAGAGCAGAAAAGCTGGAAAACGTCTAAAGGTAGTGGAGATGTGGTTTCTGAGGAAAATGCAAAGAATAACGTGGACAGACAGGAAAACCATAGAAGAACATCGTCACGCTTGTACAGATCATCGGTAGAAGTGGCAGGCGAGAGAAATAATGCTTGATGGTTTAAGATTCTGCGATAGGGGTGTGGACGTGGGGGTTATCACCACTAGAACTGATCCAGAACACAATAGACCCGAGATCTGTGGAGATACATAAACGCCTATCTCACATAATGATATGATGAACCAAGGCAAAACGACACAAACAAATTCAGCTGAAGTTAGCATCATGAGCGCTTGGAACTATATGCCATTAATCCTGGCCTCTGGGTCTTTGAGAGTTCAGAACAACACCACCGCTTGAAGCTTCGTATATCACCTCGAAATTATTGATGGTTTTATCCGGCTTAGCTGGCAAGCACAGCTGACTCGGGTTTCACCCAAACATGCGTTCGTGTGCCTCGTGTCAGGAGGGGAAACTGAGACTTGCTTCCATGCAACAACAGGGATTCTCTTACATCACGGCAGACTTGCCTTGCTTGCGTATGCTTACTGCGGCTTTTTGCTCTCCGCAACTCTTGACGGGTGTTCCTTTAATACTTACTAGTTCCTTTTCCTTCCCTTCTTCTCTTTCGCGTTTTCTTTTCCTCTTCTTCGTGTTTCTTCTGTTCATTATCTTTCTCTCCCTGCTCACCCTCTTTCTTTTGTATCTTCTTCTTCTTCTTCTTCTTCTTCTTCTTCTTCTTCTTCTTCTTCTTCTTCTTCTTCCTTCTTCTTCTTCTTCTTCTTCTTCTTCTTCTTCTTCTTCTTCTTCTTCTTCTTCTTCTTCTTCTTCTTCTTCTTCTTCTTATGCTGATGCGGTGGCTTCGGCAAATACGGCATCGATGGCGACTACTACTACTAACTACTAACTACTAACTACTACTACTACTACTACTACTACTACTACTACTACTACTACTACTACTACTACTACTACCACCACCATCACCATCATCACCACCACCACCATGACTGTTTTCTTGTCCTCTCCGTTCTTGATTTCCTACTTATATAAATTATTAATATTGTCTGTTGTTGTATTCGCTGTTGTTATTCTCTTTCTACGATTCGTCTTGTTTTCTCGTTAATTACTATTAGCGCTAACTCATTGCCTCTGCTGAGTACCAAACTAGACTCGGAGAAAATCAAAATCTTTATCTGAACTTAAGAAAAACAGAAATAATATCTAAGGGCAAATGACATATCAAGCAAAGACATTAAGGCGTGTCGTGATGAGAACCACGTTCTGCAATTTGATAAGCAGGAGACAGATGATTGTGGAAAAATATTATCCCTTCACAGGTTGATGATGATGATGATGATGATGATGATGATGATGATGATGATGAAGTCTATAACTCACCTGCAGTTACTTTTAACTACCGCCAATGGAATTGAAGTTTTCCTTAACAACATGTGCCAAACAAAAGACGGTTTGGACCAAACCAATTTGAAGTAGTGGTGTGTCACAGTTATGACTTATAGGTTGTTAATATGGTAGCAGACATGTTGTATTATAGCGCAAGTACAACATTTCGGCGATATATAATCCCATGACAGATATGTGAAGTCTATTAAGACGATTAATCATTCCATGTCACGTAATCATTATTTTTTAAACTTATTTTATCCGTCCGTGCTAGTAGAGTAATATTATCCCAGACGTATTCTGCCGCATCTTACAATAACACAGAGATCGGCTGTTTATGTAACCCCTAGACATGAGGGTAACATCTGGTAGGAGATGAACAGTCTCTCCGCTCAGATGAAAATAATGGAAGAGTTTAGGCGTATTTCGGTAGATGGGTCCTTTCAGCTCTATATGAAAAAAGTATTTTTGTTCATTTCGGTAGATGAGTCCTTTCAGCCCTATGTGAAAAACAAAGATGTCTTGTTCATTTCGGTAGATGGGTACTTTCAGCTCTATGTGAAGAAAAAGAATTCCGGTATGTTTCTGTATGTGGTGTTTTTCCAGCTGTATGTGAACAAAATGATTTCTTGTTCATTTCGGTAGATGGGTACATTCAGCTCTATGTGAACAATGACAGATTTAGTGTTTATTTCGGTAGATGGGTCTCTTCCGCTTTATGTACACAAGGAAAGCTTTTTGATATATATTTCGGTATATGTGTTATTTCAGCTCTATGCGAACAGCGACAGATTTCTGGTTCATTTCGGTAAATGGGTCCTTTCAGGTCAATATGAACAATGAAACATTACTGGTGTGTTAGTTATTTCAGTTCTCTGTGAACAATGGAAGACTTCTGGTTCATTTTTTGGTAGGTGGGTCTTTTTTAGGTCAATGTGAACACAAAAGATGTATGGAAGATAAGTTATTTCCTTTCTCAGTGATTAATAGAATGCTTCTGGTTCATTTCAGTAGATGGGCTCACACGGCTCAATGTTAACAATGAAAATTACTTGGGACGTCAGCTAAACTATCAACAATGAAATGTTGTTGTTGTTGTTGTTGTTGTTGTTTGTTGTTGTTTGTTGTTGTTATAGTTGTTGATGATGATGTCGTCATTTTCGTCTTCCTCGTCGCTTTCATCGTCGTCGTATTGTTGCAAATCCCGTCGTATTGAATTATGTGCATGTAACAAAATAAATAATCAACGACTGTTAATGACATTTTCCCCGCCTTGGTAGACAAAAAACGACATTAATTCCAAGCATCTTCACGTGTTTCCTATCGGGGTGTGCTAAACTTTGGTGGTGTTACGTCTACTATCTTAGTGGACAATTGCTGTACTCCATTGCAGTCTCATTGTTACACAAATTTATTTCTAGACAGTCTTCATCACAGTGGAAATCTTGACCGTTTGGTAGATTAGTGACCGCTGTCAGAATGCCCCACAAGGAGATGACGAAAGTGATTTGTCAGTATGATAGTTGGTAGGACTTTGTAAGCAATGGGAAAACTCAAAGTGTAGATTAGCTTGACAATATTAGAATTACAAGAACAGAGGGTATAGCGGCGATGTACCTTGATGTAGTTACTTGAGTGTCGTTTCCGTTTCCGTGTGTTGTTGCACTTTGTTAATGTTGTTTGCAAATGAAGACTAGTTCTCTGTTCTTTGTAACTTTCATTTTGTAAAGCTGATTTATAATTCGTGTTTTCCTGTTGTTTATATTTCCGCAGCTTTACCGCGGTTAAATTCATTTCTGATAGCACTAAGCGATCAGTTTCTTTGTGTAACACCCTGCGTTAGATTTCGTTCCATCGGTCCTCTTAACTACCACTTTGAGAATTAAAAAGCCCCATGTTGGTGCGCTGGTTCTCATACTTATATAATGGGCACTTTCGAGCTTTCCAACATTGGTAGGCGTAACGTATTCTCCAACCAGTAAATAGTGACAAGTAGAAGGACAGACAGATATACAGACAGATATGATACAGAAAGTCAGACGGACGGGCGGACGGACGGACGGACAGCCAGACAGACAGACAGAGAGGATGACAGGCGGACAGACAGATAGAAAGACAGACAGGAGATAGACACACACGATGACAAACAGGCGCACTGAATGGATGGCAGACAGATACATAGAATTACAGACTGTGAAGCAGATACACCGACAATCAGACCGGCAAGGCATGCAAGTAGGTAATCTTCTGTATGAGTGAATGGATGGATTCCCATAATTAGAAAGAAAGATTGTCACGGAGACAGATAGACGTGTTCCGTAGCTCTACAGACATGTATGCAGGCATTTATGCTATCTGTTCATGTGCATGTGTGCGTTCGTGTATGTGCTTTCCCCCACTTGCAGACAATTCTTATCATCTTTACTTTCCGGAGAAGATTCGTTAGTTGAATCCAGAGCCGTACTGTCGAATACAGCTAATCCCCGTGCTATCAGGCAGTCGGCGCGATGGTGCCATGGCTATATTACATTTCGCTGGCAGTGAGTACGATCGCACGGGGATACGATTCCCGCACTCGGCGTTGGCTGCTCCATGGAAAGACTGATCACCTACTCCCCCATTCACTCATTCATTCATTCAGTAGCATGTCCTTTGCAGTACCTCGCTCCCATAACAACCCTCCGGAAAACTTCTCGATCACAAACAAGATGCCCCGCGTCCGATACACCCATCTGGAGATCATCCGCCACATCCTGCACCCATCTTTTCTTTGGTCTTCCTCTTCCTCCCTTCCCAGGCATATACCCCTCCATTATTGTTCTCTCCAAACTTTCATGACGTTTCAAGCTACCAACATATTTCAATTGTCTTTGCTTTATCGTCTTTAGTAGCCAACCTTCTTCAATACTCAGCTCTTGAAGTATTGATGCATTTGTTGTTTTCTTTACCCAAGATATTCTTAGAACCCGTCTATAACATTTATATTCAAAGGCATTTATGCTCTGTTCAGCTTGTTTAGTAAGTGTCCAGGTCTCACAGGCGTATGTTGCAATGGGAAAGATGCATGCTCTTAAACATCTAATTTTTGTAGTTCTGTCTGTCCCACTCCATAATTTATTCAGTTGTTTTAGTCTTTGAAGAGCAATTGATAGCCGTCGTTTAATTTCTTTCATTGTGTCACCGTTGTTGGTAATCAATGACCCAAGATATTCAAAATTTTCCACCACCTCCAATCTTTCCTCATTAACATATATTTCTTTAAATTTTGTGGACATGTTATGAGAAGAAATGGATTGGAGAACTTAGTGACAACTGTCAAGATCGAAGGGAACAGACCAAGAGGAAGGCCGAGAGGAAAATACCTGGATGGCTTGGCCACATGGCATGGACGAGACAGGAACACGGAGCTGATCCACGACGCTGGTGATCGAGTGAAATGGCGAGTCATAACCGCCCACGCTTTCCGGCAAGGCACATGATTGATTGATATATTTCTTTATCCATAGTAGTTGTATCTGTATGCATTATCTTTGTTTTTGCTATGTTAAGATGTAAGTTGTGATTTTCACTATTTCTTTGGGTTGAGGTTATTAAGTTGTCTATACCATTCTGTGATGTGGATAGTAATACTGTGTCATCAGCATACCGAATCTCTGGTACTTCATGACCACCGATATTTAGGGCATCATATTGCTCCCTGGTTATATCATCTCTGACATTTCTCGTTATCAAATTAGTGTTTCCATACATTCAGGCCTAAGAAATGTGATGGTACTAGCACTTCAAATACCCACAGCATGTTCGTTCTACGGAATTTTAAAAACATTACTATCATTCGGTCATGTGTAATCGTGGCTCTTAAGGAAAGGAGTAGTGGTAAAATGTGAGGTTTAGATCTGGCTCGGATTGGCGAATAACGCAACCCAGCTGCAACTCTGTTGCTACAGTCCAAGGCATATTTGGGACACCCTACCTCCCAGGATGCTCCGACGTGAATTGAGGCTTAGCGTTGTTGGTAGCCTCCCAACTCAAGTCATATCGTTCTCTCTGAGATATATATTAGAGATACGTCGCCCACCCGATATGTCATTCAAGATGAGGATTGGTAAGATGGTATACCAGCGGCTGAAATTGGGCTCCACGACTCTCTGTGGCTGCCGATATGTCGGGAAGCACTGTAAGGTCCACTTGGAGATCTAATAAACCCTATGTTAGTACTGCTAAAGGGATGCATGTGTATCCTATCAAAGATGAGGTAAGAGGCGACTAAAGAGGGGTAGTGTGAGAGTAACTACTTCGTCCGGGAGAAAACTGTAGATAAAAAATCCAGAAAATAATTAACAAGCCTCCAAGGGGTTTGTGAGTTGGTTGATTCATTGGAAGATTCAAGACTAAAGAGAAAGATACTATAAGGGTTTGAACCACTTTGTAAGCAAGTCAGGTCTCTTGTCACTACATCAACACAACTTCTAGCAGTCCAGTACGAACTCTGCTAATGTATTTGCAATAATGACTGAAGAGATTCTCATTTGACGCTACCAATCTCCTGGGGTCTGACCTGTTACCGGTTCAGTTCATCTATGTGGTTCAGGGGTTTTCAAATCATAATCCGTAATCCATAAGTTTCTTTAATTTCGTTCTATTTGTTTTTAAAATACTACTACTACTAATACTACTACTACTACTACTACTACTACTACTAATACTACTACTACTATACTACTACTACTACTACCCTTACTACTAACTACTACTATACTACTCTACTACTACTACTACCCTTACTACTACAAATACTACTATACTACTACTACTTACTACTACTACTACTATACTACTACTACTACTAGCTGCTACTACTACTTTTTTTTGTTCGCATATCCTTTACATGACATCGCTGTCAACATCAACATCTTTTAGCTGATTGTTGATTTCTTGGCAAGATTACGCTCAGTAGTTTGCTATTGCTTTCTGAGCGACTGGCTCACATACCGCTAAGTTACCGACGCGGAGAGAACCGCTACCAATTACGTCACGTTACTCACGAGAGTATACAGGATTACAGAGAAAGTCGTGTAATCCCTAGACCAGGGAGACCGGCTACTACTACTACTAATGCTAATTCTAGTACTACTACTCCTACTACTAATGCTACTACTACTACTACTACTACTACTACTACTACTACTACTACTACTACTACTACTACTACTACTTCTTCTTCTTATTCTTCTTCTTCTTCTTCTTCTTCTTCTTCTTCTTCTTCTTCCATTTACATCACTGAAGTGCTGGAGATGTAAAGTTCTTTTATGCACTCGTTCTAATGTCCCTTGTAAGTTGGTATTCATTTCTCTAAGATTGTTCTCGACTCCATCTTTTGCGTGGTTTCGCCTTGCTGTGTATCCATTATATTCCTTCAGTATAGCTCTTTGTGGCAGATATTACCAGGTCATTCTTGTGAGGTGGCCAAACCATTTAATCTGTGTTATTTAATGAAGTTCATGCCTGGTTTCAAACCAATTCTTTTCTAAACTTCGTATAATCGCAACCCATAAACAACTCCAGAAATTGAGACGCATCTAGATCGCCTACGCCACATGTCACAGCCATTAACGCGCAAAAACAGATCAAAGGAGGTCATGCTGTGTAAAGAATAAAATCAGAAATATCGATAGACTGTGCGACGGTTATTCTTTTGTTTCCCTGGTGAAGAATAATGGGGGCGGTGATTATCTGCCCTTGGTCCCTTTGCTATCAGTTGGCCATTTGCATGGTTCATATAGTTCCTTTAATAGACATAACACCATGTTTGTTCCTGTGTGTGCGTGTGATTTTTAACCCGGTGTTGGGGTGTGTGGGTTTAATTAACTTATCAAAGCAATTAACATAAAAATGTGTTGCTCAATGCCTGCTGTTAATTATTGGTCTGCTTGTATGTACAAAAATTAACATGGAAGCAGCGTGTTGCTAAATGCTGCTCAAGGTGCTACCATAAAGGAATAACTGAGCGCCTTTGTTTTCCATGAATTCTGAAGCTGTGTATGGACTACAACAGCGTGATCCCAAGGGGGTAATCACGCTTAACTGCATGATGTATGATAAGAAGTCATCCAACCGTGTGGTTATATTTCCATCATTTTACAATGACCAAGATCAACAAAGTTGTGTGTAATCAACGCCACTAAGCCACTCAATTATGTAATCAGTGTCTTTAACATGAAAGTGTTCATGTGGGCTTGTAATCAGTGTCTTTAACATGAAAGTGTTCATGTGGGCTTGTAATCAGTGTCTTTAACATGAAAGGTGTTCATTATCTTCAACATGAAAGTTGTTGTTGTTGTTGTTGTTGTTGTTGTTGTTGTTGTGTTGTTGTTGTTGTTCTTTCGCTCGCTTTGAACTTAAGCGTAATCTATACACGTGCTATGACCTCTAATACACTGAGCTGATGTTATATATATATATATAAGGGGCCGCATGAGTTGAAGTTGGTTGAAGACCTATGTGTCAAAGTGGAATAATACTATGAATGAATCACCCAAGAAGACCAGAAGTAGACGGTAAGCTTAACTAGAACACCACCACAAGTAACGACATGGACGTAGCGGCCAAAGAATTCGTCAGCTCACAAACAACAAACACACACGCTACAACTACATGAGAAACTATCATCATCATCATCACCAAGTGCCATGTCAGCTGCGTAGGCGTTAATGACTCTCCGCATATCTCGGTATTTGGTGTGCTGGATCAACTCTGCTGATGATATTCCTCCATGCCACTGTCTCAAACCGTCCAGCATAATTTTTCTTGGTCTTCCTCTGCCTCTCTTTCTCTTCGATCTTTCCATTTGTGACGATGTTCTCCAATGCCTCTCTTTTCATCACATGACCGAAGAAAGCTGTTTGTCTTTTTCTTATTGTTGTATATACTGTTCTAGTTTCATTTTAGCCCGTTTCATGCAGTCGTTGTTAGTTACTCTGGCAGTCCAAGGAATTTGCAACATTTAAGAGATAAGATCAGAAATGAAGACATCACAACTAAAGTGGGGGTTAAAGCAGCACTAGATTTTATCAGAAAGCAGCAAGTCAAATGTTTTGGCCATGCAAGTAGGTTACCAGTCAACAGCATACCACAACAGGCAATGATGTACGGACCAGATGGAATCAGAGGAAATGGCCGACCACGTAAACGTTGGACGGAGGGAATAACAGAGTCCATAATCGGGCACTCTCACGATGTTTATACTTCACCTCGACACCGCAAGGTACAGGAAGAACACGATGAGATGAGATGAGATGAGATGAGACAAACCCTTAATATAGCCATCATCAATTTGTATCAATAAACAACAAATGCAACCTTTAATAAACGATAATCAATGTCTGTCCATCAATATTTCTCCGTAATCCCGTATACTCTCGTGAGTAACGTGACGTGCGCGAGAATCGGTAGCGGTTCTCACCGCGTCGGTAACTTACGGGGTATGTGAGCCGGTCGCTCAGAAAGCAATGGTAAACTATTGAGCGTAATCTTGACCAAGAAATCAACAATCAGCTGAAAGATGCTGTGTTGACAGCGATGTCCTGTAAAGGATATGCGGGCAAAAAATCCGTCAATAACTAGTACAACCATCAACAGACAGATCAGCGGCGTGTCTCCAGTGGCACAAACGGAAACTACAGCAGTATCACCAAGTACACACAGAGATCAGCGGCGTGTCTCCAGTGGCACAAACGGAAACTACAGCAGTATCACCAAGTACACACAGCAGGCGCTTATTTATCGCACACTTGGCCGTTTATCAGTGCATGCATCTATCGTGCCAGAATTGGTGCAGCCTAGGAAATGATTACAGGTTACAGGGCTTAAACCCTCGTCCAGCACGCCTCCCCTTTTCTGTATTGCTAGTTGTTATTTCAGTTTTCCAAAATGATCTACAAAGGTGCACACAAATACACCACATGCTCCACACAGGTGTATTAAAAATAATCCATTAGTGCGTTATTGTTTTTTCATCCTATTGCCAAGAATATCAAAAATAGAATTGGAAAATAGATAACTATTGGCAGAGGAAGAGGCGATGAAAAGGGGCAATGAACGCAGTAGAAAAGAGATGACTACCTACTCGTCTAGTTTAAGCAGACCAGGTTCGTGTCACGGTTAGTTAGTTGCACATCCTTTACAGGACGCAACAGTCAACCCCAGCATTTTTTGGCTGTTCATGATTCCTGGGAAAGTTTATGTTCAGTAGTTTGGCATTGCTTTCTGAACGACCGGCACCCATGCCATTTCTTGAAAACACCAAAGCAAAACGGTCTGCTGCTAAATCTCCCACAGCTTTGTTTCGAACGCATAATGCCGGATTACAAATTTCCTTCCGGAACCCCTTCGCCACGGAGCGAGCTCACGGTATTGGCTGTTTAGTGGGCCCATTGGCGAAGTTGATAGGGGACAGCATTGATAATGTCATGAGCACGATCAGACTCGTCGCCTATTAAATGAGGGAAAGATTCACCATCTATTCCTCCATGCATTCAGGCCTCTAACATGCGATGGTGCTACCATCTTTATAGATCCTTGTAGAAAACTGCTTCGGGACAATTTTTTCCCTGTTGTTTTTAATATTGACAATTTGGATGAATACAACAGTCAAATAATGGTAATCTCCCTCCTGATTCTAGTGTACTGGATCGAATGGCTGGCTTTCTCGCACAGTGATAAACAATTATGTGATAAATAACACTGCTGTTTTCCTCTCTCTCTCTCTCTCTCTCCTCTCTCTCTCTCTCTCTCTCTCTCTCTCTCTCTCTCTCTCCTCTCTCTCTCTCTCTCTCTCTCTGTAGGTGTTTGAGTGGATGTGTGTATTTGTGTATGTGTGTGTGTGTCTGTGTGTCTGTGTGTGTGTGTCCAAGTCCTTTTCTTGTTTGTTACCGTTGATAAATCACTGTTGGCTTCTTGTGACAATGCATATCGCACAACCTTTCTTCATCATTATCAACAACAGACGTCGTCTCTGCATTGGGGTTCGGTTGCAGTAACCCTCCAACACCCTCTGTTTTGCATCTTTATGGTGCATTCATACAGCAAATGATAACCTGATATCCCTTGTAAAACCTCGCTTCAATAGACGGAATCCATCGCATAGTTAGCCTAGCAATGTAGACAAATAAAGTGGAAGAGATAAAGATAGAGTAAGAATACATAAGGCAAGACAACCTTTTACAGCACAAGGAAATTGATGGAAGTCTAATGAAATTAAAATTAGCACCAAACTTGGAGCCGAAACTGTGACGAAGGGTTATAAACGCAACCATAATCCAGCATACCACGTTCGAAACAACAGGTGCCGGCGATTAGGAAGCAGAACCCCTTACGCTAGTTTTCATACAATGGTATGAGAGTTGGTCATTCGGAAAGCAATGGCAAACTATGGAACTTAAACTTGTCACGAGATCACAAACAGCCAAAAAACACGGGTTGATTGCGCGCCCTATAAAGAATATGCAACTAACTTAACCAAACTTAGTTTGTTCAATTCTAACATTAAATCAATATTACAGTATGGATCAAAAACATAGAGAACGACAAAAACTATTACAAATAAAATATAACCTAATTGGCGACTGTGAAAAATAGAAGGAATAAAATCTTATAACAGAATCGCCAATGAGGAGCTCATGGAGAGAACTAAAGAAATACCGGTGAACCCAGAGATGAACAAAATATACTGGCGCTGGATAGGACATACATTGAGAAAACATTAAAACAGTATAACTTGAAAGACCTTTGGAATCCACAGGGTCACACATAAAATAATGGAGGGAGACATAACAATATACGGGGAAGAGAATTAGAAACCAGTGAATAATATGGGAAGACATGAACAGAGCTGCATGGGGTAGATAAGGACGGGAGGACTCGGAGTAAGTTGGTGGAAGGTCTATGCCACAAAGGGGGATAAAGTGTGAAAGAAGATAGTTTTCTATCTGTCAATTTCTTGATATTCTCTACCCACATTCAACGTTGACTTCCTCTTACACTCTTCCCTCCTTCTTCTCCCTTTCACAATTCACAAACGTCTTACTCATACACGACCATGTTGATTTCGTTACGTTCGTCACACATCCTTGCTTCCAGCCGGAAGTCAATTCACGGCTGTCAACCTGCCTGCCTCTGAAAGGTCCGGCGGAAATTGCAAAAGGATATGTTGGGCTGTTTCCTGAGCTGGGCCTTGTGGGATATGGCCTACAGCCTCTTGTGTTATACACTCCACTCTGTCAACGGCTACTCAATGAAACAATGAAATCTGTTAAATATTGAAGACGTTTGAGAATCGCTGTGAAGACATTTCATTTTAGTGTAATTTTTGTAACTTTTCAAATATGCGCTTAAAATGTCAGACATTAACTATTAAATGACGAATCTGAGGTCAATATTTGCAAGGGGTTCATGGCGGAAGCTCATATTAATCTCTGGTAAATTATACCAAGGCGTTTATTTTCTATTGTCATTATTGCAAATTGTTAACATTCCCATTATACCGTATGTCATATCAATTATAGTTATGTAGCAGGACGTTTTCAGACCGTCGCTACCATCACGGCCCGGAGAAAAGACTCTAGATCCTTTCCAGTTCCCCTGCCTCTTTAGTAATTTTGAAATGGTCCACGACTCATATTTGTATATTGCCACAGGACAGATGCTTATTGTTTTAAAACGTCTACTTCTTTAGTTTGCTGATGGTTTGTCGCAGGGGTTTTAACTGATGAATTGCCATGAGATTATTGATTGTCTTAAGCGACTTCTCGTATCTGCCATAGGCATATATACAGTAGTTTGGATAGTTAGTTAGTCCACAGATCATCCTCATTACACATCGAACCATTCAGTCCATAAGTGATCGGATCCCCTCCTCAGCAAATCCATAGCGTGTAGCGGCTAAC
>JACEFZ010028279.1:272500-280576 GCA_014155875.1 Cepaea nemoralis | reverse complement strand
ATTAATCTTTATTAAGTTCTAGAAGCAAGAGTTGTTGAGTATGTTGCGTTGGGGAAGTATGAGAAGGGGGCATAGTACGACAGTGTGAGAGTGATAGGAAAAGGTGTCCATAGGCTGATGGAGTGTGTTGGACGGAAGCTGGTGGATTCTCCAGAATATTGAGGGGAAAAAAAAATAATATTATAATGTGGGTGTCGGATCTCCTCACTCCAGGGACGACACTTTAAAGGAGGACACGACAAGGTGTTCAAGCCATTCTGAAAAGAAAGAATAAGAAAGCTATTTTTAACGGATGCGTGGACCATTCGCTTAACTTGTGTGGTCAACACTCTTTTGCTGAAAATGCTTTATGTGTAACATTTTTTGGAACTCTTGAGAGAATGTATTCCTTCTTTGCTGCTTCCACCCATCGATGGGATGTTTTAATTGAACACACTGCAATGTCGATTAAAAGGCTATCAACAACACGCTAGGAGTGCACATCATGCTGCTGTTAAACCGGTGAAAGATAAGTTTGATGAATGTGTGGCGGCGATTGAAGCTCTATGTGATCCTCGTGAAAATGTGGAAACAAGAGGTGCAGCACAAGGTCTTTTACCTGCTGTCTGTGATTTCACGTTTCTGTGCTACCTTTACTTTTGGGCTGCTGTACTTGAGGAAGTTAATTTGACACAGCAGTATCTGCAGATTAAAGGCTTAACTCTTGACAAAGTAGTGACCAAGTTAGAGGCATTAAGACTTTTTCTGCAGGAGAAGCGCAGTCACTTAGTGGAGCATGCAATTGAACAGGCACTTTTAAAAGCAGACCAATTTGGAATAACAGTAGAGAGAAGATTAAGGTTCAAGAAGAGAATGGCAGGGGAACAACTCAGAGATGCTTCAGATGCTGGACTCACTATGCAAGAAGAAAACAATAGGGCGATGCTGGAGTGTATTGATCGTTTTCATTCTGAACTCCAGACCAGATCAACAGCGATCAAGGAAGTAGCAAATATGTTTGAGGCTGTTCAAGCCAAGCGTCTTCTATCAGCAACTGAAGAAGAGTTGTTGGTGTCAGTTCCAAAATTGACCACTTTCTATGATGAGCTATCCGAAGTAGAGCTTTTAAAAGAAATACCAAGGCTGAGAAGACACCTGAAGGCAGCAGATATTGATATCCACAAAGCCCAAGACTGGTCAATATTTGATATTTTAAAATTCATAGTTGACTGGGATTTCCTTGAATCTCTCCCAATACTCTCACTAAGCCTACAACTATTTCTTACGATCTGTGTGTCTGTGGCTTCATGTGAGAGGAGCTTTTCAAAACTGAAACTTATAAAGAACTATTTGCGATCAACCATGGGACAGTCAAGACTTTCTGATCTGGCTATATTATCAATTGAAAGTGATATGGTGAAAGATATTGATTTTGATGATGTGATTGACAGGTTTGCAGCTTTGAAGACCAGGATGGGAAACTTTTAATTTTAAATAACAGAAATTTTAATGTTAAATAGCAAAAATTTAACTTTGTCCGAGTTTGTCGAAGTTCTTTATTTATGTTTTACCTGAAGTATTGAAGTTATATTGTTCAATTTGTTTTCTTTCTTATGTCCTTATTAACTTTTTGACTTATTTTACAAACATTACTATATGCGATTATATATGGTACAGGAACACTCGGAAGAAGACCATGGTGAAAGTCTAGAGGGGTGACACCAAGAGTTTACCGCACTGGGTGACACCAACCCCAGTGACGCCACTGGGGTTGAACCTCTTACCTCGGCATCAGCACACCAGATGTTTTCTTACCCATTCGGCCATGCAGACCTGCCGGTAGGTAGTTTGAAATACATACGCAAGCAAGAACGTACACTCACGTACATACATATATGGCTGACAGTAAGTGTTGCTGAGTCTACCATGGTACACGAACTACGCACGATTAAGTTACAGTGTTGATTTGAATGTTATTTATTTAAAACCCTGGTCATCATTTAAAGACAAAATTTTACTCAACACACCACATAACCCTGTGACATTATCTTGCGAGATGTGATGCTCATATAAGACAGGAAGTCATGACTTTTCTTAAGTCAGCTGTTTTAATATAATTTTGATTATATACCCAGGACGACTTCGTGCGTCTAAAACCACATCAACACGCGCATCTGGGTGCCTATTATTAACCTCTGACAAGCATTTTTATTTATTACACCCTAAAAATATTTTGATGATATAAACACCTTGACATCGCAGATCGTTCATTGAAAGGAAAGTTCCAGAAAGGTAATGTAAAAGACTGACTAATCATAACACATCTGTTCTGAATACAACTTGTTCACATGACCTGAGTCTGTAGCTTTTCTATAGATGAAGGTGTGCCTGCTCTAGTTACTAGCCGCATATATTAGACCATATCTTTCATATTCAGCCATTTCTCGCTTACCGCTGTCGATGTTCACTACCGTAAACTTGTTTACTATGGTCGCATGAATACACGGTAGTCTTATTCTCTTGGCGGATTTCTATTTGATCGCTGCAGGGGTCGGGTCGTCTGTTCGTAGAGTCACCTTCCTCTTCTTTCCGGGACATGCGGGAGTTAAGGGAAATGAACGAGCTGAAAAACTTGCTGGCTCTGCATCCCCCACCCCTCCCGGGCTGATATTATTAATGCCCTTAGAGAGATGTCGAGAGCGGAGAACTCGGACATCAGTGAATCTACATGGTTGTCTAGAATGAGAGAATTGAGAGTATGAAATGTCTGCATTCAGTATCATTGTCTACCTACAGTATCATTGTCTACCTACATTATCATTGTCTACCTACATTATCATTGTCTACCTACATTATCATTGTCTACCTACATTATCATTGTCTATCTACACTATCATTGTCTATCTATAGTTTCGTTGTCTACCTACAGTTTCATTGTCTACCTACATTATCATTGCCTATCTACAGTATCATTGTCTATCTATAGTATCATTGTCTACCTACAGTATCATTGTCTACCTACATTATCATTGCCTATCTACAGTATCACAGTCTATCTATAGTATCGTTGTCTACCTACAGTTTCATTGTCTACCTACATTATCATTGTCTACCTACATTATCATTGTCTACCTACATTATCATTGTCTATCTACACTATCATTGTCTACCTACATTATCATTGTCTACCTACATTATCATTGTCTATCTACACTATCATTGTCTATCTATAGTTTCGTTGTCTACCTACAGTTTCATTGTCTACCTACATTATCATTGCCTATCTACAGTATCATTGTCTATCTATAGTATCATTGTCTACCTACAGTCTACCTACATTATCATTGCCTATCTACAGTATCACAGTCTATCTATAGTATCGTTGTCTACCTACAGTTTCATTGCCTACCAACAGTATCTTTGTCTACTTATAGCATCGTTATCTACCTACAGTATTATTGACTACCTACAGTATCATTGTCTACCTACAGTATCATTGTCTACATATAATATTGTTATCTACCTACAGTATCATTGTCTACCTAAAGTATCGTTGTCTACCAACAGTATCCTTGTCTACCTATAGTATTGTTATCTACCTACAGAATCACTGTCTACCTATAGTATAATTGTCTACCTACAGTATCATTGTCTACCTACAGTATCATTGTCTACCTACAGTATCATTGTCTACCTATAGTATCATTGTCTATCTACACTATCATTGTCTACCTACATTATCATTGTCTACCTACATTATCATTGTCTATCTACACTATCATTGTCTATCTATAGTTTCGTTGTCTACCTACAGTTTCATTGTCTACCTACATTATCATTGCCTATCTACAGTATCATTGTCTATCTATAGTATCATTGTCTACCTACAGTCTACCTACATTATCATTGCCTATCTACAGTATCACAGTCTATCTATAGTATCGTTGTCTACCTACAGTTTCATTGTCTACCAACAGTATCTTTGTCTACTTATAGCATCGTTATCTACCTACAGTATTATTGACTACCTACAGTATCATTGTCTACCTACAGTATCATTGTCTACATATAATATTGTTATCTACCTACAGTATCATTGTCTACCTAAAGTATCGTTGTCTACCAACAGTATCCTTGTCTACCTATAGTAATTGTTATCTACCTACAGAATCACTGTCTACCTATAGTATAATTGTCTACCTATAGTATCATTGTCTACCTACAGTATCATTGTCTACCTACAGTATCATTGTCTACCTACAGTATCATTGTCTATATATAGTATCATTGTCTACCTACAGTATCATTGTCTATCTTTAGTATCACTGTCTACCTATAGTATCATTGTCTACCTATAGTAACATTGTCTACCTATAGTATCATTGTCTACCTATAGTATCATTGTCTACCTACAGTATCATTGTCTATCTGTAGTATCATTGTCTACCTATAATATAATTGTCTACCTATAGTATAATTGTCTACCTATAGTATCATTGTCTACCTACAGTATCATTGTCTATCTGTAGTATCATTGTCTACCTATAGTATAATTGTCTACCTACAGTATCGTTTTCTGCCTACAGTATAATTATATACTTACAGTTTCAATGTCTACTTACAGTATCATCGTCTACCTACAGTATCACTGTCTACCTACAATATCATTGTCTATCTACAATATCATTGTCTACCTACAGTATCATTGCCTATCTGCAGTATCATTGCCTATCTAGAGTATCGTTGTCTACCTACAGTTTCATTGTCTACCAACAGTATCTTTGTCTACTTATAGCATCGTTATCTACCTACAGTATTATTGACTACCTACTGTATCCTTGTCTACCTATAGTATCGTTATCTACCTACAGTATCATTGTCAGCCTACAGTATCATTGTCTACCTACAGTATCATTTCTACCCTACAGTATCATTGTCTACCTACAGTATCGTTATCTACTTACAGTATCATTGTCTACCTACAGTATCATTTCTACCCTACAGTATCATTGTCTACCTACAGTATCGTTATCTACTTACGGTATCATTGTCTACCTACAGTATCATTGTCTACCTACAGTACCATTGTCTACCTACAGTATCATTATCAGTCTACAGTATCATTGTCTACCTACAGTATCGTTATCTACCTACAGTATCGTTATCTACCTACAGTATCATTGTCTACCTATAGTATCGTTATCTACCTACAGTATCATTGTCAGCCTACAGTATCATTGTCTACCTACAGTATCATTTCTACCCTACAGTATCATTGTCTACCTACAGTATCGTTATCTACTTACAGTATCATTGTCTACCTACAGTATCATTGTCTACCTACAGTATCATTGTCTACCTACAGTATCGTTATCTACTTACAGTATCATTGTCTGCGTACAGTATCGTTGTGTACCCACAATTGCATTGTCTACCAACAGTATCTTTGTCTACCTATAGTATCGTTAAGTATCATTGACTACCTACTGTATCATTGTCTACCTACATTATCATTGTCTACCTACAGTATCCTTGTGTACCTATAGTATCGTTATCTACCTACAGTATTATTGTCTACCTACACTATTATTTTTACCTATAGTATCTTTTTCTACCTACAGTATCATTGTCTACCTACAGTATCATTGACTACCAACAGTATCTTTGTCTACCTATAGTATTGTTATCTACCTGCAGTATCTTCGTCTACCTACAGTATCATTGTCTACCAACAGTTTCGTTGTCTACCTATAGTATCGGTGCCTACCAATAGTATCATTGTCTACTTGTAGTATCGTTATCTACCAACAGTATTATTGTCTACCTATAGTATCGTTATCTACCAACAGTATCATTGTCTTCCGATAGTATTTTTGTCTACCTAGAGCATCATTTTCTATCTACAGTATCGTATCATTGTCAACCTGCATTATTGTTGCCTACCGACAGTATCATTGTCTACCTACAGTACCATTGTCTACCTACAGTATCATTATCTACCTACAGTATCATTGTCTGCCTACAAAATCGTTGTCTACTGCAATATCATTGTCTACCTACAGTTAGTTAGTTAGTTAGTTAGTCTACCTACAGTATCATTGTCTACCTACAATATCGTTGTCTACATATAGTATCATTGTCTGCACATAGTATCGTTATCTACCTACATTATCAGCATCTACCTATACTATCATTGTCTACCTATAGTATCATTTTCTACCTACATTATCGTAGCCTGCCATCAGTGTTATTGTTGTTTGTTTGTAGGAGACAATGATGCCTTTGGTAGACAATGATACTGTAGGTAGACACTGATTCTGTAGGCAGACACAATTACTGTAAGTAGACAATGATACTGTATGCAGACACAATTACTGTCAGAGGACAATCATACTATCATACTGACCGCATCACTCATAGGGCCCACTGGTATATGCGGCTAACACCAAATGCCTAATGCGCTTGATCGGCGTGTAGAACGGCCCTTAACTGACTAAGAGATTGATACCCGAGTCACACTAGTGTAAGATCGCATTAACTGCTGCGATATGCCGTTATACAGTATGACATCCAGCATATTTGAAATCTTACTACACAGGAAATGCCATACGTATGATTCACTCCTACTCCATTTCCCACAAACAAAGTGTGGGGTCACGGGAGGGAGGCCTGGTTTGAACCAGTATAACAACATAAACACCCGCTCCCGCAACACTCATCTTACCCCTCTCCCCGCTAATATTACCTGGGTTTGTTTCTAAACTTACTCGCAGAAAATCCAGGTACATTTATCTGGAGGGGAATTCCCTTAAAGTCTATTAACCCTCTTGTAACATGATGTACGGTTGTTTTCAGGTGGGGAAATCCCCCGAAGTATTGAGCCACCTGCATGTTAGTTAATGATTTTTTTATTGGGGTGAGGGGAGGGAGTGGGGGTGGAGGTCTGTGTATTATTGGTATTTTTATGTGTTATGTTGTTTCAGCTGAAAAATTAAAAAAAGGCACTTTATTTGCTTAATCATTGTCGAACTGTAAACCTACCGTGCTTAACGAACTGGTGGTGTATGTGCCGTACTTAACGAACTGGTAGTGTATGTGAAACATTAAAGACGTGGGTTCATATAAATGCATGACTAAGAAACAGTGTTGTATGCTCATTGACTCACACAAAAAATATACTAGATTGTCCCGGAGCAGTAACTTGCCATTGGTCCATGATGTAGTACCGCCGTTATATTTTTAGGCCTGAGAGCAAACACGCAGAGGGGGTCAGTCTCTCCCTCAGTTTGCCAAACGACGAACCTGCGTCCGGCGGGGGCAGAGATTATACGTAGTTAGTGTTCAAGAAGAGACATAGCTGGGAATCTTAGTCGCTGTGTCTTAGATGTTAGTCAGATATGGAATAGTACTACCTGCTTTCTGTTAGCTCCGAATGTTGGGAGGCGCTCATCAAACCCGACTCCACAAATTGTGCCATCGGCGTCGGGCAAAGGCGCGCAATTGGGAGGGTGCAAGCCTTATCCTAGTGAGAGGAATTGCAACATAAAGATTAAATGTCAAAGCTGGGCAGACCAGGCCATACGCCTTGGTGGGCAACTTGTCTAGGATCGAAGCTCCACAGGCGGGCAGTTAGAACATATGCTTTGCTGATCCTGCAGTGTCTGCAGCTTGCCTTGTTCCTGGTGTATTGGTGTTACATTCCCTCTGGAGAAAACTAGACAGGCCGAGAGTCGGATCATACTGCATGGTCTTAACAATTCACCGCAGGCTTTGTGCTATGAAAAGGTTCATCATTAGCTACCGCCATGGGTTGAAACCCGGACTAATGGAGTGGCCACAGAAGAGTCTGGCTACAAAGATATCAGAGTTCACAGTCATCATCATCATGTATCAGTGCATATGCCGAACGTCGCTGTTATCACAATGACTGAATATGAAAACATAAACTGAAAGGTAAATTGGTCAGCTTTCCAAGAAAACGATCACACGTGACACAAGAGATGGGCGTCTAAAAAGTCTCCTCACTGTTGACAGAAGATAACAAAACAGATTTAACGTTTTAAACACACCAAATAGATCAACGTTATATTGCCAACA
>JACEFZ010028279.1:5000-270000 GCA_014155875.1 Cepaea nemoralis | reverse complement strand
AAAGTTATCATTCTTAGAATACTGCCATCTTTGTTCATTGTTTAAGAAAGTCATCGTTCTTACTCTACTGCCACCTTCATTCATTTCTTAAAGAAAGCTACAGTTCACTAATTGCGGAGACCATCATCCCTCATTGTTTGTGAATGTTACTATTAACAGTGATTTAAAAGGACAATTGATGTTATTATCTATCTAGACCATTGGTTCTCAACCTCTTTTGGCCCATGCAGCCCTTCACAATATGTTCAGAATGTCATTCCCCCCCTTTCGTATTTCCTCCCTATAAATTCCCACCAGCCCCTACATAGTATAAGTAAAAAATGGAAACTAAATTTAAAAACACATACTAGAACAATTCTAGACGTCTACATAAAACGTGATTTGCGGGACTACTTACTTTATAAAAATGAATTTCAGAAGGGCGAGAAGTACAGAACCGTAAAGAATGGGGAGGGGGGGGGGGGGGGGGGAGGGGGGGAGGGAGGGGAGAGGGGAAATAATATCAAATAATCAGTTCTTGTATTAACGCGATCTTGAAATAATCTTAATTCCGCCTCTTCCCCCCCCCCCCCCGGAAACCCTAAATATTCCCCCTGGGGGGGGGGGGGATTTCTCACCGATTGAGAATCACTGATCTAGACAGTTCGGGAGCCACAGCTTGTTTCTATCTACTCTATCAAATGCCTTTCCTTGGTCAACAAAGGCTAAGTAGAGTGTTTCATTGAATTCGATTGATTTTTCTATATGTTGTCTAAGAGCAAAAAATGGCATCTGTGCATCCTTTGTTTTTCCTAAATCCTAGTTGTGTTTCGCTTAACTGGGGTTTTATAGTAGTTCGTAATCTTTTCTCAAGAGTTTGCAAACTGTTTCCCCAGTATGAATGGGAAATGCCTCTGTATTGTGTACAGTCTCTTATGCTGCCTTTGTTTTTTTCCAAATTGGGATAATTATGGCGTTTCCCCAGTCTCGTTCTGTCTGTTGTTCTACGCAAACATGGTTGAATAGTCTATGTAGCCATGCTGTTCCTACTTCTCTTGCTGCTTTAAATAGTTCATTTGGTATTTCATCTTGTCCCAGTGATTTGTTCAATGGGGCTAATCTGACGGCTTCTATAATTTCTTCTTTCAGGATGTCTGGTTCTAGTTCTTCGGTGTCATCTCTGTCGGTTTCTTGAATTCCTGTAACATCTGATGGGATGTTGAGAAGTTGTTCGAAGTACTGTTTCCATCTAATAGGATTTGTTTTTGTTCACTTATTGGCTCTTCATTTTCGCTGTTAATTATTTCAGTTGGGTCTTCTTCTTCTTCGTTCATCCGGAGTTTTTTTTTCGGATGTGCCTGTTTACAGCAGAGCTGCGTTCTTGCGCCGTTAGGCCGACACATCCGACTTCTGCGGGCATTTGTTGACCGGGTTAACCTTCCCGGGGGTTTCTTAGGACGTTTGACTCTCACTGTTGTGGTGTTATCCCCCATCCCAGCTGGTCCATATAGAACAGCCAAAGATCCTGGTCAGCCCTCAAGGGAAGGCAGGGGCAGACCATGGGCATTCCCCGCCATCCAAGGAGGCTTCCATACTTGCAGAGCCGATACATAGCGCTCTGGTACTGGGCTCACCCAAGGAATCGTCACGTCCTGCACATGGCTGCTTAGCCTCACTTCCGTATATTGGGCCTTCCGTTCACCATAGGCTGTTCTTCCGGAAACCAGAAGTATGCAGTCTGCAGATGACATCCACACAGTGAGCTTTCGATTCGGACTTTCCATGTAATTGGATTTGCTATCCAAGCAATATTCCATTTCGTGCCACTAGGACACTTTTCCACCTTTTATGAAGCCCACACAGTGGGCTTTTGATTCGGACTTTCCACGTAATGGATTTGCTATCCAAGCAATATTCCATTTCATGCCACTAGGACACTTTTCCACCTTTTATGAAGCCCACACAATGGGCTTTTGATTCGGACTTTCCACGTAATGGATTTGCTATCCAAGCAATATTCCATTTCGTGCCACTAGGACACTTTTCCACCTTTTATGAAGCCCACACAGCGAGCTTTCAATTGGACTTTCCACATAATGGATTTGCTATCCAAGCAATATTCCATTTCATGCCTCTGGGTCTTCATGCACCTTTAAATGTCAACCTGTATATAGTTAAAGTAAGCTGCGGTCAACTTGTGCTTGTTGATATTTGCTTCTCTTTATTTTCCTCCATCAGGCAGTTTCTCTTGGAAGGCATCCTCTATTTCCTGGGCTGTATAGGTTATTTGATCTTCAGTGGATCTGTACTTTCTGAATCCTGCTTGGTGTGGTGTTAAGAGTTTGTTTTCTTCCAGATGCCATGTTAGCCTGCCATTGATAATGCGTTCCATTAATTTTCCTACACAGCTAAGTAGACTGATAGGTCGATAGCCATTTGATTCTTCCAGGTCTTTTCCTTTCTTTGGGACTGGTATTAGTATAGCTTCCTTCCATGCCTGTGGGACTATTCTCTCTTCCAGCTGTTATTTAGGACTGCTAGTAGTTTCTTCTTTGCCTTGGTGCCTAGTCCTATTAGCATTTCATTTGTGATTCCATCCTTTCCTGGTGATTTCTTCTTTTTTTAGGGTATTCATTGCATGTTCCATTTCTTCCATTGTTAGATTTGCCATCATATATTCTGCTGCTGTTGTCTTTGATTGCTTTCTTCTGTTCAGTTGTAATATCAATGTGGCTTGCATTGGCATAGTGTTTCATTAGTGCATTTGCAGCCTTTTTTCCTGTAAGCAAGGCATTTCCTTGTTTAATTGTTATTTGTTTGTTTCTAGGTCCTTCATTGTTCATGGCTTTCACTAGTTTCCATAGTTTGTTTCCATCCCTGTCTAGATTCAGGTTTTCTGTTTTTTCCCTCCAACGATCTCTTGTTGTTTGATTTACTGTTCTTTTATATTTTGCTGAGATGGCTTTGAGAGTGGTATTCGCTTCAATTGTTTGTTCTCTCTCTGCTGTCTTCCTGGCATCTTCAACTTTGTCCTCCAAACTTTGTAGTTCTTCAGTCCAGTATGGTTTGTAATTTTTCCTCGCTCCTCTTGGAATGGACTCAGTGGCTGCCTGTATTATTGCTCTGTTTAGACTTTCCACCATTTGCTTCATGTTGCCATATCGTGTATTTATGTTTTCACAATATTTGTCTGTTAGTGTGGCAAATCTGTCCCAATCTGCTCGTTTGTAATTCCAGCGGGGCAAGGGCTTTTGCTCCTGTGGAACATACTCCATATTCATTACAAGCTTGATTGGTCTGTGGTCACTACCTGCTAATTGGTCCAGCACATGGCGATCGATTTTGTGGAGGATGTCTCCTGTGCAGAAAGCTAAGTCTGGAGTAGAAGTGGTAATCCATCTTCTGGAGTAGAAGCTCGGTGTGTCATCCGCTTTGTTGAGTAGATGGAGATTTGAGTCTATTTCCCAGTCCTCCACTTCATCTCCTCTTTTGTCAGTATCTGGGTATCCCCATCTTTCTGAACGGCTATTAAAGTCTCCGACAATAATGCAATTTGTGTCAGTTATTTTCATGTTTGAGAGTGTAAGATCCTTATCTGCTGGGCTATAAAGATTGTAAATTCTTATTTTCACGTCCTTTATCATTATATCAACACCTATAATTTCTGTTTGGTTGTCAGAGATCACAGATACTTCGCTGCAAGGTATTGTATTTCGTGTAAGTATTACAACTCCTCCTTTATGTCCTTCGCGGTCGAAACGTGTGGCCTGATATCCCCTGACTGAAAATTTGTGCTTGGCGTTGAGGTGTGTCTCTTGAATGCATGCCACATCTATTCTATCTTTATGAAGACGCTGTGTCAGGGATTCTTTCTTGTTATAAACTCCTTCGGCATTCCACTGTAGTATGTTGAGTGTCCTTGGTATTTGGTAAATAGCTCTTAACCTACTCCTCTGTGCCTTGACTCCACAGCACAGGGGAAGGTGACCACCAGTAGTCATGGGTGGACCCCCTCGAGGCAGGGGGCCCGGCACTATCACCGCCTGATGGGACTTCACGGGATTAGCTTTCAGTTCGGTCAAAGAGTTCTTCTCTGGTTCTCATAGAGGCTGGTATTCACTTAAATTGACCCGAGCTCCAAGGTCAGCCCAGTATAAACTGAGTACCAGGAAATGTTCTAAGAAATAAAGACGGCAAGTGTGAAATGGACCATGCCACCAATACAGCGCCAGTTTATATATACAACTATTGGGCTTATACAATATACGCATAATGATAAATATATTCAAAAATTGTTCTTTTCGAGGATCTTCTTCTTCTGCGTTCATTCGGAGAGCTTTTTATTTATATTTTTTTTTCGGACGTGAATGCATTTTGACTGTTTACAGCAGAGTTGCGTTCTTGCGTGTTAGGCCACACATCCGACTTCAGCGGGCATTTGTTGACCGGGTTAACCTTCCCGGGGTTTTCATAGGACGTTTGACTCTCACTATTGTGGTGTTATCCCTCATCCCAGCTGGTTCATTTAAAACAGCCGAAGACATAACGGTCAGCCTTCAAGGTAAGGCAGCGGCAGACCATGGGAATTACCCTGCCATCCAAGGAGGCTTCTATAATTGCAGAGCCGACACACAGTGCTCTAGTACTGGGCTTACCCAAGGAATCGTCACGTCTTGCACATGTCTGCTAAGCCTTACTTCCGTATATTGGGTCTTAATTTCACCACAAGCTGTTCCCCCGGAAAGCAGAAGAATGCAGTCTGCAGATGACATCCACACATTGAGCTTTTGATTCGGACTTTCCACGTAATGGACTTTCTAGCCAAACAATATTCCATTTCAAGCCTCTGGGACGCTTTTGCTACCGACATACGTGTGATAGGAAGTGTGGCAGTCTAAGTACGTCTTCGTGCACCTTTAGATATCAACCTGAATGTATTTAAAGTAATCTGTAGTCAACCTGAGCTTGTTGATATATCCATAGAGCTTGTCCTCAAATGAAGCAGGCGTGATCAAAAATATCTTTCTCTGTTCTGCATATATTGGGCACTCCTGCATAAAATGTTTAGCTGTCATTTTACCAGTTCCACAATTATATTCATCAGTATCTCCTATCTTTAGTTTATTGAACAAGTGGTATTTCAGCCTGTTATGTCCTGTGCGGAGTCTGAAGATTGCTACTTGTTCTCTTTGGTCGAGATTGTAATATGCATCATCTTTCTGGTGGCCTGGATGCTCTGATTCCCATTGTTCTTTAAGTGCTTTTTATAAACCTCTTTGCCTCATTATAGGTAATGACTATGTCAGGCTGTGGTAGTCGTCCGCCCTCTTTTGCCAGTCTGTCAGCCTCTTCATTTCCAGGTATACTGCAATGTGATGGGATCCGCTGTATCACAACTTGTTGGATCTCTGACATAGTCCATGGAGTGCTGCTCTTAGGTCAGCTAATTCTGTGCTGTTTTTGCTTTTCAGTATTGAGACAGCTGACTTTGCATCTGTGAAGATAGCTATTTGCGTCTTTTTATTTTCCTCACTCAAGAGCATTTCCGCTGCAATTTTCAAAGCTCCTACCTCTGCTTTGAAGTTACTTGAAAATTTTCCATGTGCCACTGACTGTGTTGTTGTTGTTTTTTTTTTTTTTTTTTTTTTTTTTTTGTAAACTCCATTTTTTAAATTGAGGAGAATTCCCCCTCCTCCATTTTCTATTGAATGTTTGGCTGATCCATCTGTATATGCATGGGTTCAACTGCTACTTGGGTAATGTTTAGAGCTAGTTTTCTTCTTTCTGTTTCAATCCGAGTGTTCTTTGTCTCAGTACTAGGAATGTTTTCTATCATAACAGGCTGTTGCTGCTGTCTCCAAGCTGGGAACTTGTGTGCATTATAAATGGGTTAGACTGTTGATATGTTAAGTACAGGATCTGCCCTAATCTTTCCTTTTGCAGTTTCTGCAAAGTTGCTATGCTTCAGTCTTCCCTTTCCTAAACCATTAAACTTGTTATACATAGGGTGGTCTGTCAATCTTCTAAATGTATATGCTTCTTGCTGGGCTCTGCTATCTCTTCTATTCTTCATTAGTTGTAAACAATTGGTCTTTTCTAGTTCATTAATAGGCGTTGTCTTCAGGCTTCCAGTTATGATTCGCATTCCTTGATTTTGGACTCTACTTATTTTGTTAAAGTTGCTTAGCTGCTGTTGCCCAAGCTGTAATGTCATATTCCAGTACTGGCCTCACCCTTCCGGTATATAACTTCTTTAGAACTTTCTCATCTGCTCCCCACGTTGTACCAGCAAGCTTTCTCATGATTGCTATTCTTTGCCTTGCTCTTGTGCGGTTTCTTTCAACCTGTGTCTACCATGTCAGGTTACAATCAAAGATGACTAATGGATAGTTTGAATTTTCTTCATGGCGCAATATTTGTCCATTCAACACCAGCTTATGGTGCTGAGTTTTATTTGAGAGGGAGAACACTGTGCATGTTGCTTTTTCCTCACTTATCTTCACTAGCCATGATTTTTACCAGTCCTCTAGAACTAATAAGGCTTTCTGTATTATGCTGTTAGCTGTACTAATATATTCTTCAGATGTCCATATGGCTAGGTCATCTGCAAAGGAGGAAGTGTGCACTCTGGCAGGAATATTTTCCGTGATGTCATTTATATATGCTAGGAATAATGTTGGTGAAAGAACTTCTCCGTGGGAGACACCTTGCTCTAACAGCATCTTTTTTGCTGGTTTGTCCTTGTACTTTTGTCTTGGCAGTTCTGTTCTCAAGGTAATGGCTGTTCCATTTGTACATTTTCTCACAAACATGCATTTTTTGCAGTTTTACTTTCAGTCCTTCCTTCTATACTTTATCAATTGCTTTTTCTAAATCTATCCATTCCGCTAGTGTGTGCATTTTCTCTTGGAAGGCATCCTCTATTTCCTGAGCTATATATGTTATTTGATCTTCAGTGGATCTGTACTTTCTGAATTCTGCATGGTGTAGTGTTATGAGTTGGTTTTCTTCCAGATGCCAAGTTAGCCTGCCATTGATAATGCGTTCCATTAATTTTCATGCACAGCTAAGTAGACTGATAGGTCGATAGCCATTGGTTCTTCCAGGTCTTTTCCTTTCTTTCGGACTGGTATTAGTATAGCTTCCTCCCATGCCTGTGGGACTATTCCTCTCTTCCAGCTGTAATTTAGGACGGCTAGTAATTTCCTTTTTGCTGATGTCTCTGTATTACTACGATGCGTCTTTTCATCTTTGATTGCTTTCTTCTGTTCAGTTGTAATATCAATGTGGTTTGCACTAGCATAGTGTTTCATTAGTGCATTTGCAGCCTTTTTTCCTGTAAGCAAGGCATTTCCTTGTTTAATTGATATTTGTTTGAGGGAAATCTCCAGAATTGTCACCTGGAATGTCAGGACTGTGTATAAGTTAAGTACGATAGCACGGGTGGTGGAGAAGAAACGCTGCGACATTGGCATGTATAGGAACTGGCACAAAGTTTTCAAGCACATGTCAAAAAGTGCTGTTCTCAGGGCATAAAGACGATAATGTCCAATACAAAGGAATGCCCCAAAAGTGTTCCGACAGGGCGCAGAAAGCACTAGCTCGTAAGCATGGGAACCAGAAAGCCGTAGCTGGAATAATAATAATAACAGGAGCATTCAGAACCACAAATAACAAGATAGTAAACTTGAATGTAAACCAGTGTTATGCACGCACACATCAGGATGAATCGTAGGTCAGCATGTCCGAATGGATAGGGAAATCTAATCCATACGCAAAAATCAGTCCAGTGCACCAGAAGTATAGCACGTGTATGAACTAAGTTTGAGCTAAAAGCGATCCAACAAAACAACAAAAATAAGGATGAATCAGTTAAAGAGGAATTAACGTATTAACCTCTACACCACACGCCCACAGGCAAGTACGGTGTCACGTATTTGTTGACAATAATTCAATGTTTAGGTAAATAACGCACTGTTCAACGCTAAAGAAAGTAATCAATCCTCTAACATGACATAAACTCTGTTGACAACGACCGCCCTACTTATGCTATCCTGGGCATGTGTACAAAATGCCAGGTAATAATTCAGGCGGCATCAGCCAGGTGAGAGCGTTCGCTTCCCGCCCCAATTTTCAAGCTAGTAAACAAACAGAATGAGTTGGGTAGATCGACCTTACCGTGAACCCTGAACACTGTGTATCTCTGGGCTTACCACGCTTGCGATTCTTCGAGAAATTGCAGCACTTGCGGGATACGAAAGAACATAACAAGTTCACTCCAACTGCAGTTACGCACTTGTAATTTTTAACGGGTTAATTTATTAAGCGGCGTGCGCGTTAGTGTAGTTGATAGGGAGCTACGATGATAATGTCATGAGTGCAGTGGGGCGAGGATTCGTTGCCTACTCTCGTCGTTTCGCCAAGTGAGGGACAGACTGTCCACCCAGTCCTCCATATAGTCCGGCCTGCCAAATGTGATGTCTCTACCACATCACAGGCGCATAGCAGGCTTTTGCTTCGAGGCAGATTTTAAATTTAATTGTTAATCTTTTCAAGTCTTTGGGTTCAGTTAGTATGATGTGCTTTACAGGACGTTGCAACCATCTCCAGCATTTATTGGCAGTTTACGAGGCACTGGTACGTCCAATAGTTTGCTATTGCTTCATGATCGTCAGAGGATCTGATCGGCCCGATATGTCTGGAAATTGTAAAACTGCTCGGCTCACCATCCCCTTAGCCACGGAGTTCGATCAACACACTTGAAAACAGACTTTCACAAGCTGATATTTGGGAGTAATTCTGAATCGAGGTTGGTAACAGAAATATGAAGGTCACTGCTTCAGTTATACAAATAAAATTAAACATTCAACAGTACAAGAAAACATGAATGGTCAGACGAGACTTGTAGAAATGCCTGCCTGTCTGCCTGCCTGCATGTCTGTCTGTCTGTCTGTCTGTCTGTCTGTCTGTCTGTCTGTCTGTCTGTCTGTCTGTCTGTCTGTCATCACCCACTCTCGGCGTCAAGTTACCAATAAAGACAGAACATGCATGCATTCCAAGGACTGATGTGTTGCTCTGGTTTGCGTCATATCTGTGTTTGTTGTTTGAACAGCTGAAGCTGTTAATCCCTTGCTTTCATGGTCTTCCTCGGCCTCTATATCCGGTATCTGTTTGGTTGTTTTATCTTATCAGTAGTTAGTCTGGATTTCAGTCTTATAAGACACCCAAAAGCATTTGATTATATAATGAATAATCTGCCCACTAACAGTTATTGTTTTCCTCTTCTTTTCTGGCTAGTGATCTGGCTCACCATGCAAGGATTGACACAAGACAGAGAGGTTGTATCATCCGTTATCCTCTCTCTCTCTCTCTCTCTCTCTCTCTCTCTCTCTCTCTCTCTCTCTCTCTCTCTCTCTCTCTCTCATTTTGTCCAAACTGTTTATCACAGCAATCGTGCTCGAAATAGAGTTGGACATCAAAGCCTTGAGCCAGTCCGCCCTAAAAGTAATATTTCTTAAAACATAGTTTATTTTTAATCTGTAACATAAAAAACGGAATGCCTCTATAATTGCTCACCAAACAGAAGTGTCTGCCCAGGGGCCCTCTTAACTTTAACATGACTGAGTAGGTGGGCAACCGACACATTTCAATGTACTTTCTTTCCAAATGTTTAATAATCAGACAATTAGACACGACGTTTATTTTATGACAGGTTAGTTTAGACGGATGAATGTAGACAAAACAAGACCGTTTTCCGTTAGAATGTCGAAGTAAATTACATACAAAAACATCAATGTATGATGGGTAAACTCATGACTACCTTAACTATGCATGACGTAGGTGTTTATTTATAGTGTACATTTACATTGTAAAAGTGGGAAGTAGTCATCTTCTTCGTCTACTGCTGCTACTGCTGCTACTGCCGCTGCTGCTGCTGCCGCTGCTGCTGCTGCCGCAGCTGATTCTTCTTCTTCTTCTTCTTCTTCTTCTTCTTCTTCTTCTTCTTCTTCTTCTTCTTCTTCTTCCCTCTTCTTTTTTTTTCTGCTACTGAATGTGTATAGAAACTCAAGCCTACCCCTCCCATCTGTTGCCATCTCTGGCTACTCCCTCCATAAAACTAACAAGTAACTTACCTTTGACACACCTTGGTGAGTACTCTAATATGGTTCTAGCCTCGTATTTATCATAGACAAACCGGTAGTCGACTGGTAATGTGACCAATATCATAATTCCTTCAACATGTCCTAGTACTCGTGTAGGCTTAGTCGATCCGCCGCTGTAAGGATTCGAACTCATGACCATCGCCACTGACAAGACAGCAAGCTTCCATCGCGTCCTGTTCATAATATGCATCTCTGTCTCCAGTTTTCTTCCCCGTATGTTTGCAACTCTTTGATTTCTCCCCGGTGGATTCTAGAGAAACGAATTTCTAATAATACTGTAAAGAAAATTATTCCAAAGTATGTTCTAATACGCCTCGGCGTCTGTGTATCACCTCTTCATTCGTTGAAATGCGTTTAGTTCTCGCCATAAGGTCCGCAGAGTTGATGCTGCTTTACCATTGTATTGTCTTTGTTCTCCGCACTTACAAGTTGTTGTGACAACTGACAACGAATGTTTTTAGTTTAGAAGTAATTGTTTCCATGGATATCAAGAAAACAGTAACAATCGTGATATCACAGAAAAAAAGTGGCATCAAAGTGTGAAATGGAAATAGAAGGAAATTGTTTAACAAAATTGATAATTTTAAAATCCATCCATCCATCATGTGTCATGCCGGTAAGCATGGGCGGTCTTGTTCTGCCATCTCACTCGATCACCAGAGTCGTGGATCAGCTCTGTGTTCCTGTCTCGACCATGCCATGTAGCCAATCCATCCAGGTATTTACTTCTCGGTCTTCCCCTTGGTCTCTTCCCTTCGATCTTGCCAGTTGTCACCAAGTTCTTCAAGTCACTTCTTCTCATGACATGGCCAAAAAATTTTGACTGTCTACATCTAACGACTCTAATCAGTTTACGATCTTCATTTGTCTCTTGAAGGACTTGCTCATTGGTTTTTCTGTCCGTCCATGGTATTCTTTGCATTTTCCTCAGAAACCACATTTCCACAGCCATCACCTGTTTTTCAGCTTGACTGCTTATTGTCCACGCTTCACATACATACAAAAGCACAGGTTCTTCTTCTTCTTCTTCTTCTTCTTCTTCTTCTCTTCTTCTTCTTCTTCTTCTTCTTCTTCTTCTTCTTCTTCTTCTTCTTCTGCGTTCATCCAGATTTTTTTTTCCGGATGTGACTGCGTTGTGCCTGTTTACAGCAGAGCTGCCTTCTTGCTCCGTTAGGCCGACACATCCGACTTCTGCGGGCATTTGTTGACCGGGTTAACCTTCCCGGCCACAGGTTTTATATAGCACCTCAACACTCTTTTTCTTGTTTCAATTGATACCTTTTTATTGGTCAGTATGTTTTTCATCTTGCAAAAGGCTACCTTCGCAATGGCAATTCTTGTTCTAATCTCTTCAAGGCATCTCCCATCAGATGTTATGACTGTGCCGAGATAACAGTATCTATTCACTTGTTTAAGAATATGCCCATCTACTCGTATATCACGTTGTGGTATTTCCTTCTTCCCAGTGACGACCATAATATGTGTCTTCTTAATATTCAGTTCTAACGCTAGTTTTTCACTGTGTGCAACAACCGCATCTACTAAATTTTAAAATGCTAGGGCAATTATAACATCAATTGGAAGAAGCACAACATAGATTAAGAACAGACTAGGGCAAGCAAAATCTGCGTTTCAGAAAATGAAGGCTATCCTATGCAATAAGTCACAATAATTGAATGTGAGAAAGAGAGAGCTGCAGTGCTATATAGAACATGTTATGCTATATGACAGTGAATCTTGGAATATACATGAACACATTAGGAAGAACTTGAAAGCAACAGAGATTATCTGAAACGAATGCAGCGAATTCCTTGGACTGCCAGATAAACTAACAGCGACGACTGCCTGAAAGAGGTTAATGAATCCAGAACAGTACACTCAACAATAAGAGTGAGATAAACAGCTTCCTTTGGTCATATGATGAGAGAAAAGGCATTGGGGAACACCGTGATAACAGGAAAGATCAAGGGTAAGAGAGCCAAGGGCAGACAAAGAGAAATGATGCTGGATGGACTGGGAAGGTGGTATGGAGGAATATAATCAGCAGAGTTGATCCAGAACACCACAGACCGAGATCTGTGGAGAGACATTAACGCCTACGCCAGTTGGCAGGGCACTTGATGATGATGAGGTATCGTGTGAGTCACTGTCTGTGTCTCGGATCCACACACTAGCGCTGATTTCACATTAGACTTTACAATTCTAAGTGTTGGTCAGCATGGCCGAATGGATAAGAACGCGTGTTCTTAAACATCCGGTGTGCTGAAGCCGAGGTACAGGGTTCAACCCCTATACCGGTCAGTTGGACTAAAATGTTGACCTATCGTCCTTAACTTAGGGACGTAGTTTACAAGTACCTCTGAAGTCGGAGTGTGTTCGCCTGATGGCGAGGGACATTGTTAATAGGGAAAGCTAGTCGAAAAGCAAAATTAGGTCCTTCATTATTAGAAGTAGTGTATATGGACTACGCATGCGTTCAAAGAGAGCGAGTGCACATCCCAAACAAAAAATTTCTAAGTTTCTCTTAATTTAATTTCTTTTGACCGCCACAAATTTTCTTGTGCAATGAAAACACAACTTGCCTTTTGTAATCTTATATTAATTTCTTTATATGGTCCCTATCTTTGTCTGCATTGTTCACTAAATATGTATATCATCCTACCCCTTGAAACCAAGCTAACACTATAAAACCCCTTCTCCCCCCCCCTCCCCCCACCAACTCTCTCTCTTTATCTCTCTATCTCTCTCTCTCTCTCATCTTTCCTCACACACACACACACACACACACACAGACACACACACACACACACACACACACACACACACACACACAAGCATACATATACAGATAAACACATACGTAGTATATAATTATACATGCCATTGATATGTTGTAACATTTCTTTCTTCTCATAAACAATTTCTTCCCATAAACTATGCATCGATTCCTGCTGAATACTCAGTGCACTCTCTAATTTCAGCAAGACAAAAAAATTACAGACTGCCTGGTCTTGTGCAATCTTGCGTGCACACGTTAATGGCACTGCTGGATAAATATCGACTATAAATATGTAAAGCTAACTGTCTGCCGGCGCGGTGATCACGTGTTCGAAACCCAATACAAGCGGGGATTCTTACATGTTGATAGGGCATCCATGTCGACTCAGCCTAAAATTCTTCTTCTTCCTCTTCTTCTTCTTCTTCTTCTTCTTCTTCTTCTTCTTCTTCTTCTTCTTCTTCTTCTTCTTCTTCTTCTTCTTCTTCTTCTTCTTCTTCTTCTTCTTCTTCTTCTTCTTCTTCTTCTTTTCTTCTTCTTCTTCTTCTTCTTCTTCTTCTTCTTCTTCTTCTTCTTCTTCTTCTTCTTCTTCTTCTTCTTCTTCTTCTTCTTCTTCTTCTTCTTCTTCTTCTTCTTCTTCTTCTTCTGCTAAATTGTCTATTACATCACCAACCGTTAATGGGATTAATTGCAAGGCCCTATAAAGGACATGCATTGTACTTCTAACTAAATACCGTATACTGTACATATCAAGGCGTGTAAATCATTTCGTTACTTCATTTATTATATACAAATTCGCCTCAAGGAGTTGAACAGGGTCACTTATTATTTTGTGTAATTTATGTAAAGCTAGGAAATAAAAATTGTTCAGGCTTAATCTGCACTGAAATACGACTAACGCGTCTGGTAATCGAATCAATGGAGCGAATAATTAACTCAGTTACTTTAAAGGCTGGTTGTCTTTGAAAGAGGTTCGTATATTTTCGTAAAACGTCATAAGATATTCGAACTCGCAATGCGAGTTATTAAGAAGTTTCGGTTGGTGTGTTTGGGTGTAACATATTTGAGACCAGCATTTCTCCCACTGCTTTACCTTGGAGACACGCTTGGAATGGTGTGTGTGTCCAAACGGATTCCGATTTGGCGTAGTTGATAGTGAATTCGCTAGATGGTCGCTAGGCGAAGGGCAGTTGTATTGTATTTGTTTTGGCTTGACAATGCAGTTCTGGGTGTCGATTTCATTTCCCTTTCAGTCATCTGCTGTTGCTGCTGCTGCTGCTGTTGCTGCTGCTGCTGCTGCTGTTGCTGCTGCTGCTGCTGCTGCTGACGTACCATTTTCTTCTCATTGTCCATCTTTTTTTTTTTCATTTTCTTCTTCTTCTTCTTCTTCTTCTTCTTCTTCTTCTTCTTCTTCTTCTTCTTCTTCTTCTTCTTCTTCTTCTTCTTCTTCTTCTTCTTCTTCTTCTTCTTCTTCTTCTTCTTCTTCTTCTTCTTCTTCTTCTTCTTCTTCTTCTTCTTCTTCTTCTTCTTCTTCTTCTCTTCTTCTTCTTCTTCTTCTTCTTCTTCTTCTTCTTCTTCTTCTTCTTCTTCTTCTTCTTCTTCTTCTTCTTCTTCTTCTTCTTCTTCTTCTTCTTCTTCTTCTTCTTCTTCTTCTTCTTCTTCTTCTTCTTCTTCTTCTTCTTCTTCTTCTCCTTCTTCTTCTACTTCTTGTGTCGACAGAATGTGCGAACATGTTAAGCAAAAGCGACAAAGGCAGACATAGAAATATCAATGTAGAAAACTTAAACAGCCAGACAGCAAATATAAAACAAGCAACACCGACTTTACTAAAACATCAGATGATAGAGAGGACTGGAGAGTCACGATATTCGAACTCAGGCGCCTGAAGAAGAGCAGAAGGACAACGTTATAAATTATGACTTATAATGTTATTTTTACAAGCACATTCCGCACCAGTCCCATCCCATTTCCAGTCCATCTTTTAATGACGTAATGGTGGTCCCTCCCATTTGCAGTCCATCTCTGAATGTATTGTTCCAATAAGACCGTTGTATTTCTAGTGCGTGTTTTCCTTGCACCATTCCCTTAGGCGTGTTGTCAACAAGCTTGGTCTTATGTCTTGTTATGCTGTCAAAATAGTCTGCTTGTCAACAAATATTCTTCTTTGGGGAATTCCATTTATTATTTAGTATCTCATTACTTGTTAATATTAGTTTTTATGAAACGAGCCAAATGTTTATTCGCAGAAAGCCATCGGTGAATAATTCTTGAATATAATTATTGTCTTTCCCATTGGAAATGATTACTTATGGTCACCAGCTGTGGGCCCAAGTGTTCGATCGCGAGCCACATATGTCGTCTCGACTCGGTCGAGATGTGTTGTGTTATACGGTATACAGTTGACGGAATCTATCCAATTGCTTTTTTGTCATTGTTATCTAGGACACACATTGAGAAAGTTTGAGAATAGTATAATTAGATACTTCAGTGTATGGAGCCGACAGTGCTACCGAAATAGTGGGAGACCTTAATAGTCACTCATAGGGGAATTACAGACATAGAATTAACACCCCGGGAAGGTTAACCCGGTCAACAAATGCCCGCAGAAGTCGGATGTGTCGGCCTAACGGCGCAAGAACGCAGCTCTGATGTAAACAGGCACAAAGCAATCACGTCCGGAAAAAAAAAAACTCAGGATGAACGCAGAAGAAGAAGAAGAAGAAGAAGAAGAAGAAAAAGAAGAAGAAGAAGAAGAAGAAGAAGAAGAAGAAGAAGAAGAAGAAGAAGAAGAAGAAGAAGAAGAAGAAGAAGAAGAAGAAGAAGAAGAAGAAGAAGAAGAAGAAGAAGAAGAAGAACAAGAAGAACAAGAACAAGAACAAGAACAAGAACAAGAACAAGAAGAACAAGAACAAGAACAAGAAGAAGAAGGACAAGAAGAAGAAGAAGAAGAAGAAGAAGAAGCAAGAAGAAGAAGAAGATAAGAAGAAGAAGAAGAGAAGAAGAAGAAGAAGAAGAGAGAAGAAGAAGAAGAACAAGAAGAACAAGAACAAGAAGAAGAACAAGAGAAGAAGAACAAGAACAAGAGAAGAACAAGAAGAACAAGAACAAGAAGAGAGAAGAAGGAAGAAGAAGAAAAGAGAAGAAGAAGAAGAAGAAGAAGAAGAAGAAGAAGAAGAAGAAGAAGAAGAAGAAGAATAAAGAAGAAGAAGAAGAAGAAGAAGAGAAGAAGAAGAAGAATAGAATATTTTGGGGAGGGGGTATTGACAGAGGTGTACAATATAGCAAATGATAGGACGGTGTTCGAGTTGGTTCATGGATTATGCTATGAGAAGAAGAGTGTTGAGGTGCTACAATAGAGCCTGTGCTTTTGTATGGATGTGAAACTTGGACAATGAGCAGTCAGGCCGAAAAAAACTTTTGATGGCTGTGGAAATGTGGTTTCTGAGGAGAATGCAAAGACTACCAAGGAGAGACAGAAAACCAACGACCAAGTCCTTCAAGAAACAAATGAAAATCGTAAACTGATTAGAGAAATTAGACGTAGACAGTCAACATTTTTGGACATGTTATGAGAAGAAATAAATTAGAGAACTGGTGATGACTGATAAGATCGAGGGGAAGAGAACAAGGGAAAGACAGAGAAGTAAATACCTGAAAGGTTTGACCACGTGGCATGATCGAAACAAGAACACTGAGCTGATCCACGACTCTGGTGATCGAGTGAAATTGTGAATCATGACCTCCACGCTTACCGGCATGGCACATGATGGATGGAGGGACTACGTCTCAATGACGGACAAAGGGGTTAAGAATATGCTTAACTGTATCCACGCAATGTAACAGATTTGGAAAGGTGGTATATTAAAGCGCATAATACTATAATAACCACCATTGCCTCTCTTTGGGCATTCGGTTAGAGGCCGTTGATGATGAACACATAAAACCAGTTTAGGAAAGATTCCCAAGCCAAACCTAATCCCAGCCAGTCCGTGTGTGCTATGCTCAATTGTGACCTGGTCACATTATAATATACCTCTCCGTGGATGTCGAGCTCAAATATCGGACTTGAATTCCAAGCCGAATTCTTACTTTGGAGAGGAGAATAATATCTTTCAACACAGAGATGCTACTGAGGTATCGGATGGGGTGGGAAGCCTCTACACCACACCCACTCCTATAGTTACCAGCCTAACTGGGACTCAGAAAATCCTGGATGCCAATGCATGGGATTCTATTGAATGATAACAATTTTTGGGGCGAGGGTGTTCTTTCTCTCCATGGTGTTTCATTACAGTTAAAGCCTAAGAATAAGTTACTTTTAATTATTGTTGTGCGTGTTTTGTTTTTTTAGCTAGTTCGATTTTAACTCAAGGGTAGTTCACAGACGTGCTAATACTTCAAGTGCACTGGACTGATGTTTGGGTGGATTATCTTTCCATAATTACAGTGTCCCTCGCAATCAAGCGATCCCACTCCAACTTTTGAGGTACTTGTAATTTCTGTCCCCAAGTCAAGAACGAGAAGGCAACATTTTAGTCCAGCTGACCGGAGTTTGGGCTAAAACCGCTTCCTCGGCATTAGCACACCGTATGTTTAAGAACGGGCCCTGTTATCAATTCGGCCATGTTGGCAGCAGTTATTTTCAACTGTCTTCAAAACGTATCATTAAAAAGGGACTACTTTAAATAAGTAAAACAAAACTCGTGTTGTGAAGCAGGAATCTGCTATAGGCCAGTGGTGCAATAGGACAATAAGAAATTATAGGATGGAATACACCAGGAACAGGCAGCCATTCTATCCCGCTGTTTGCGGACAACACAAACAAGCGGCAAAACCTCGTCCGACTGATCTCATAGCATTACCAGCGTATCCCGAATCAGCTAGACTAACCCCTCGGGCTTAAAACAAAGTTAGTTGCTTATCCTTTACTGGACGTGCAGTCAAAATTATCATTCTGTGGCTGTTATTTACTCCTGGGCAAGTTTGACTGACTGGCACCTTGCCGTCATAACAGAGGATAGTTTCCTGGGCAAGTTTACGTTCTGTAGTTTGCCATTGATTTCTGAACGACCGCCATTCATGCTATTGTATGGAAACAACACAAGGCGGTCTGCTTGCGAAACACCCACGGTTTTGTTTCGAACGCATTTGTAACCCCTTCGCCAGAGAACCGGAGAAACTAGACAAACAACAAAACTAGAACTACAACGAGAGAATAACGCTGTATAGGGCATACATAGTGGAAACCTGAGAATAGTATAACAAGAAATATCTATCTGAAATCCACAGGACAAACGAAGCAGAGAGAAACCTTAAACACATGAAGGAGAGAAGTAGATGCAGACATGAGTAATGTGGGAAGGATATGAACAGACATGCATAGGATAGCTAAGGATAGGAGTTCATGGAATGAGTTGGCTGAGGTCCTGTGTCCCAATAGGGAAGATAGGGAGAAACAAGAAGAACATGAAGCAAGACCGGTTGTTAGCCGCAAGCTACTAATATTGACTTTCCATCTCTTAAATGTTAAAAGATTCAGTGCTAAATTCAGTGCCACTAAACAAAACTGGATGGCGGAAAATGTGAAGTGGATGTGTGTCACAGTTGTGACTCAGAAGTGGTTAATATAAGAGCAGACATGTTGTATTATATATCAAATTCAAGTAGGTCGTATTGAGAAAACTACCGTATTTATATTTTAAATATACTTGATTTATAAGCCTACGGCAGTTACAGGAAGTTTGAATAAGACGGTTTATCATCCCATGGCACTCAATCAGTTAAGCGTTAAAACTCAATAGCCAAGAGGACTCAAGAGACCAATCAAGCCACTGCAGTCGCTGGACTATAACCTACCGCGTGCCTAAATTCAGTTGCCAATATGCAAGTATACTGAGGCCGATCACATGTGTTGCCTTATTATAAAGTAAATCCCTGTGCTGAATTGATGACAGAGGACAAAGAGGACTGCCCATTCACAAATTATCGACTTCGTAACACGTTGCAAGAGCAATGGCAAAATGACATTAACGATAGAAGGACTGAACGGCCTTCAATATACTTAGATGGGGAGTGAGTGATCATATCATGTTTCACTGGAGCCGCTTCTTTGTCTGGCCTTGAACGCACGAGCGTGAAGCTGGGGTAAACAAGACAACGTCACACTGCGAATGAAATCTGCCCTCATCTGCATGTTCATTCTCGTTCATGGAGTCGTCGATAAGCGTTGCATCATGCTGTCGCATGACTATGAAGAAAGAAATCGCCAGGAACAAAGAACAAGAATAAAAGAAGAAGAAGAAGAAGAAGAAGAAGAAGAAGAAGAAGAAGAAGAAGAAGAAGAAGAAGAAGAAGAAGAATATTTTGGGGGAGGGGGTATTGACAGAGGTGTACAATATAGCAAATGATAGGACGGTGTTCGAGTTGGTTCATGGATTATGCTATGAGAAGAAGAGTGTTGAGGTGCTACAATAGAGCCTGTGCTTTTGTATGGATGTGAAACTTGGACAATGAGCAGTCAGGCCGAAAAAAAACTTTTGATGGCTGTGGAAATGTGGTTTCTGAGGAGAATGCAAAGACTACCAAGGAGAGACAGAAAACCAACGACCAAGTCCTTCAAGAAACAAATGAAAATCGTAAACTGATTAGAGAAATTAGACGTAGACAGTCAACATTTTTGGACATGTTATGAGAAGAAATAAATTAGAGAACTGGTGATGACTGATAAGATCGAGGGGAAGAGAACAAGGGAAAGACAGAGAAGTAAATACCTGAAAGGTTTGACCACGTGGCATGATCGAAACAAGAACACTGAGCTGATCCACGACTCTGGTGATCGAGTGAAATTGTGAATCATGACCTCCACGCTTACCGGCATGGCACATGATGGATGGAGTGACTACGTCTCAATGACGGACAAAGGGGTTAAGAATATGCTTAACTGTATCCACGCAATGTAACAGATTTGGAAAGGTGGTATATTAAAGCGCATAATACTATAATAACCACCATTGCCTCTCTTTGGGCATTCGGTTAGAGGCCGTTGATGATGAACACATAAAACCAGTTTAGGAAAGATTCCCAAGCCAAACCTAATCCCAGCCAGTCCGTGTGTGCTATGCTCAATTGTGACCTGGTCACATTATAATATACCTCTCCGTGGATGTCGAGCTCAAATATCGGACTTGAATTCCAAGCCGAATTCTTACTTTGGAGAGGAGAATAATATCTTTCAACACAGAGATGCTACTGAGGTATCGGATGGGGTGGGAAGCCTCTACACCACACCCACTCCTATAGTTACCAGCCTAACTGGGACTCAGAAATCCTGGATGCCAATGCATGGGATTCTATTGAATGATAACAATTTTTGGGGCGAGGGTGTTCTTTCTCTCCATGGTGTTTCATTTACAGTTAAAGCCTAAGAATAAGTTACTTTTAATTATTGTTGTGCGTGTTTTGTTTTTTTAGCTAGTTCGATTTTAACTCAAGGGTAGTTCACAGACGTGCTAATACTTCAAGTGCACTGGACTGATGTTTGGGTGGATTATCTTCCATAATTACAGTGTCCCTCGAATCAAGCGATCCCACTCCAACTTTTGAGTACTTGTAATTTCTGTCCCCAAGTCAAGAACGAGAAGGCAACATTTTAGTCCAGCTGACCGGAGTTTGGGCTAAAACCGCTTCCTCGGCATTAGCACACCGTATGTTTAAGAACGTGCCCTGTTATCAATTCGGCCATGTTGGCAGCAGTTATTTCAACTGTCTTCAAAACGTATCATTAAAAAGGGACTACTTTAAATAAGTAAAACAAAACTCGTGTTGTGAAGCAGGAATCTGCTATAGGCCAGTGGTGCAATAGGACAATAAGAAATTATAGGATGGAATACACCAGGAACAGGCAGCCATTCTATCCCGCTGTTTGCGGACAACACAAACAAGCGGCAAAACCTCGTCCGACTGATCTCATAGCATTACCAGCGTATCCCGAATCAGCTAGACTAACCCCTCGGGCTTAAAACAAAGTTAGTTGCTTATCCTTTACTGGACGTGCAGTCAAAATTATCATTCTGTGGCTGTTATTTACTCCTGGGCAAGTTTGACTGACTGGCACCTTGCCGTCATAACAGAGGATAGTTTCCTGGGCAAGTTTACGTTCTGTAGTTTGCCATTGATTTCTGAACGACCGCCATTCATGCTATTGTATGGAAACAACACAAGGCGGTCTGCTTGCGAAACACCCACGGTTTTGTTTCGAACGCATTTGTAACCCCTTCGCCAGAGAACCGGAGAAACTAGACAAACAACAAAACTAGAACTACAACGAGAGAATAACGCTGTATAGGGCATACATAGTGGAAACCTGAGAATAGTATAACAAGAAAATATCTATCTGAAATCCACAGGACAAACGAAGCAGAGAGAAACCTTAAACACATGAAGGAGAGAAGTAGATGCAGACATGAGTAATGTGGGAAGGATATGAACAGACATGCATAGGATAGCTAAGGATAGGAGTTCATGGAATGAGTTGGCTGAGGTCCTGTGTCCCAATAGGGAAGATAGGGAGAAACAAGAAGAACATGAAGCAAGACCGGTTGTTAGCCGCAAGCTACTAATATTGACTTTCCATCTCTTAAATGTTAAAAGATTCAGTGCTAAATTCAAGTGCCACTAACAAAAACTGGATGGCGGAAAATGTGAAGTGGATGTGTGTCACAGTGTGACTCAGAAGTGGTTAATATAAGAGCAGACATGTTGTATTATATATCAAATTCAAGTAGGTCGTATTGAGAAAACTACCGTATTTATATTTTAAATATACTTGATTTATAAGCCTACGGCAGTTACAGGAAGTTTGAATAAGACGGTTTATCATCCCATGGCACTCAATCAGTTAAGCGTTAAAACTCAATAGCCAAGAGGACTCAAGAGACCAATCAAGCCACTGCAGTCGCTGGACTATAACCTACCGCGTGCCTAAATTCAGTTGCCAATATGCAAGTATACTGAGGCCGATCACATGTGTTGCCTTATTATAAAGTAAATCCCTGTGCTGAATTGATGACAGAGGACAAAGAGGACTGCCCATTCACAAATTATCGACTTCGTAACACGTTGCAAGAGCAATGGCAAAATGACATTAACGATAGAAGGACTGAACGGCCTTCAATATACTTAGATGGGGAGTGAGTGATCATATCATGTTTCACTGGAGCCGCTTCTTTGTCTGGCCTTGAACGCACGAGCGTGAAGCTGGGTAAACAAGACAACGTCACACTGCGAATGAAATCTGCCCTCATCTGCATGTTCATTCTCGTTTCATGGAGTCGTCGATAAGCGTTGCATCATGCTGTCGCATGACTATGAAGAAAGAAATCGCCAGGAACAAAGAAACAAAGAATATTAAAGTCACCGACCAAATCAGGAAAAAAATAAGACATGTCCTAACAAGGGCATATTGATGAGAACAGTTGGTGGTAATAGCATTCTCCTTAAACCGTTTTTGTTCAGTTGAGATAATAATTCCCTACGGGCATAATAATTTCAACCAAGTAGCGATTACCCTCATAACGAAGAAGGAACAAAAAGTGTTTCCTCCAGCTTCAGAAAAAAAAATTTCCAGCTCTACTGTGCAGTTCAATCAAAGACCAAATCTTTTGTCTCTATGTAATGTGTGCTAATATAATGTTATAACAACACTGTTGCAAAAAAAAACCTGCCCACACGGCCATGTAGAAAACGGAAATGGTTGTGCGCGCGTGCACAAGGAAGCGCGCCGGAATACTTGTGTAAGGAACTTAAGGAATTGCGGGATGGCTTTTATATTGTTGATTTCCCATAAAACGGCTACGCTTCACTTGGTTCGAACGGTAATAAAAATAGAAATATGGAGATGAGATTATTCCCAGGAAGGTTTGAATGTCCTTCAAACAAAGACGTTGATATTCGTGGAGGACGGAGGAGGCTACGAGACAAGTGATCTTATGTGAAGTATTTGAAATATCTTTGTTGCATCCGAGAAATAAAATAAAATAAAGGACTTTGTTCTAGGCGTGGTGGCTTGTTGAGTATGTAGTGCTAGTTCTATATTTATGTAGAACAATAGGTACTCGATGGATGGTGTGGTCACCATCACACGGACAGCCTTTATTTCCCATAGTATTTCTGGTACCAATTTCTGGAGCTACTTAAGAGTTTCTTCTTCTGCTGCTATTTCCGCTCGTGCTGTTAATCCTGCTTCTTCTTATACTTTTAATATCCCCGGGAAGGTTAACCCGGTCAACAAATGCCCGCAGAAGTCGGATGTGTCGGCCTAATGGCGCAAGAATGTAGCTCTGCTGTAAACAGGCACAACGCAATCACATCCGAAAAAAAACTCCGGATGAACGCAGAAGAAGAAGAAGATACTTTTAATATTCCAGTTTCGTCTTCTTCTTCTTCTTCTTCTTCTTCTTCTTCTTCTTCTTCTTCTTCTTCTTCTTCTTCTTCTTCTTCTTCTTCTTCTTCTTCTTCTTCTTCTTGTATCCAAATTGAGCATAGGAACTCAACCAACTCACACCAAGACATCTTATCCATTGCTGCATCCTTTGGCTCCCCCCCCCCCCCAATCCCCATGTCCTCCTCATGCTATTCATTTACGTGTACAATCCTCTAGACACAGGGTTTTGTTCTCCCTCTATTTAACACGCCCTGTTGGTTTCAGGGAAATAATTTTCTAGATATACCATTAACATATTTTCTAAGTATGTTTTTGTGCCTATCCAGCATCAGAGCGTTGTCTTCATCGCATAATAAACGGGAATTTTTACATTTCTTTTCGAGAGCTCCACATTGGTGATTTCATCAGACTATTTTAGCAATTCTATTCTGCTAAGAACTAATTTATTATTATTTATTATACACTCAAGAAAAACATCAAAAGCAAGAGCTACTAAACAACCATGCCAGCTGTTGCAGGGATAATGTTTGCGCTGTCTGCTTAGAGAAAACCTCGCTTAATAGCCTTTTGGCTAAGATCAAAATGCATATTCATCTGCCTTAGTCTTACCAGGGCCACCAGCAGAGGCGGTCTTCCGAATGACACACAGGGATGAGGGCCTCTTGGGGTAGCTCTGGCCCCTGGGGAACCACGAGTATTTATAAATTAAAATAATCATACTGATGTCGCCACTGCTTTGTTTGGGGCTCAACTATCTACCTGCGAGAGTTATTTTTCCGTTGTGTAGTGACTTTAATTATGTAGTATATACTGTTTGATAGATATTGTATAACATTGGTTTTGTTCCCCGTATCCATGTATCTACTGTGTTCGTCAGGAATGAGGCGCTGGAACCTCTTGCCCCCGAGTAGATTGGGCCCGTTAGCTATTACAGCGGCTAATCTAGGAGATGGAAAACTCCGATTATAAACCCTCAAGTTTAAGGTGGGCCGACGTGCCGAGGACTGAATGGCCACGGGTGAGCTGGTCGTGAACGTGGAACAGTCTGGTATGCGGGCGGAGCGGCGCCAGGCGTATGGACTCCTGAGGGACATCCCCTGCCCCTTCCCTAGCAGGCAGGCTCTACAAGGGTGACCGATTATATCCTGCCGTCATATCTAACCAACTATGAATAATACAAAGAATTATCGCCGAAGCAACTGAGTGCGTGCTTTGTGCTCGATACATTTGACAACAGCCAGCGGGGAGAGAATGAAGCGGAGAAGAAGAGCTAGGGGAGAGGAGGCAAGGAACAGGAAGAAGAGGGCTGGAGCCAGAAGGTGTAGAAGGAAATCGGATCGTTTGGGACTCAAAAATGTACGGGTTGGGTATTAGAATTGCCGTAGTGCAAAGCAACGAGGACCAATACTAGAGAAACTAGTCTACGATTTTGATGTCCTGATGTTACAAGAACAGAATACGAACTCTTTTAAGTGCCCTGGCTATACATTTACATCAACCCAGCTCAGGCAGGGAAGAAATGGGCAGGCTCTGGTGGTCAAGGATGGTTTACAGCATTCGATACTGGATATGAGTGGGTGGGGTCAGGAGATTAAAGAGTTGCAGGGAATGCGGATACAAATCGGCCGATACAGCTGGAACCTAATAAATATATATGTAAGTGGGAAATCTTGCATAAGCAGAGAGATTTGGGACTGGTTGAAAGGTTCAGTGGACACCCCAGGTACTAGGTATCTGATATGTGGTGATTTCAACGCCCGCGCGAAGGAATGGGACAGATCGGGAGAGAACAGACAGGGTACTGCTCTTGCTGATGCCTTGCTTGAGACGGATGTTGTCTGTCTAAATGACGGGACACCGACTAGGCTAGTAATGAGACCGGGGGACCCTGACACGGCCATCGACCTGACGCTTGTATCCCAAGACGAGGCATCAGATATAAAATGGAGCGTCCTTGGAGACCATGGAAGTGACCACCTCCCCTGTTCTGTGCTGATACCTAAGTCCAGCACAGTTAGGGCTATAAGAGCTCGCAGGGCATTCTTCTTCTTCTTCTTTGCGTTTATCCGGAGTGTTTTTTTTTTCAGATGTGATTGCGGTGTGTCTCGTTAGGCAACCTTGGGTCGAAACCCTTAGGCCAACACATCCTACTTTTAGCGTGCATTTTTGACCAGTTTAGCATTCCTGGTAGACTCTCACTTTTGTGGCCAAGTTGGAACAGTCGAAGACTTATCAGTCATCCCTCAAAGGTAGGCAGGGACAGTCCATAGCATTTTCCGCCATCCAGGGTGGCTTCCATAATTGCAGGGCCGACACATAGCGTCCTGAAGCTGGGCTCACCGAGGGAATCGTGACGTCCTGCTCACGGCTGCTTTAATTCCTCACTTCAATATATTGGGCATTTCGTTCGCCCCGAGCCGTTCCCGCACAAACCAGACAGGTCTGCAGACGGTATCCACTCAGCGAGTTTTCGATTCGGACATGTGCTTGTCGTTGTGCCCGTCAGAGCTTTTCGAGGCACGACGGACATTCGGAGAACTACCTAGTCAGAGCTGTTCCCAACAAGAGCGGCATTCGGAAACTAGGTAGCTGTTCCTAGCACGACAGAAGACTAGTTAGAGCTTTTCCGGCCACGAAAGACATTTCACTCGGACGTAATTGCGTAGTGCCAATTTTTATTTTGCCGCCCGTGGGCTGGCACTTACGTCTTCGGCGGGCATTTTTAATGAGGTTAGCCTTCCTCGGGTTTCGAGGCACGTTAGACTCTTATTTCGACTTCCACTCAGCAAGCTTTTGCTTCGGGCTGCCACGTAATGGATTCGCTAAGCCAAGCGTTCCATTTCGTGTCGACGAGACAATCTTCCACCTTTGACTACACTCACTCCATGAGTACGGTTACAGATTTTCATCGGAACTTGCGACCGAGGTGTTTTTCCACCTTTAGTACTCGCTCACGAGGTAGGCTATATGTGCTGCCGGCTCAGGACCTTACCTCCGTTCGTCTGTGGGCGAGAAACGGCCAGACCCTCTCATCCGGGGATCACTCATCTCCCCAAGCTAAGAGCTTCGAACGAGTATCTGCACCAAGCATGTAGTGTGCTCAGCACCTCACCTCAATTTTGATGTAGGTAAGTGTCGACCAGGCTCTCACATCCGAGGGTTTATGGCTTCGAGACGTTCAGCCATACCCCTCAGCAGAGAGCCTTAGAGGTTGTGTCCGGACTGAGATTATTGGCATCGTTCGCCTGATTTAGACTGCTACCCTCAGTCTACCTGCAGGGCAGCAGGTTGTGTCTCTCTTAGTCTGGTCCCTATCCCAAGGGCTGTAAAATATGTAGTTGTAAATCCATTGGCATATCGCTTGGGGTCAGTGGGACACTCAAGCTTCCACACCACGGCAAGGTGGAGACACATCGGGGGAGGCAGGGTATTCAGTTATGAGGCGCGACCACTCTTCGCTCTTGGGTCGCCTTAGATCATAGGGAAGATCTAAACCAGCAAGAAGAATCTTTACCCAAACACCATGGTGGACACCAGAGGTCGAGAATTCATGGAGTGAAAAGAGGGCGGCCATAAGGAATTGGCAGAGGGTGCAGAGAGCAACCAATTCAGTTGACACAGAATTGGAAGAGGCTGAAAGGTATAAAAAAAAGTACAGGTGCAGGATTTTAAACTCCAGGCAGCAGAGGCAAAGAGGATTAAGTGGGGACAGTTTATCAATGAAGTCGGTGGGGATGTGACATTGGGAAAATTCTGGAGGCTGCACCGGCAGATGAAGAGACAGGTGATACCTGGTACACATGGCATCGTTTATGGTGATACCAACAGACCTATGACAACTGACAAGAACAAAGGGGGAGGCTTTTCTTGCTATATTTTTAAAACAGACGGATCAGCAAGATAGGGCTATTAGAGATAACTTCAGAGAAGCCTTGTCACGGGTCACTAGGAAGGAGGACTGTGAGATTAAAGTGGAGGACATTAGACGGGTACTGAAGCGGGCTAAAAACACAGCGCCAGGTCTGGATGGGGTGAGGTACTCCCATACGAGGAACATAAATGATGGGGACTTGGAGGAGATGGCTCTTTGTTTTAACCTAAGTATGAATACGGCGGAAATACCCCACGATTGGCTGCATAGCTACCTGGTCACACTCCCAAAGCCAGGTAAGGATCACTCCAGACTTAATGGATACCAAATCATAACCCTGCAAAACACATATGGCAAAGTCCTCGAAAAGATAGTAGCACGCAGGCTCCAGCAACATTTGGAAAGTCGGAATCTGCTTCCCCAAGGACTCGGGAGCTACCGGCCTGGAAAGGACACCTGGGCCAATGCTGCAATTTTTGCATTTGATGTCTACATGGGCTTCCGGGATAAACAGGAGACAGTGGCGGTAGCTCTTGGCCTGGAGGATGCGTATAACAGGGTTAGGTATGATCGGTTAATTCACACACTGTTGGACATGGATGTCTGCCCTTGCCTTGTTAGATGGGTTGCGGCAGTCCTTTAAGACCGTAAGGTTGTACTGCGCATGGGTTCCTGGACGTCTGACCCCTGTACTATTGCACCTGGGTTGCCGCAGTGATCTGCCTTGTCCCCAGTGCGCTTTAATGTCTGCACCAGCAAAATCGCAGCTATTTAGGACACCAAGTGTGGGTAGAATCTTGACATTTGCAGATGATGTGCTGGTGTACAGACAGGGCAGAGACAGGGCCAGTTTGGCGAAAGACTTACAGGTGGCGGTAAACAGGGTGGCGGAGTGATGCAGGGACGCAGGGGTCATTATACACCCAGACAAGGCATCAGTTGTGTGGTACTCCCTGGATAACCGGATCGTCATGGCAGACGTCCCAGGTATTATGCTGAATGGATGTCCTCTTAGTCGAGAGAGTAAATTGAAGTACTTGGGTATCACCGTTGACAGGTGTTTGTCTTTTAAGGATCATGTGGAGGCTTTGGTGTTGAAGGCTGGTAGGGGACTTAATGCATTGAGAGCTATGGCAGCAACCGGGGTAGATCAGAGGATGCTGTACAGGCTCTTTCAGCAGTTAATAATTTCTGTCATTGAGTATGGTTTGGGGCTGCTGACAGTATCAAAGAGCCAGCTTGAAAGGTTGGAGCGCATACAGAATACTGCCATGCGGTTAATCCTGGGGTGCACAAAGGAAACACCATTTATATGCATGAGGCATATCCTGGCGCCACGAACAATGACGGATAGGCACCCTTCAGGCCAAATGGTACCCGAGAGTTGCCGCAGACAGGGATCGCCCGCTGCATGCAGCAATGGATATGGTCAAGGGTCATAGACTAAGACGAGGCAGGTCCTGGATGGCACAGGCAGAACTTTCTATACGTCAGGTGTGTGATCTAGAGAGAATCAATCGTGAAAGAGAGTGGGTTGAAGTTCCGGAAGACATGACGGACTGGCACAATGTAATAATAACACTGGGTCGTGAGTGCAGAGAATGGGCAACTGGTCGCACAGAGTTTGAAGTGCAACAGCTGATCCAGAGCAACACACACCAAGGTGACATAGTCATCTACACTGATGGGTCAGTGGTGAGAAACAGACGTAGTGGCTTGGGCTTTATTGCAAAGGCTAATGGGCGAATCTTGAAAAAGGAGAGTCTGACATATGAGACTACGACCTCTAGCATGAGAATGGAGGTGGAGGCAGTAACAGCAGCATTCCGGTGGCTAGAGGAGACTACTCCAACACACGTTGTATTCATTACGGATTCAAAGAGTATGCTTAGCAATTTGGAGAAAGGAATGTTTCGTGTGAAATGGCTCTCGTCGCTTCAGAGGTCACAGATTGTGAGAATTGTATGGATATTTTGCCCTGGCCATGCGGGTGTACGGGGGAATGAACAGGCTGATAGGCTAGCAGGGAATGCACCTCTTGGTGGTAGACTGCCCATAAACAAGGGGGAGGTGGTCGTGCGCTTGTGGGACCAGGTGGAGAAGGCGGAGGAACAGTTTAAGAACCCATATGTTGAAAGAATGTGATTGCGGCGGATCGGCAGGTATCTCAAAACTGAGAGGGAAGACCAGGAGAACTTTTAATCAGATAACGGTGGGAACGATTAGTAGTATGACTCTTCGCTGGCTGTTGAACGAGGGGAGGAGCACGTAAGGGAATGTCCTGAGTGCAGTGATGTCGGTTCTTAACTCAACTCAACTCAACTCAATAGTCATTGTAAACATAGTGCAATTCTCAACTCTTGAATCCATGGCTAGCCTGATCGGTTACTTTCTTTCTGCCACCCCTCCCTATTAGGTGACAGGTCAAATCTCTAACCATGTTTTCACATTAGTATAGCTTGTTTCTGAGCAGAAGAACTTTCCTCTTGGGTTTTGGGTCGGAGTTTTTTATGCTGAAATGCTGAAAACCAAGGGAGGACACATTACCAACCCAGTCTGCCTGTCTGTGATTTGCTGAATAAAGAACTGGTTACATGTAGATATATATCTCCATAGATGTGAAGTTGCAGTACCGAAAGTGCATACCCCGTTGGTTTCTTGGCTTAGAGAGGACAGCGTGAACTCTGAAATTCAAGCCTCGTTGAAGTGGTGTTTGGTACCCGGTTGAGAGGGAAGTCTGTACACCAACCTCTCTCCGATAGAGTGGGCTCAAACTGCATGAAAGATAGATAATGTACAGAGCTTAATAGTTATAATGCAATGTTTTAGAGAGCAGTGGTTCTCAACCTTTTTTGGCCCATGCACCATATGTTCATGATGTCATTCCCCCCCCCCTCTTTGTACTTCCTCCCTATAATTCCCCCCCCCCCCCCCCCAACACCCAACAAAGTATACGTAAAAATGGAAGCTTAATTTAATCACACATACTAGAACAAGTCTAGACGTTTACATATAACATGATTTGCAGGTCTACTTACGTTATAAAACGAATTTCAGAAGGGCGAGAAGTACACAACCGTAAAGTATGGAGGGAAAAAACAATAGCAAGAAATCGGTATTTGTATTAGCGCTTTCTTGAAATAATCTTAATTTCCGCCTCCCCTCCCCCCTAACCCTGTAAAACCCTAAAACTTCTCCCTGGTGGAGAGGGAATTCCCCACCGGTTGAAAACCATTGTTTTAGATGATTCATAACCATCCAGCAAACCAAGTGGGAGAGCGATGGGAAGGGTTTTTATCTATCATACTTCTTATTATTTATTTATTTATTTATTTATTTTTGTAAATAATGCAATCCAAGATACTGGACACAACGTTGAAGTTAAAATAAGCATAAAGTAGCTTTTCACAATATTCTCCTTTTTATGGTTGTTATCTCCCGTTGGTCATGATCCTGCGACGGGCTCCGTAAGATCATGGTGCCTGCCATGGACTCCGAAGGACATGATGCCTACAACGGGCTCCGAAGGTCAACATGCCTGTCACGGGCTCCCAAGGTCAAGATGCCTGCCACGGGCTTCGAAGGTCAAGATGCCTGACACGGGTTCCGAGGTCAAGATGCCTACCACGGGCTCTGAAGGTCGGGGGGTTCGTTTACAGACTTCCGCATTCGTTTCAGGGGAGTTGGTGCTCTCTGCGATGTTTTCGGTAGGTCGTTCAGCGGGAAGAGATAGAGCCATATAGAACAAAATCAGGTGCAATGAAGTCAGGCCCTCGCCTTTTGTCGTAACATCTTACTGAAGATGTCTTGTAACGATTAGAACAGTCATAACACATCCGGCAAAATATGCCTGGTAGAGATTAGTTCAGTCATAACACATCTGGCGAAATATGCCCGGTAGAGATTAGAACAGTCATAACACATCTGGCGAAATATTCCCTGTCCAGATTATAACCCTCATGGCATAAGTGACGAAATATGCCATTGAAAGAGTAGAACAGTCAAAAAAGCCAACGAAAGATGCATGAGTTGGTAATTAGATCAGCTATACCATTTAACTAAGGATGCCCTGTCGAGATTAGAAGGGTCATAACATATAACGGAAGATGCTTGTTTTGATGATTAGGACAACTATATCATTTAAATGGAAGACGCCCCATAGAGGTTAGAATAGTCGTAACATCTAACGGAAGATGCATTTGTAGAGATTAAAGCAGTCATAACACCTACCGGAAAATGTATTGTAGAGATATGAATAGGAATTGTTTTGACAAAAGTAACCTTATGCAAAATTAAAACATTTTCATTAAGAAATATTGGTCAATTGCTGTGTGAAAAGGGGTGTTTTAGTCTTGTGTGTGTGTGTGTGTGTGTGTGTGTGTGTGTGTGTGTGTGTGCGTGCGTGCGTGTGTGTGTGTGTGTATGTGTGTGTTTTTCCTCTTGAATATAGAAATTAAACCGAAAGCACAGGCATATCTAATGGTATAGGGAAGGCAGTTTCTGAGAAAAGCGCAAAGAATACCACGGATGAATTGAACAAAAATCGAAAGTTTTTCAAGCCAAGTGACATCCGTACATTCATTACAGAAATTAAATGTAGGCAATCAATATTTGGTAGAGGAGAAATATAATGTCAGCTGGCAAAAGTAATTGGAAAATAGCAAGGGGAAGACAAAGATAAATAACTGAATTGCTTGGTCACGTGGCATAATAAGAACAAGAATATATATATATCCCTGAACTGTCACTGTTATGGTTATGGCACATGATTATTGTGAAAATGGCTCATCGGTTCATGCGCCACTATGTTGGTAAGTCAGTGGACTAACCACTACGTCACCTCGGCTTTTTGTTATGTGCGTGACACGAAATTATCGTGCAAATAAGCTGGTTACTTATATCAGATTCAAACTGTGACGCCATGCATCATTAGTGCTTTCCTCGTACATACACAGTATCTATTTTTGACTTCAGCAGGCGCTAATTTGTAAGAAACGAAAACCTTAACAACCTCTGTTAGCTACATTGTTGTCATAGTAACTATCTTACACTGCGCCAAGTTCCCATTTCTTGCGGGAATATAATGAGCCAGTTAGGATTAGATCTGTCAGAACGACAAAGCCTGTTTGTCTTATTAGTCAACCACCAGATCAATGGTATTATGAACAGAAAATAGATTACGTTGTTGCTTTGATAATGTTTACGTCAATTCTATTTTAGAACTGCCCAGTGTTATCGTGACGTCAGTTCGATCACAATAACGGAATGTTTACCATAAACAGTTTACCATTTTGTTACACATTAGTTTTCATATCTAGTGCTTAAGGTCAGCCATTTTGTTATACATAAATGTTCACATCCAGGGCTTAGAGTCAGCAATTTTGTTTTATATACGTTTTCACATCTAGGGCTAAAGATCAGCCCTTTTGTTACCGATAAGTTTTCACATTTAGGGCTTAAGGTCAGTCATTTTGTTACACGTAAGTTTTCACATCTAGGGATTCAGGTACATGTGTCAAACTTAAGGCCCGCGGCCATATCCGGCCCGCCGTACAATCATATCAGGCCCGAGAGGCCTCAACCGACGTACAAATATATTCGGCCCAAGAGAGAATTGTAGGCAAACATATTTTTTATGGTCACGATATAAAGTGCAAATCAAATTCCCTAATTAGCAGCCTTCCGAATGATAGGCTACCTGAGAGCGTTCTCGCTTAGATCAGAATAAGCGAAAATAAAAGTTGTGTAGTGAATTAGTGTTCGTCGTTATAGTTACCTAGCAACATTCAGATGCTCGTTTTGGATTGGTGCATAAAGAATTAAAGTAGTGTAATGCCCGGATATTACAACACCTTTTTCCCGCTACGGCTAACCTGATATCAATCAATCGTTTGCCGGTAAATGCACAATCTTTTAAAATCAAAGCTAGCTTTTAAAATGGCCAATAGAAAGGTTGATGCTGAAAACAGAGCGTTTCAAAGCCGCTGGGGGGGGGGGGGGTGAATATCAATCAATCAATCATGTTCCATGCCGGAAAGCGTGGGCGGTCATGACTCGCCATTTCACTCGATCACCAGAGTCGTGGATCAGCTCAACGTTCCTGTCTCGACCATGGGTTAGGATTATCCATTTGCCATAGATGTGGAAACTGCACCTGTAAATTTGCAGATGGAGTTAACAGAGTTGCAGTGTAATGGGACACTAAAGCCAAAATACGACACTATTGGGGGGGGGGGGGGGGCCTTCACAGTTCACTCGTTTCATCCCTGTAGAGATGCCCCGGTTTTGTCTACATGCGGCTCGAACGTTGAGCATGTTTGGTAGCACATATCTGTGTGAGCGGCTGTTTTCTGTGATGAAGATTAACAAAACATCACCAGGAGTCGTCTCACTGATGAACACTTGCAGTCCATCATGAGAATCTCAATGACACAAAACATTACTCCCAACATAAACGAACTTGTAGCCAAGAAAAGATGCCAAACATCGTGCTCTGACAAATTGACATAAGAGTGAAAATGTGTATACCAATGATGTTTTATTATTAAAACTTTGTTCTGTTTTAATTTATATTAATGTTTAAAAAAGGTTTAATTTTCTGCTTATTGAATGTTTATCCTGTCCGGCCCGCAACCTTACGTGTGATTTGAGTTTTAGCCCGCTGAGCGATTGAGTTTGACACCCCTGGCTTAAGGTAACTGGAAGGTGCCGATGAAGTAATGTGAAGTGTCAGGCCTAACTAGACACTAGGTCACAGTATGGTGAGTTGTGGTGGCCAGTTATCTTTCTCCGATACATATTACAGCTGTGTTGGCAAGAAAAATCCTGCCAGTTTTGAGAATATAACTCCAGATTACTCAGTTCGTACTTAAGTCACAAGCATAATGATATCGAGGAGAACTTGAAATGGATACCGACCATGTGTAGGTTCTCGTCATGAGGACACAGTACTTCATCTTTTTCCAGCGAATCTTTTGCTACTGTCCTTCCATTGACACCAATGTATTAATTATAATCTATTGTTGTTGTCTTCCATTTAAACCGTTGCATTAATCATAATCTATTATTATTGTCCTTCAATTGAAACTGCTGCATTAATCATAATCTATTGCTATTAGCCTTCCGTTGAAACAATTGTAATAATCATAATCTCTTGTTGTTATCCTTCTATTTAAACTATTGTGTTAATCATAATCTCGTGTTCTTGTGCTTCAGTTGAAACATTGCATTAATCATACAGCTCTTGTTGTTGTTCTTCCAGTGAAACCGTTGCATTAATCATACAGCTCTTGTTGTTGTCCTTACATTGAAACCATAGTATTAATTATACAGCTGTTGATGGTGTCCTTGCATTGAAACCGTTGTATTAATCATACAGCTCTTGTTGTTGTCCTTAAATTGAAACCGTTGCATTAATCATACAGCTCTTGTTGTTGTCCTTCCATTGAAACTGTTGTATTAATCATAATCTTTTGATGTTGTCCTTTCATTCAGACCATTGCATTAATTATACATCACTTGATGTTGTACTTCCATTCAAACCGTTGTCTTGATCATACATCTCATGCTGATGCTCATCCATTGAAACCGTTGTAATCCTCGTGCAAATTTTGATATTGAAAATTTGTTATTGTTGGGGAGCTGAGTGGTCTTGAGGTATGGTGTCCGCCTCGAGTGTTGGAGGTCCTGGGTTCAAGCCCCTGAGAGGACCGGGATTTTTTCACGTGGACTTCTAGTAATCATATGCCCTCTGGTCTCTGGGTAGTGAGATCGGACGCCCGTGTGTATTGTTGCGCACGTAAAACATCCCTTGGCAGTTGGAAATCGAAAAAGAGTAGCCTAACGGTGCTGCCCGGGCAAAATTTCGAGTTAAAAATCTACCCAAAATATTTCAGGAGCCTTGCCGGTGCTACGGAGTTCGTGCACTGAGCTGAGTTTCTCCAGACTCAGGTTTGAGTTAGGAGGAAAACGGAGCGCTTATGGGTTACACCCGTGTGCCGTGATGTGATCCATCAACTAAACTCGACTAAACATTGTAATATTGTCCTTTCATTGAAAACTTTGTCTTTCTCATACGTTCGAAATAAAAGAAAAGCGATCTACTCCCAAACCGTCTGCGGCCGACTTCGAACCCTCGTCTCTGTATGTCGGGAAATTGTGACACTGCTTTCACTAACCCCTTAGCTAAAGACGCCGATGACGAGTGTGTATATATTATCTTGTGTATAGGTCGGGTGCATCCTCTTGTTATTCCATCCTGTATTCATTTATTTTTTTTTGCCGACACATCGAAAAAAAAATATAAACACCTAATGGCTATTTATGACACCACGCCCCGACCTCCCTAAGCTCGCACATCAGAAGAGACAAATGTGGAATTAAACATCGACAAATTTCCCTCGAGAAATCGATATTTCACAACAATGTATGGGAAGTTGCGTTGCATGGCGTCATTCCCAATTCTGGCACGTACTTTCATCGCTGTATATAGATCTTTGCCTTGCAACAATCTGTTCAATGAACGCTCCAAAATGCTGTTACACCGTGCTGAAGTTTGATATTTAGATACTGCTTCTGTTTAAACAAAAGGTTAAAGTGAGGATAAGAATAGAAACTACTCGCCTTGAACTTTTGGTGCCAGTGGTAAAATGTTAGTATTTTTCACGGAACTGCTGTAGTTAAAGATATGGTGGCTGAATGGTCTGACCTCTTCCGCCCGGATGGTGGGGAGACGGTTTCGTTGATGACGTAGGTGTAAGAGGTTAGACGGGAATAATTGTCTGCCTGTGTGTGTATAAGTATGCATGTGTGTGTATGTGTGTGTGTGTGTGTGTGTGTGTGTGCACGCACACGCGCGTGCATGCGTGCCTGTTTTCAGCTAAATCGTGTGGCTGCCTGTCAGCATTGGATCCACGGCTGGGTGTGAACACATTCTACTGTGGCTTATGCTCAGAAGTCTCTGCCATCTGGGGGGGGGGGGGGGGGGGGAGTGGAGAATCCAGCCTATGGTTTAAAACGTTTTTGGCCTACATCTGCTTCATCCCAGGACAAAGTCTGGTCTAGGAAACTCTCTGGAACTCCATTGATCCATTTCCGGTCAAAGTCTATGGTAGAAAATTATTTTGACCTACAACAGCTCCATTCCTAGACAAAGTCTCTGTTAGAAAATTATTTTGACCTAAAGCCGTTGAATTCCAGGACAGTCTATGGTAGGAAATTGTTTTGACCTACAACCGCACAATTCCCGGACAAAATCTGTGGTAGAAACTCCTTTGGCCTTCATCGGCTCCATTCCCGGGCAACATCACAGGCGAAATAGCAAAACTAAAGTTGACTACAGTTGTCCTTAACTCTGTCTGTCCCAGAAACTTATTAACTTAACTCTTACTGTCCAGGGAGTTATTTAATTTAACTCTTATTGTCCGAGGAACTTGTTAATTTAACTCTGTCCCAGTAAGTTGTTAAACGAACGCTGTCCCATTAAGTATATTTAACTTTATCTATCCCAGAAAGTTAACTGTTAAAGTACCATGGTATAATAAATCGTCTTATTCAAACTTCCCTAACTGTCATGGGCTTATAAATTAAACTATAGTTAAAATATCACTCAGTATTTTTCCTATGCAACCCCTTTAATTTTATATATAATGCAACATGACTGCTACCATGTTAACACTTTTAAGTTATAACTGTGATACAACTCTACTTCCCATTTTTCCCACCATGAATGTTTTTTGCACAGAGATCCTTCATAAGCTCGAATGTCTTCTGTCGCTTGCTCAAAGCACTGAGCTTGTGGGGACGCACAGATTTCACTCCTCTGAGCTTGGCCTTGTAGTCACCACATATTGATGTCTTTGCAAGCTTTTTCTGGTACAAATATACCAACTTTCCATCACATGTCTTGAGGTTTTTCAAAATTATTCCTGCTTGTTGTGCTCCCAACATATCTTTACTGTTTACGTCTAATCAAATTATGGTCTCCATTTATTTCTTAAAGCACTGTCTCATTTCTGTTTCTGTCTTTCTAAGGTATCCTTGGCACTTTCATCAGAAGTCACATTTCCACTGACATTAAATGTTTCTTAGCTTGTTTTTGCGGCATGCTGTAACCTGGCTCCCCGCACCACAAATGTCAAAAAAAGCTGTAGACGCCTTATCGCCGTGCCTATGTCTTCACTTTGGCGTTTCAAATAAAACACATGAATCAATAATAGTTTACTGCACTAACTGCACGTTCTGTGTTCCCATAAACATTACTGTTCTATTAATGGTCGCCCTTCTTAATTTCTTTTCAAGTAACCCCGACATAGTTATTTGTAGATTATGAAATTTCAGATGAGAAGACTGCACGACTCTTATTTGTTAAACACTCACATTTCATCTGGTGGAAAAAAACGTGCCGGAGAATTCTTTCTTCGCGGGAGGAAAAGCAGTCTAAATTTAGCGTATTGATTCTAAATTATGCGAACACTGAAAGCGAATTAAAAATAGGGATGATCAACATATTATTTCCATTGTTTGTGTCGGTGGGTTTCTCCACTGGAAATTTCCTATGTAGATCGCATCTCTCCTCTGAAAACGATGACTGCTGTTTGAAATCAATAACAGGAAATACCTACATGAGTAAGCAATCGTTAATCTAACAATAAACTGGAACCTGTGAGCACGGTGGAATGCTGATTTAATTGAGCAGCCGAGATGTAACTATTCATGCGTGATAGGTTATTCCGCTGCAGACATAAATAACGATGTTTGAGAATTTGGAAATACGACGCGTGAGCAATGAACTATGCGTTATATGACGTCATTTGGTAAGAGGGCGCGGCCGGGTTGTTACGTGTACTGTAAGTTCCCTCGCCAAATAAGGAAATAATCTCGTACCGAAGTCTTTGTTTAACTGTTTTGCCCCAGAAGTTGTCATTTGAGGGGCACTCCCCGTGAACTAGTTCAGGGATTTTCTTGAGTAACCAGTTAACCCGCGGGTATTGGGTTGGCGTTTATTGACAGCAACAAAATATAAAACATCTGAAGAAACATTACCTACTTCTTGCATCCTTTATCTCCCATGGGGGGAATGATCCTCAACCAAACCATCCCAAACTGTCCTAATTATTTTGCGGCTCTCTCCATGTTCTCCAAATATTATTTATCTCTGTCTGTAATGTTCTTCTCCGCGTGTTTTTACATCCCCGGCTATGCCGTTTGTCTTGTGGGTTCCAGATATTAGAGTCTCTAAAAACAAAAAAGTCTTAAAAGTCGAGAGGATCAACTTCATTGCACCGGGTTTTATCCCATATGGCTTGGTCTCTTTCCGCAGGACGGCCTGCCGAAAGAGTCGCACAAAGGACGAACTCCCTAGCTCCAGCGACGACGCCTAGGAATCTCCGAGAAAAACGCACTAGTGAACCGAAAGACGTAGCCGGGAATCGAATCCACAACCTTCAGAGCGCAAGGCAGACGGCTTGACCACTTCGCCACGGAGACTCCGAGATAATAATTTTCTAGAGACTTTTTAAGATATTAGAGTGTCTAGCTATAATGTCCTCAGGTTTTCCCAGTGTGTGTCCAATTCAACACCGGTGTCGTTTCCCCACCCCTTGGTTCATTGGTATTTGCTTTTAGTTCTCTATGTGAGCTGTTCATTGGTGATTTCGTCGTCACATTTATTTCATTTATTCCTACTATTCCTCGCAGGCACCAGTAAGTGAATATTTGTAGTTTATTTGTAATTATTTTAATTGTTCTCCATTTTTAAGATCCACACAGTAGTACCAATGTGACAATGGAGTTAAACATTCCAAGTTTGCTGCTAAGTTTAATTTCGTTTGACTTCCACAGACTTCCCAGCGCTAGGAAAGCTCCTCTTGCTTTTTGCATCCTTATGTTAATATCTCTATCTGTTTCCCTCAATGTGTTACTACATTGCTTCCTAAATAAATGTCAAAAATTACCAACTTAAGCCTGATTCCTACCAGTACATGACCAGGTTATAGACTGCATTCAAATGTATCCGCAGATGTGAATGTGTTCAGTATGCGTTGATTGCTGGCCTTGGAGAGTGGAAGAAGAGCTTTGCAACAAATCCGCGTGAAGATTGTACTTGGGTACTGTGTCAGAAGAGAAGTACTTACAATAACCTTTTTCGGGACTCGGTCAAATTCCCGAAATGCTTGCTGTCGAAATGAGGAATGTTGGCTAATCTTAGCTTTCCTGTCCCAGGGGACTGTCTATAACTGTCATTCTCACCTTGTCAAGATGTTGGCATGGAGGAGGACTGAGCTTTTTCTGGCCCTTGGCAACGCCTGTTTATATTACACCTTTGTGTTTGCCTGTTTTTGTGGTCACATGCTGGCTGTCATTGTGATGAATGGGCGAGTTGTAGGCAGTGCTTGTGGGTTGGGGAATGTATGTATGTGTGGGGAAGCGGGGGTAATGCAGTGGCTATGTTGCTTGCCCGTCGTCTCTGTGTTCTTGTGTTAGAAACTCGATCGAGACGGAATTTTGTTTCTTTTCTTTTTAAAGATTGATCATGGCTCATAAGTCTAGCCGGCCTAAAATGGGCACATAAAATGACAGAGGGAATATCAGAGTCCATGGCAATCTTGATATACGAAGCCCATAAACGGGCACTCTCCGGCTGTTTATGCTTCACCTCGACACCGCAAGGTACAAGTGGAACAAGATAAGATGAGATGATGAGATGAGATGAGATTGATGAGACGAGATGATGAGTTGATGAGGTGAAATGTCTAGGGAAGTAACAGTGGGCAAATTCAAGTGCAGTCTTTTCACGTGCTTCTATCTCTATATATAGCAGCTGCTTCTATTGGGGAGTGTACTGGACTTATTTTTGCGTGTGGGTTAGCTTTCCTTACTGCCAGTGTCCACCGCCATCTGCTGGCGAATCCACTCCGACTTCTGAGGTACTTGTACTGTTCGAGTGTAGAGCATCTAGATACGCGTACACATTGATTATTAGAAGTTGCATATCCTTTACATGACTTCGCAGTCAACCCCAGCAAATTGTTTGCTGTTAGTCATTTATGGCACATTTCCGTTCAGTTGTATGCCATTGTTTTCTGAACCACCGCAACTCACACCATTGTATTAAAACCAACACAAGGCGGTCTGTTGCCAAATCGCCCACAGCTGTGTTTAGAACGCGGTATGCGGGATTACGAATTGCATTCGCAGCCTTTTCGACACACGGACGCTTAGAAAACAATCCAAATTAATACAGGTATGTCTAAACTGCCGGCTTCGTGGCTTAGAGGTTATGACTTTTCTCCGTAATTTCGTATACTCTCGGTAACGTATGACGGTGAGAATCAGCAGTGGTTCGAATCGTATCGGTAACTTACGGGGTATGTGAGCCGGCCGCTCAGAAAGCAATGGCAAACTACTGAGCGTAATCTTGCCAAGAAATCAACATACAGCTGAAAGATGCTGGTGTTGACAGCGATGTCCTGTAAAGGATATGCAAAAAAAAAAAAAAATGTCTAAACTGGTATTTTAGTTGCACGATACATCTATCCAAGTGTATCCGTGTCTAAATGCATCACCTTCGAACAATACCTGTAAATGTATGCTTTACGTGTTTCAGCTAAGTATTATTCATTTATTCACTTCATGTGATATATGACTCAGCAGTATGTACCTAACGAGATTTAGCGCAATATGTCTGGCTTGTATATCTTGTAACAAATTGTTTGTGGATTCTGTGTGTAAATATCTTCTATTTTTTGTTCATGATATGCATATCTTTTTATATGTCCCAAACATGTCGTTGTCCTCAGCTATATGTGTCGTCACAGCCAATTTACTCCAGTGGTTAGTTCTTGATGGATAGATCTGTTTGTTTCGCTTTTTCAACCAGTGAGTTTTTAAAAACATACTGACCAATAAAAAGACGTCATTTGCAACGAGAAAAAGAGTGTTGAGGTGATACATAGAACCTGTACCTTTGTGTGGGTGTGAAGGGTGGACAATGAGCAGATAAGCTGAAAAATATATGATGACTGTGGAAATGTGTTTTCTGAGGAGAATGCAAAGAATACCATGAGTGGACAGAAAAACTAATGAACAAGTCCTACAAGAAACAATGAAAATCGTACTTTGACTAGAGAAATTTTACGTAGACAATAAAATATTATGGTCACGTTATGAGAAGAAATAAACTGGAGAACTTGGTGACAACTGGCAAGATCGAGGGGAAGAAAACAAGGGGAAGGCAGAGAAGTAAATACCTGGATGGCTTGGCCACGTGGTATGGTCGAGACAAAAACACTGTGCTGATCCACGACTCTGGTCATAGAGTGAGATCGTGAAACATGACCGCCCACGCTTATCGGCACGGAACATATTGCAATTGAATCTGAACCACTTTTATTCAAATCCGCATATATGGTTATCATCTGCTTTGTTAAATGGCGTCATTTCACATTTATATGTCATCGTTATCATTTTTATCTTCCACTTTTTCCGTCAAGCATCGTGGGCAAAAATATTTACCGCTCCAGTGCCCATTTGGTGGCACTGGATAATATTATTGTACTATGTGTGGGATGATTTGTCTCGATGTATGGTGTCCGCCTCCAGTGCTGAAGGTCCCGGGTTCAAGCCCCGTGTTGCACTTGTTTTTGAGATCGTTAATACATTTCGTTCTCGGGAATCCTCTCGTATCAGATGTGTCTATTGTTGTTGTTGTTGTTACATAGAGATGCCGGCGCTGTGGCTCAGGGGCCGTGAACCCGTCTCACAATTCATCGACATAAATAGTCGAAGGTTCGACATCTGCAGCAGACAATTTGTAAGCAGAACGCCTTCTGTAGATTTCAATGCTATGTCTGTCGGTCGTTCAGGAAACAATGGCAAACTACTGAACCAACATTGCCTAGTAAATCACAGACCAGTAACTGCTGTGGTTGATTGATACGTCCTGTAAAGAAGACGCAACTAACTTCTCTTTTTTTCGATAATAACACTGTGTAATACAACACAGTAAAGGATAACATGACCTTCTCCAGAGAAGAATGGGACATATGCAAAGAGCGTGCCAATAAATTCTTCCTGGTCAAAAACTCGGTCAAGTAAAGCTGGCTTTTTTCCGGGAAATCGAATGCCTTACGACATGTTCTGATGCACGAGCCCTCCTCGTGGTTGTCGTGAATCATTCACAACGTGAGCTGCAAAGCTCAGCTGCCACACTCACGTTTTTACATGCAAAAATTGTGTTGGTTTCCGCACGGAGGCAGTGAATGTTGCACTGTTCTTTCTTTAACTCTTTCTTATTTCCAAGGTCTCAATATAAACAGTTGACTCCGTGGCGAAAGAGTAGCGGTCACAGTTCGTAATCCCCCATTCCAGCGTTCAAAATAGCGTTCAAATGTGGGAGATTTGGAAAGCAGACAGCCTTGCGTTGGTTTTTTACGAAATTGTTCAGAAAGCAATGGCAAACTACAGAAGGCAAACTTGCCAAGAGATCACAACAGCAAAAAAATACAATAAAATGTGAGCAATGGCATCAACATGACACGTGAATTATTTTCATAGAATTCACACAAAACACGTCGTTTTTTTCCGGGGTGTGTGTGTGTTATTTTTGTTTTTGTTTTTTGGTTCACTCGGTTTGATCTCCATCGTAGTCCACACACGTGTTACTACTTCTAATGCACTGGGCTTATTTTTATTTTTTTTCGGTGTGAATTAGCTTTCCCTATCACCAGTGTCGCTCGCCATCAGGCGATCCCACTCGACTTCTGGGGTACTTGTAATGTACGTCCCCAAGTCAAGTACGAGAAGTCTAAAACAAATACATTGGCTAACATGAAAAATAGCAGTCATACATGACATATTCACTGGACATACATGAAAAATAGCCAATCACACATGACACATTCATTGGGTGCACATGTAAAATGCCGATTCATATTTAATGTGTTGCAGTAGATCAAAAGAGTAAACCATTTCTATGCCAAGCAACAGCTTACGTTTATTGGCTAATCCTGCCATGACACACTATACTGAGAGCATCACACGAGAACTTCGGTAGCACAATAGCCAGCCAGAACGCTCGCCTACCAGCTCGGTTATCGGAGGATCACATGAAGGTTACTTTATTTTTTTTTTTTTTTTATTGGCTTGAACCTCCTGGTTGACTCGGCCTAAAATATAAAAAAATGGTTTTTTTTTGCATATCCTTTACAGGACATCGCTGTCAACACCAGCATTTTTCAGCTGATTGTTGATTTATTGGCAAGATTACGCTCAGTAGTTTGCCATTGTTTTCTGAGCGGCCGGCTCACATACCCCGTAAGTTACCGACGCGATTCGAACCACTGCTGATTCTCACCGTCGTCACGTTACTAACGAGAGTATACGAGATTACGGAGAAAAGTCGCTAACCTCTAGGCCAAGAAGCTGGCACACAATAGATAAGTCAGCTGACGTGGTATTGATCAGATCGTGCATCGAGCAATGATGTACAGACCAGAGTGAAACAGAGGAATAAGCCGACCACGGAAACGATGGACGGAGGGAATAGCAGAGTCCATGGGAATATCGATACATGAAGTCCATAAGCGTGCACTCTCCCGCTGTTTATACTTCACCTCAACACCGCAAGGTACAAGAGGAACATGACGAGATGATAAAATGTGCATGGAGTACGGACTGGGATATGTCAATATGGAGGCCTGTAACCATATACCGAATACTCATCAAATGGAGACGAGTCCTTAACTTTGTTTTTCACTTAACCCATCATCATCAACCAGCCCCGTGACTAAGGGGTTACGGACGCAGTTCATGATCCCGCATACTCGCGTTCGAAACACAGCTGCACCCGATTTGGCAGCAGATTGCGTTGCGTTAGTTTCTTACGAAATGGTATGGGTGCCGGTCGTTCAGAAAGCAATGGCAAACTACTGAACGTAAACTTGCCAAGAGATCACAACATCAAAGAATGCTGGTGTTGACTGCAACGTCCTGCAAAGGATATGCAGCTAACTTTACATCATCACCAAGTGCTTTGCCAGTTTGCGTAGGCTTTCGTGTCTCTTCACATATCTAGGTCTTTGGTGTTCTCTATCAACTATGCTGCTGATATTCCTCCATGCCACTGTCTCAATCCATCCAGCATCATTGCTCATGGTCGGCCTCTGTCTCTTTACCCCTTGACCTTTCCAGTCGTCACGAGGTCATCTAATGTCTCTCTTCTCATCACATGACCAAAGAAAGCTGTTTGTTTCTTTCTTATTATTGATTATAATGTTCTAGTTTCATTAGCCTCATTAGCTCATGGTCGGCTTCTGTCTCTTTATCAATTGATCTTTCCAGTCGTCACAAGGTCATCTAATGTCTCTCTTCTCATCACATGACCAAAGAAAGCTGTTTGTCTCTTTCTTATTATTGAATATAATGTTCTAGTTTCATTAGCCTCTTTCGGGCATTCGTTGTTAGTTACTCTGGTAGTCCAATGAATTGCTCATGTACCAGCCTAATACTAGGTTAACCAACACAGCCATAGTTACGGTTATGTTAACTCATGCTAGCAACCAGCTGTTATTACTTCACTACATCTAATTCAGTTGTTACTTTAACTCCTTCTGTTCCGTGCATGTGTAATATTAAATCAGCATCACCCCCGGGAAGGTTAACCCGGTCAACAAATGCCCGCAGAAGTCGGATTTGTCGGCCTAAGGGCGCAAGAACGCAGCTCTGCTGTAAACAGGCACAACGCAGTCACATCCGAAAAAAAACTCCGGATGAACGAAGAAGAAGAAGAAGAAGAAGAAGAAGAAGAAGAAGAAGAAGAAGAAGAAGAAGAAGAAATCAGCATCACTAAGTGCCCGGCCGAGTGGCGTGGTGGCAACGCTTTTCCATTTCTTGCAGTCTTCAAAAGTATGTAACATTTCGTGCGCTGACACCCTTCTGTACCATGACACAATGATTTTCTCTCCTGTCTTTTTCTACTTCTCTTTCCACAAATCTTTCCAGTTGCCACAATTCATTCTAGTGTATGTCTACTCATATACATTAAAGTAAAAATACTAAGCACTGAAAGAGTTAAGCAGAGAAGTGTAGATACCTGGTGAAGACCCGACGTAGAATTAAATGTTTGTAATTGCATCAATTACTACGCGAGGGAGTTGCGAGTAATAAGAAATCAATGAGAATAATTTCCATCGACATAAAGAAATCGTTCAACAATCGGTTCGAGTTTCAAGCAAAGAAACAAACATACAACAGACATAACATCATGAAACAACGCATGTTTTTGCCAACCAGAAGAGGAAAAACAAATAAAGCGGAAAGTGTATTTCTGGAGCCGACATCAATAATTGAATACCCCAAAAGCTTGGTTCCTAAATGTTGTTTTATTCTGGCACTTTATCTCTCTTTTTGAATGGTACAAACAACTGAGTGTTCTATCTAACCAACAACTATGCAACAGCATCTGGAACATCGCTAATAGTAGTAGTAGTAGTAGTAGTAGTAGTAGTAGTAGTAGTAGTAGTAGTAGTAGTAGTAGTAGTAGTAGTAGTAGTAGTAGTAGTAGTAGTAGTAGTAGTAGTAGTAGTAGTAGTAGTAGTAGTAGTAGTAGCATCAGTTGTTGTTGTTGTTGTTGTTGTTGTTGTTGTTGTTGTACTGATGTAGTGAGCCGGTTTTGTAGACGTGCAGTGTAGTAGTACCACAGTACTACAGCAGTAGGTCGAACATTCTGTGCTGCAACTCCAGTCATTAGATTCAGAACAACACCGATTCCCAGCCCAGCAGTAAAAGAGTCTGTACCTCTGTACGCCAAAAACAGTTGTATTTACCAATTCGCATGTAAGTGCCTGTCTATCTACATAGGCAGAACAGAGCTGCAGCTGAACAAAAGAACTGCTGAAAACATACCTCAATAGGGTGACAAGATACTACACACAGGCGAATGGGAGTCTATTGGGATCGACACACAGGAAGCTTCCCGCGTCATCAATTGGTAGGCATATGTTGAAAAGCGGCCATGTGATTGATAGAGACAGGACCTTTCGCGTGTTGTTTAACACACAAAATTCTCGCTTGTTAAAGTTTGAAGAAGCAATAATGATCAATCTACACAAGCCAGTTTTGTGCAAACAGAAAGACATGTTAGTCAGTTTAAAACTACCGTGGTAGACAATTGACATTACTTTGCGAAGATGTGTATTTTTCAGCTTGAAGGATTTATCTAGTTATTTTACTTTACGTGGTGTAAATTCTGCAGTATGCACCTGACGAGATGCAGCGAAATTGCCAGGCAATAAATCGCGCAATCTATTGTTTGTGTCTTCGTTATTCAAATTCACTAGGGGAAAACATTGTTTTGAATTTATCACAGTTTTACACAGAACACATTATACAGGCTCGGTTAAAGATTTATCAGTGTTACACAGAACACATTATGCAGGCTCGGGAAGATATGTATCACCTCTCAACACAAAATACATTATACAGACTGGAGCACAGGTGTATCACATTTTTACAACACCGGGAGGTCATGTTTCATATTCTCGACTGGCGCCCTGAGGACAGAATGACACGATCAGGTAGTCATGTTTCAAGATGCATGTCACACATCTCGTGTCCAGGAAAGATGGCTGTGTATTCATGTCACAGCTGGTACAGTGTCTCGAAACACAATTAAGAGCTTGATACATAATAAGCGCATCACAGTTATATTTGGATTGGCCATCTTTGTGGAATGGTCGTCTGTTTACATTGATCATATGGCTGGATTGGTCGTCTGTTTGGATTGATCGTCTGTTTGGATTGATCGTTTATTTGGATTAATCGTCTGTGTGGATTGATCGTTTATTTGCATGCATCATTTGCTTGGACTGGTCGTTTATTTTAAATTGGTCGTCTGTTTGGGTTTATCGTTTGTTTGAATTGTTCATCTGGATTGATCGTCTATTTGGATTTATTGTCCATTTGACTTGATCGCCTGTTTAGATTGATCGTATGTTTGAACTGATCGCATGTTTGAATTGAAAGTTTTTATTTGATTGTTTGTTTGGCTTGGCCGTTAGTTTCGATTTTTTTCTTAATGATCTTTATTTTGAAACGATCGTCTATTTGGATTGGCCACTTCTTTGGATTGATTGTCTGTTTGCATTGGATATTTGAAATGGAATTGTAAACTGTCTGAAATATGTGTGTGTGTGTTTTAATTTTTTTAATGTCCTACACTGGAAGGCCCCTCTGATGTATCTGCACCTTGAAGAGAAAAAGAAACCTGCATGTTACAATTACCACAAGAGCTATGTAAAATATTTTTGTGTTGTAATGTTGGGAAGGGGCGGGGAGGGACTGTGTGAAGCGATGGTTAAAACTAGATAATAGAACATCTTGAGGTCGTCTTTTTCTTCTTCTTCTTCTTCTCTTTTCTTTTTTTCTTCTTCCTTCTTCTTTTTCTTCTTCTTTTCTTCGTTTTCTTCTTTTCTTTTCTTTTTTCTTCTTCTCTTCTTTCTTTTTCTTTTTTCTTTTTCTTTTTTTCTTTTTCTTTATCTTTTTCTTTTTTTTTCTTCTTCTTCTTCTCTTCTTTTCTTTTTCTTCTCTTCTTCTTCTTCTTTTTTCTTCTTCTTCTTTTTCTTCTCTTCTTCTTCTTCTTCTTCTCTTATCTTCTTATTTTACTTCTTCTTATTTTCTTCTTCTTCTTCTTCGTCCTCTTCTTCTTTCCTATCTACTTCTTCTTCTCTACTTCTTCTCTTCTTCTTCTTTCTGTCTCTTCTTCTTCTTTCTTCTCTCTTCTTTCTTCCCTTCTTTCTTCTATTCTATACTTCTTACTTCTTTCTTCCTTCTTCTTATTCTTTTCTATCTTCTTCTTCTTCCTCTTCTTCTTATTCTTCTCTTCTTCTTTTTCTTTTGCGTTCATCCGGAGAGTTTTTTTGGGACGTGATCGCATCTTGCCTTTTTACAGCAGAGCTGCGTTCTTGCGCCGTTAGGCCGACACACATCTGTTTTCTTCGGGTATTTGTTGATCTGGTTAACCTTCCCGACTCTTATTTTATTAACTGTTATTTTAATAACTGTTACTTTAATAACTGTTATTTTAATAAATGTTACTTTGAAAACAGTTACTTTAATACATGTTACTTTAATACATATTACTTTAATATATGTTACTTTAATACATCTTACTTTAACAAATGTTAAAACTGTTAACTGTTAGTCAGTTACTAGTTAGTTAGTCAGTCAGTGACTGAGTCAGTCAGCGAGTCAGTCAGTCAGTCAGTCAGTCAGTTAGCCAGTCAGTCAGTCAGTCAGTCATTTGGTCGGTCAGCTGGTCGGTCGGTCTGTCGGCCAGTCAGTTAGTTTGTTTGCTTTGTTTGTTTGTTTGTCAGTCAGTCAGTCATTCATTCAGTCAGTCAGTCAGTCAGTCAGTCAACCAGTTAGTTAATTAGTTAGCTTTGTTTGTTTGTTTGTCAGTCAGTCATTCAGTCATTCAGTCATTCAGTCAGTCAGTCGGTCAATAAGTTAGTTAGTTAGTTAGTTAGTTAGATCGTTAGTTAGTTGGTTAGTTGGTTGGTTGGTTGGTTGGTTGGTTTTTTTTTTTGGTTGGTTAGGTTGGTTGTTGTTTTTTGTTGGTTGGTTAGTTAGTTAATTGGTTAGTTAGTTAGTTAGTTAGTCAGTCAGTCAGTCAGTCAGTCCAGTCAGTCAGTCAGTCAGTCAGTTAGTCAGTCAGTCAGTCAGTCAGTCAGTCAGTCAGTCAGTCAGTCAGTCAGTCAGTCAGTTAGTCAGTCAGTCAGTCAGTTCGTTAGTTAGTTAGTTAGTTAGTTAGTTAGTTAGTTAGTTAGTTATTTGCCAGATTAATCTCACAAGCGCCGGTCTCTCTGGCCGAGGGGTTACACCACTTTCTCCGTAATACCGTTATCACGCAGAGTCTCGTAGCGGGCGAGAACTGGGAGCGGTTCGTCCCCCGCTGGTGACTTGCAGGATAACTGAGCCGGCCGCTCAGAAAGCAATGGCAAACTACTGAGCGTAATCTTGCCAAGAAATCAACAGACAGCTGAAAGATGCTGCTGTTGACAGCGATGTCCTGTAAAAGGATATGCGAATTTAAAAAAAAAAATCTCACAGCACATCGGACAATTCAGTCCATAAGTGCTCGGACCCTCCCCTCTATACCCACTTCAGTTTGTAGCGGCCGACTGGTCTATAAATAGACTCTCCAATGCTAAGAATTAAACCTGGGAGGCTTATGTGCTATAACGTTGAACTATCCACTAATGTCACGTCATATATTCAGTCCGTAGAGTGTATGAAGTTTCCGAAAATATCACTATTTCATTTCCTATTTGCGACCTGCTCAAAGTTATTTTTTGAATGATGACGTGGTGATTTTCTCTTATATTCCAAATTCATATAGGCAGTTCGTGATCTGTCTTTGCGGCTGCTGTCAAGACAAATGAGTATCCTGTCAGCTCACGTGTAGAGGTGTCAACATATTCTGAGTTCAACCTTGAACTTTCCTAGTGACAACTTTTTGCGTTGCCTGTCCTACCCTCTAACAGAAAAACAAAATGTAGTTGGATGTTTAACTCCATCGAACCTCAAAGGGATATTCTTGTGCTTACTATTTGTTACAATCCATATGTTTGTGTATTCTCATCTGTCATATTATAAGTTAAATACCATTTGATTTTATCATGTATAATCTAAACTTATGTTCATTACTGTAGTTTGAGTGACAGAGTGAGTGAGTGTGAATGAGAGACAGAATGAGTGAGCGTGAGAGTGGATGAGTGAGCGTGAGAGTGAATTAGTGAGAGTGATTGAGTGAGCGTGAGAGTAAATGAGTGAGCGTGAGAGTGAATGAGTGAGCGTGAGAGTGAATGAGTGAGCGGGAGAGTGAATGATGTGAGCGGGAGAGTGAATGAGTGAGAGTGAATGATGAGCGTGAGGGTGAATGAGTGAGGCGGGAGAGTGAATGAGTGAGCGTGAGAGCGAATGAGTGAGCGGGAGAGTGAATGAGTGAGAGTGTCTGTGTGTGTGAGTGAATGAGTGAGAGTGAATGAGTGAGCGTGAGAGTGAATGAGTGAGCGTGAGAGTGAATGAGTGAGCGGGAGAGTGAATGAGTGAGCGGGAGAGTGAATGAGTGAGCGGGAGAGTGAATGAGTGAGCGTGAGAGTGAGCAGGAGAGTAAATGATTGAGCGGGAGAGTGAATTGAGTGAGCGTGAGAGTGAATGAGTGAGCGTGAGAGTGAATGAGTGAGCGTGAGAGTGAATGAGTGAGCGTGAGAGTGAATGAGTGAGCGTGAGAGTGAATGAGTGAGCGTGAGAGTGAATGAGTGAGCGTGAGAGTGAATGAGTGAGAGTGAATGAGTGAGAGTGAATGAGTGAGCGTGAGAAGGAATGAGTGAGCGTGAGAGTGAATGAGTGAGCGCGAGAGTGAATCAGTGAGCGGGAGAGTGAATGATTGAGCGTGAGAGTGAATTAGTGAGCGTGAGAGTAAATGAGTGAGTGTGAGAGTGAATGAGTGAGCGGCAGAGTGAATGATTGAGCGGGACAGTGAATGAGTTAGCATGAGAGTGAATGAGTGAGCGGGAGAGACAGAATGAGTGAGCGTGAGAGTGAATGAGTGAGCGGGAGAGTAAATGAGTGAGCGGGAGAATGAATGAGTGAGCGGGTGAGTGAATGAGTGAGCGTGAGAGTGAATGAGTGAGCGGGAGAGTAAATGAGTGAGCGGGAGAATGAATGAGTGAGCGGGTGAGTGAATGAGTGAGCGTGAGAGTGAATGAGTGAGCGGTGAGAGTGAATGAGTGAGCGGGAGAGTGAATGAGTGAGCGGAGAGTGAATGAGTTAGCGTGAGAGTGAATGAGTGAGCGGGAGAGTGAATTAGTGAGAGTGAGAGTGAATGAGAGAGAAAGAGAGAGTGTGTGTGTGTGTGTGTGAGCGTACGCATGCGTGTGAGTGTGTGTATATGAAAGAATACAGAGAGAGAGTGAGAGAGAGAGAGAGAGAGAGAGAGCTGAGCAGATGCATGTCATGTAACACGCATGTTATGTAACACGCGAATCCATATGTTTGTGTATTCTCATCTGTCATATTATAAGTTAAATACCATTTGATTTATCATGTATAATCTAAACTTATGTTCATTACTGTAGTTTTGAGTGAGAGAGTGAGTGAGTGTGAATGAGAGACAGAATGAGTGAGCGTGAGAGTGAATGAGTGAGCATGAGAGTGAATGAGTGAGCATGAGAGTGAATGAGTGAGCGTGAGAGTGAATGAGTGAGCGGGAGAGTGAATGATTGAGCGTGAGAGTGAATGAGTGAGCGGGAGAGTGAATGAGTGAGAGTGAATGAATGAGCGGGAGAGTGAATGAGTGAGCGTGAGAGTGAATGAGTGAGCGTGAGGGTGAATGAGTGAGCGGGAGAGTGAATGAGTGAGCGTGAGAGCGGATGAGTGAGCTGGAGAGTGAATGAGTGAGAGTGTCAGTGTGTGGGAGTGAATGAGTGTGAGTGAATGAGTGAGAGTGAATGAGTGAGCGTGAGAGTGAATGAGAGAATGGGAGAGTGAATGAGTGAGCGGGAGAGTGAATGAGTGAGCGGAAGAGTGAATGGGTGAGCGGGAGAGTGAATTAGTGAGAGTGAATGAGTGAGCGGGAGAGTGAATGATTGCGCGGGAGAGTGAATGAGTGAGCGTGAGAGTGAATGAGTGAGCGTGAGAGTGATTGAGTGAGCGTGAGAGTGAATGAGTGAGCGTGAGAAGGAATGAGTGAGCGTGAGAGTGAATGAGTGAGCGTGAGAGTGAATCAGTGAGCGGGAGAGTGAATGATTGAGCGTGAGAGTGAATGAGTGAGCGTGAGAGTGAATGATTGAGCGTGAGAGTGAATGAGTGAGCGTGAGAGTGAATGAGTGAGCGGCAGAGTGAATGAGTGAGCGTGAGAGTGAATGAGTGAGCGTGAGAGTGAATGAGTGAGCGGGAGAGTGAATGAGTGAGCGGGAGAGTGAATGATTGAACGGGAGAGTGAATGAGTGAGCGGGAGAGTGAATGAGTGAGCGGGAGAGTGAATGAGTTAGCGGGAGAGACAGAATGAGTGAGCGTGAGAGTGAATGAGTGAGCGGGAGAGTGAATGAGTGAGAGTGTGTGTGTGTGAGTGAATGAGTGAGAGTGAATGAAAGAGAGAGAGAGTGTGTGGTGTGTGTGTGTGTGTGTGTGTGTGTGTGTGTGTGTGTGTGTGTGTGTGTGTGTGTGTGTGTGTGTGTGTGTGGGACGCGCTGGCATCACTACTTTTACGTCACATACTTTTTATGTACACATTTTTCTCCATGTTTAGCCTTGTTTATGTTTACAACATTCATTTCACAATGTTTATTTTTCTTCCTATGTAAATGTATAATGCTCTTGATGAACGAAAGACGAGTGATTGGAAGGGCCGAATGTAAGACGGGCCTGCGCGCCTAATTTGTGACCCTAATAAAGTTGATTTGATTTGATTTGATTTGATTTACTGCCCTCATTGTTTTCTCTGGATGCTTCTTATCGTGGGACCAAGTGACAGGGAGTGAGAAAGTCATGCAAAGTCACAGATTCTAAAAGCCACACACGCGCGCGCGCACACGCGCGCGCACGCACACAGAGCGAGCGAGAGAGAGAGAGAGAGAGAGAGAGAGAGAGAGAGAGAGAGAGAGAGAGAGAGAGAGAGAGAGAGATGTGCAAAGTCACAATTAGTAGTTCAAAGAGACAAAATAAACGAACTATATTGTTCAAGAGAACGCAGATTATACCAGCCAATCTCCCATTTTCCCATTCTTATCTCTCGCCAAACAACCACTATTTCATGTTACACCTCTTATTGGGTTCATTTTGAACAACAACTACGGACAAACACAGACAACAGGGAAACAATATCATCGATAAATTGACAGAGACACAGAGACAGAGAGGGAGATTCAGATGGGGGGGGGTGGAGGGGGATAGATAGATAGATAGATAGATAGATAGATAGATAGATAGATAGATAGAAGAGAGAAGAGAGAGAGAGAGAGAGAGAGAGAGAGAGAGAGAGAGAGAGAGAGAGAGAGAGAGAGAGAGAGAGATTAATACTGGATGATAGTTTGAAGAAAAAAAAAGAGACCAAAAAACGCAGGTAGAATATAAAAGATAAATTACACATGAAAACAAGCAACTTGCAAACGGTACAACGTCACGGCGGAGATAGAATGCCCCAAGAGCTTCTAAAGCAGCAAGGAAATCAAGCAATCTTCCTCAAACAAATGAACGTGGCAAGCATATACACAAATACAAACGAGCAGTGTTAAAATAGTTTTGTTTCCTGGCGCAGCACTTTTTTTTTTTTTTTAGTGTAGACTCGTATGTTGTTGTGCATTTATACTTTACCGTACTATTCCAATAAACGAAGCAATTGTAAAAGTGTGCCATGCCTATCTACAGGACTGTCTTTGCTTGCACAATTCTTGTATCTCATATTTCATGCCTATAAGGTTGTGATATATTGTATTCTCACAAACGTAACATCACGTTAAATATTTCCAGGACGACAAAATAGGAGTTCACCGCAACCGAATTGTTTGTTCCACAATTGTAAGATCCAAGATTTAATATACCCATTGGCAATGAAAAACGTGAACCGGAAAAGGCATCGTATAAATAGCAGGTAACAACCGGAACACGGCCTGTTTTTCACCAACCCACACTCACACGAGGCAGGAAGATCAGAGGCAGATGCTGGAGTGAGAGCACCCTCCCAGACAAATAGTAAAATAAAACATAGTTTGATTACTAAGAGGAGGAAAGCCTCAGCCAACAAAGACATCGCAATCAGACTCTGAAAAAGGTCGCCGAAGCATGTGGAAGTCATTCTGATAAATAAGGTAAACATCATATTTACTTTAATTTATTTTAAATCTTAGATTAATTGTGATACTTTTTCCTAGAAGAAGAATTGGTAAGTCGACTTGGTGAACACGTGGTGAGTTCTTAAGAAGTTAATTATAATATAGTTACTTGTTATAGTTTATATATAAACTGTACATTAAGAATAACCATAGTGAGTTTACTTTTCTCCCAAAGTAAACAACTGATGTAATGTATAAGCATTAGTCCAAGTTGTACATTTATTTCTTAAGCAACTCAATCTACAATGATTTGGACTGGTGAGTTCTTAAGAATTTATAATCTAGTAGAAACTAAATAATATTATACTCAGTTATCATTTTCATAAGATAAACTGTACATTAAGAGAAAACTACAGTGGTTTATTTTCTCCCAGCTAAACAACTTAGTTAATGTATAAAACATTAGACACATGTTATACATTTTATTTCTTAAGCATGAATCTCAATCTACAATGAATTAGAGTAACTTAAGACTTAAGGAAACTCAGAATTCTTAGTACAGTGGTAAGTACATATGGTGCATGTACCCACACTGGTCAGAGGAAACTCATTTACATGTGCCAGCACTAATAGAGAAATTAGTGTAATGTGTAATTAGTCAGTAGATTTATTTTTGACATGAGCACATAGGCAAACAAATAGTTTCTTTTATTTCCTGAACACATGGGAACCAAAAAGAGTTCTATAGGTATCATGATTTGTGTGATGGTACAGCACACATGGTGTACGGCAAATATATAGACATGGCTGTCAACCATGGAGAATAATAATATTTGTGCCACATAATAGTGCGTAACCAACTGCCATGCACGAAGTATTTTAATTCATAATGCCTGAATGTGAATTGGATATATCACCTAAAATGTATGCATTTGATGAGGGCATGAGGTGACTCCTTGATTTCATGTTGCTAAATCCTGGGTGAATTTCATAAGTGTGCTTAATGACCACATGTCTATGTCATTGAAGAGCATGCTTGTGTCATGTGTGGTTCATCATTGTTAATCAGATGTGAATGTTTCATTTGAAAAAACCCATCAGCATGCATGACTAAATATCCAGGAAATAGTATAAGTTAGGTTGAAGGATGAGAGTCCCTTGTAATGTCATTCTTGTTGAATCTGTGAATGTATTCTGTGTAAAGCACCTACATAGGCATGATGGTCATTTCTAGAGATATGCTATGTATGATGAGTGATTGTGAAAGGAGATATTTCATTGTGATATCAATGATGGTAAACATTTTAAGTATCATTGGGAAATCACATAAGTACCCACCTTACATGCCAGTATGAAGGATGTGTGATGAATGATTCCTATATGATCACCCATACCAATATGAATGTGTCTATAAACTGAGTAAAATGATCGTCCATGCATATGAATGTCTGAGATGAGTGCATTGACCTCACATGCACAGATAGGATATGTTGACTGATGCATGAGGAGTTTGAGTGAGTGAGTGAAGTTACAGGCTGAGAGAGGGGGAGTATAAGCCAACAGTCAATCTCAGGATAGCCGGCAACTTGATGTGAAATGCCATGACTATCACCAGAGAACTGCTTCGGCGTAACCCATACACTAAATAATAATTTAGTACACTCGGGCGTATAACGACACTGTGTATAAAATATCATTCATGTTACTATCATCTAGTTTTGTGCGCTAAGCACGACACAACCAATATCATACATTACGCATATAACAGCATCTGTGTGTGTAATTTAAGCAAAATTCCACTTTGTAGTTCCTGTCACTCCTGTTAACACATATGGTCTAGTGTAATGATAATAATGTACTACAAAGATGATGATGGTGACTGTAATGTAATGAAAATGATGTAATAATGATTATGATGATAATGTTAGAATGATGTAATGATTTCTAAGATCATAAGCATGATAATAGTGATAATGGTTGTAATTACAATGATTAAGGAAACCATGATGATGTTGATGATGATAATAAATATTACATCCATGAGAATGGAAGAAATCTTCTCACTTGAAGCATTTAATGAAGAAGAATACACTTGAAGGCTATACAAGAATAATACCATAATGTGCTTATATTGTTTATAAGCAAATACTCATTGAAATGGGAACTGATTTTAAAAGCCCTTAATGTATGAGACCCTTTTTCTTGAATAGGAAAATATGAAGTAGAGAACAAAAACTAGGTACAGAAGAGAATGGACAACATAATTGTCATATTCCAAATCACTCAAGGTATTACTTAAGACCTGAGGACAGGCATAGGTGAAGATGAAACTGCACATCTGCTAGTTAAACCTTGAACACCTGATAGTGGAAGATTGGAGTGAGAGCAAACAACTATGTTGGTGATAACTAATTGAGAACACCAAGACTATCTTTCTTCTATGTTTATTTTCTCTAAGAACAAGATTCATTTTAGTGTTTTCACTTGTTGTGTTTTTATGCTTTTACATTTCATTTCTAATGTCGTATTTATGATATCATTAGAATTATGTGTTGCTAAAATTGCAGGTAGTGGTCATTATCCAGACCTGACTTTGTGAATACAGCACTTAGTGAAAGTAGTTGTAGCAGCTTGACTGAATGCAGTAGCCACTTAACTGTGTGAAGCAGCTGAGATAGTGAGGCCAAATACTATTCCACAGCAAACTTCCTGTCAATTTTCACCACCTTTCCAGGATAGGTATCACACATCCTGTTATCCAGGTATAGGTGAAGAACACCAGCGAGCCAATACTAATATAATAAATCACCGGGGAAAACAATAAAGAACACTCAAGAATATTCTACACTGACTGTTACCGAGATCCAATAACTGGATGGTAAACCAACCAGGGTGTACCCAGTTTCTTTCCACAGATTAGACCAGCAGAAGAGGCCCAATATTTAAGAACGGATGCAACTCTGAGGACCATGTATGATAGTGGCACAGCCAGGAGATACATACTTAGTTAAGAGACTAATATGCCCATAATAATGTAATTGTACTGTATTGTTTGTTGTATGTTATTACATGTATAATCAATAGATTCCATTTATATATAATAAATGATAACCATTACAGGTTATTGTCTCTTTTGAGAGTTCTCTTGTCATACTAAAATTGTTGTAAGCAATTACCCTAGATTAATTATTTAGTTGGTAGAGGAGAGGCAAGGAACCACCCTAAGGACATTTGGGATACTCAGTAAAAATTTCATTGTTTTCCTGAAGGTATTCCTTGGTTCTCCAAAACTCTATTTAATGGTCTCAAATCATTGAGCCAGTAACAGCTAAATTAATTTTAACGGGCAGGATCACATTGAGAAAGAGGAACTCTGGATCCTTGATCTCTTTGGGGGTTGAGCCATCAACTATTTATCCGACAACGTTCTTGTACTTTATTGTTTGTCCTTTTTGTCTCAGTGGTCTAAGAGTGTGATTTTTCACTTAGACACTTATAGTTCTGGGTGTCGTGAGATGGCTGGCAGGTGTCGCTCCTAATCGATTAAACGACAGAAACAGTTATGGTGAGAAGTTGACGCTCCTGTAATTTTCAAAGGACAGCGATCGTTACTTTAAACACTAGCCTTACGTATTGGAGACGGAAGCGAAGTCCCGTGGGGAACGGAAGATTGTCTACCGGAAAAGTTCAAAGACCAGAGTTCGTATTTGACTGAACGGAGAATCACCGATGCCCAGAAAGATCGTTTATCTCCGGTAAGTTCGGAGCATGATCAAACAGTTGGATCGCGTTGAAATACTGTGAACGGAGTCCTTTGAACAACGGAAAAACAACGATATGACGTGAGATCGTCTTTATTCAAGAAGGTGGATCAGTACGGTTGTACGGAGATCAAACGACCAGGAAAAAGAACAGAGGCTGATGGGTTAAGAGACAAAACAAGTGACGTAGTTCAAGCCAATAACTTTGGACTGAATTTACCGTTTTAAAAATCAGTTGAAGATTGTATTTAAGACCGGCTGGTGTGGATTTAATTCAGTGCCGTAATAGAAAATATATCACAGAGTCTAGGTTGTGTAAAGACAACCAGCCCTGTCCCTTCATGGGAATTAAATGATGTACTTCTAGGCCTAAAATAAAATTAAATAAGGTGATTATAGATGGAGGTAGATTAGAACTCTAGCATAGTGAACTTGTGTGTCACCGTAGTATAGAGTGTCGACCGCATTAGGCTGAATAGTGATTTAAGCTGAAGCGAGTGATGTGTAAGTGGCTTCAGAAGGATAAGTCTACAATAGGATTTATGTGTTTTCTTTAGGGTTTCTTTCTTTTACCTGGTATAGGGTAGAGTGCTGAACTACTCTGTCTTATACAAGAGTATAGCTCTAGTATGATCTATAGAGGTTACTTACTGAATATAGCCGATTACCTACATTCACATATCATAGGTCGGAGTTGAGTTTCTCTCACAGGCTGTTGTTTTACTCAACAGGTTCCCCGCACTTGAAATGGAAAGTTGTTACAAATCTGAACAGAGGAAATTGGCAATACTCTCATGAACTAATAAAGGATCGCAAATTGTAAAACCTGTTTAACAAGACGGTCAGTCAAGTGGGGAGTTAAAAGGAACACTAACTGCATCACTCTACGTGAGATGCTCAATGAAGGTATTCAATACCAATAGCAAATGACGAACAGAAATATTTAAGATAGACTATACAGAAAGGAAAAAAACGTGCATTAACATTTTTCCATGAGTGACCAACTGCAGTGTATAGACTATATGTGGTTGGATCGGTGTTTGATCTTCTTTAATACCATGAATATATTACCGACCGTTATATCGTGTTTGAAGAACTAAAGGACCATAAGTAAGTGAAGCAAACCTTGATGATCAGATATTCATGGAACTATAATAATTTCCCATTGAACGGATTTATACATGTGATGTGAATGACAAAAACTAACAAAAATAAATCCGTGGATACTATATTATTTACGAGTTTCCAGAACAGAGTGGGAAGAAAATCAGCATCAGGCAGAAAGACAACCCTTGGTGAGCTATTTCCTGTTATGTGAATGGTGACGTCGAATGGCTGTATAATGAGGACAAACTCTGATGCTGATCATAGACTATATTCTGACACACATTCAAGATAGATCACATCACATATATTCATACCCATACATCGCACACACAACTGACACTTTTCTGCAATAAATGTTTTATCATTTTGTTCGAAACGTGTGTTAGTGGAGGTATGTGCTGAAGGAACGGGAAGAGGGGTATTGGCTGTTGAAGAGAGAGAGATAGTGATAAAAAGACTTTTAAATAACAAGGGGGCTGTGTAGACAAAGGTCCACCAGCAGAGGAAAACATAGAAAAGAATAATTAACCGGTGTGCTTGTTGATTCCACTTTTCCCCCAGGGACGACAAGCGACACTGAGGAAAATTTTCCCCATAACAAATTCTTAAAAAGTATGGGAAACTATTTAAAAATATATAAAATATGAACTGTCTTGACTTTATAATAATATTCAATTTTTAAAAGCCTGTCTTGCACCTTGCTCGTAATTCACACGTCCTCAACACTTCTTCCCCTAGTACATGTTTCCAATCTTTCAGGTAAATCATACACAATCACCAGTTCCGACTAAATCACCTATTTCGCAACGAGCATGTAAATCATGCCGACTCAGTGGGGGTTAGGGGCGCAGTTTGTAATCCCGTATACCGCGTTCGAAACACAGCTGTGGGCGATTTAGCAGCAAACCTCCTTACGTTGGCTTTTTTAATGAAATGGTATGAGTGCCCGTCGTTCCGAAAGCAATGGCAAATTACTGAACGTAATCTTGCCCAGGAATCACGAATAGCCCAAAGATGCTGGGGTTGACTGCTAAGTTGGGGTTGACTACTAAGTTGTTAGGGTCAGTGGTTCTCAACCGGTGGGGAATTCCCCACTAGGGGGAATTTTAGGGTTTCCAGGGGGGGGGGGGGGGATGAAGATTATTTCAAGATCGCGTTAATACAAGCACCGATTACTTGATATTGTTTGTCCCTCCATACTTTACGGTTCTGTACTCCTCGCCCTTCTGATATTCGTCTTATAACGTAAGTAGACCAACAAATTACGTGTTATGTACATGTCTAAACTTGTTCTAGTATGTGTTATTAAAGTTAGCTTCAATTTGTACGTATACTATGTAGGGTAAGGCGGGGGAGGGGGGAATTTATAGGGAGGAAATACGAAAGGGGAAGAATGGCATTCTCAGCTTATAGTGAAGGGGTGCATGGGCCAAAAAAGGTTGAGAACCACTGTGTTAGCTCAATCATACACACTCGGCACTTCCGCCCCAAAAATACGTTTTTTTCTTGTTAGGTAAATCATACACACTCGGCCATACCGCGCCAGATACACGTTTCTTACTTGTTAGGTAAATCATACACACTCGGCACTTCCACCCCAAATACACGTTTTTTACTTGTCAGGTAAATCATACACACTCGGCACTACCGCCCCAAATACATGTTTCTTACTTGTTAGGTAAATCATACACACTCAGCACCTCCGCCCCAAATACATGTTTCGAAGCTTTCATGTCAAACATTTATCTTTCTGCTCCAAACACCAATGCCTTACCTTTCAAGTAAATAATGTACCTTAAGCAGTTCTTCCCTAAACACCCGATTCCTACTTTCAGGTAAATCATACACTATCAGCACTTCTGACCCAAACACCTGTTTCTTTACCTTTGAGGTAAATCATACACCAGATTCACAGGCGTCCAAACACCTGTTTCCGGGCATGCTGTCCTTTTGCGACCTCATGACACAGTTTCAGCAGTGGTGCATATTGCTGATCAACCAACCATCTAATACATAAAGATTGTCCACGATAGAGGAATTAAATATTCTATTGCCAGTCATGTATTAAATTAGGGACAGGTGAAGTGTTCTTCCACGCGTAAAAATGAAATATGAAATTAAGAATTGACACCATTGCACTAGGAACATTCCTACACGTGCTCCTGTCCCCATCTACAATAACCTACGATGAGTTCTTACGCTGGCGGTACCAGTGGCATTCTGATTTTACATCCTCCAGAGCTTGCCCTCTAAGGGTTGAATGTCTCCCAAAAGCACTACTCTCCCTGAACCAGCGTCCCCGGTGTCCTTTGTTTCGCTGAACTTGTCATTCGATCCCAGACAGCCTTGACCACCAAGGGTAAACTGAGGGTGTACTATATATATGTTTCTAAATAATGTGAAGTGGTAAAAATACGATTGCCTCTTTCTGGTGTTTGTGGTATGCTGCATATGTGCCTCAGCCTTTTTCAAACCATTTCAAATACTCATTTTCACCATAGAATTTTCAAGCATTCTTCTGCAATACTGCATCTGTAAGGCTTCAGGGAATTTGTTTCCCTGATTATTAACTGTTCTGGCCTCCTAGCCTTATGCTAAACTTGATTCTATATAACATATGAGAACAGTTTGTTTGTTCCTACATTCCAATGACAGGGATTTATTGCATAAGATGTTCTTCATTTTATAAAAGGCAACTTTGCCTTGTCCTATTCTGATCTTGATCGATGTGATACATCTTCCATCTGTTGTTCTCCATGTGAATATATACATATTTTAGTTTATGTACTTCACACAAAGTGCGCATTAGCACTTGCTGTAATGCATAGACTACCATTGCTAAAATAGGCTTGTGCCTTTTTCGATGATAACAGAGTACATTCACACACACACACACACACACACACACACACACACACACACATAGTGCGTGTGTGTTTTGAGAGACTTCATCAGTGAGACACATGACAAAATGGCCTACCCCTCGCCAACTGATCGTTAACTATATGGTGACCATAGAACACGAGACAGGAATACGGAGGCTGATCCACGACTCTGGTGATCGAGTGAGATGGCAGAACATGACGGCCCACGCCTATCGGCATGACACATGATGGATGGATGGACCATATAACGTGTGTGTGTGTGTGTGTGTGCGTGCGTGCGTGGGCCGTGCGTGTGAGCGTGTGTGTGTATGTGTGAGCGTGTGTGCGTGCGTGCGTGCTTGCGTGCGCGCGCTCGCGTGTGCGTGTGTGTGGTTCAAACCCAAATATGTAGTGTGACGATTCCGGTCACGGGCCCTGCGAAAGTTAAGACCGTTGTTTTTACATACAAACCAAAACACAGAACCACACCTGGGATGATAGCGGACTCCGTGCTGGCTTTAAGGAACCCCGTGCATGAGTTCATTAACAGGCCCTCGTCGTACACCACGGCTCCACCATCTATACCCGGGGCGTTGAACTATATTGATGTCAAGTCCATAACCAGGAAACTGATGAGTAACGTTCATGCATACTGTCATCTAATTGGATCAGTTATTGTTTATGAGCTGACAAAGACTTCAGTCGCAACGTTTATTTTTCCCGTCCAATAGCTGAGTGTCTAGCCACTTCAGTACCAGGCCTACAATGTCCAGCAATCGAGTGTCTAGCCACTTCAGTACCAGGCCTACCCGGTCCGGAAATCGAGTGTTTAGCCACTTCAGTACCAGGCCTACCCGGTCCGGAAATCGAGTGTTTAGCCACTTCAGTACCAGGCCTACCCGGTCCGACAATCGAGTGTTTAGCCACTTTAGAACTAGATCTACCTGGTCCGGCAATCGAGTGTTTAGCCACTTCAGTACCAGGCCTACCCGGTCCGACAATCGAGTGTTTAGCCACTTTAGAACTAGACCTACCTGGTCCGGCAATCGAGTGTTTAGCCACTTCAGTACCAGGCCTACCCGGTCCGACAATCGAGTGTTTAGCCACTTCAGTACCAGGCCTACCCGGTCCGGCAATCGAGTGTCTAGCCACTTCAGTACCAGGCCTACCATGTCCGGCAATCGAGTGTCTAGCCACTTCAGTACCAGGCCTACCATGTCCGGCAATAGAGTGTTTAGCAGCTTCAGTACCAGGCCTACCATGTCCGGCAATAGAGTGTTTAGCAACTTCAGTACCAGGCCTACTATGTCCGGCAATCCAGTGTTTTAGCCACTCCAATACCAGGCCTACATGTCCGGCAATTTAGTATCTAGCCACTTCATTACCAGACCTACCATGTCCGGCAATCGAGTGTTTAGCCACTTCAGTACCAGGCCTACTCGGTCCGGCAATAGAGTTTCTACCCACTTCAGTACCAGGCCTACCTGGTCCGGCAGCCACTACAGTACTAGGACTACCCGGTCCGGCAATCGAGTATTTAGCCACTACAGTACTAGGCCTACCTGGGGCGGCAATAGAGTGTCTAGCCACTACAGTACTAGGCCTACCTGGGGCGGCAATCGAGTGTCTAGCCACTACAGTACTAGGCCTACCCGGTCCGGCAATCGAGTGTCTAGCCACTACAGTACTAGGCCTACCTGGGGCGGCAATCGAGTGATCTAGCCACTACAGTACTAGGCCTACCCGGTCCGGCAATCGAGTGTCTAGCCACTACAGTACTAGGCCTACCTGGGGCGGCAATCGAGTGATCTAGCCACTACAGTACTAGGCCTACCTGAGGCGGCAATAGAGTGTCTAGCCACTACAGTACTAGGCCTACCTGGGGCGGCAATAGAGTGTCTAGCCACTACAGTACGATGCTAGCAATGTCCGGCATCGAGTGTCCCTAGCCACTACAGTACCTAGGCCTACCGGCTCCGGCAATAGAATGTCTCGGCCCTACTACAGTACAAGGCCTACCTGGGCGGCAATCGAGTGTCTAGCCACTACCAGTACTAGGGCCTACATTGGGGCGGCAATGGAGTGTCTAAGCCACTACAGTACCAGGCCTACCCGGTCCGGCAATCGACTGTCTAGCCACTTCAGTACCAGGCCTACCATGTCCGGCAGCTGAGTGTCTCCCCACTAAAGTACCAGACCTACACGGCCCGGCAGTCGATTGCCTAGTCTCTGCGTTACTGCAACCCCTACTTTACAGTAACCACTGCTTATAACAGAAAGAATTAAATCCTACCACTACCTAACAGATTTTATATAGTATACCTTAACTGTTGTTTTCTCGTATCTTTTGTTTCATAATGATATGTTTGGAGAGCCAAACTGACACGACTAAAAAACAATAACATGAGAAAATACGACCTCATATGCTTATTCACAGCTCACTCACACAAAAAATGCAATAAGCACCAATAGGAGCAGAAACAGGATTGAAAACCGGTTTATGCAATGTGTGTTTTCGCCTAGTGAAATGTCAGTGCTAGCAAACGGCGAAGAACAATCTTTACATGATTGTGTAAGTGGGGTGGAATGTAGAACAGGATGTCTGTTTATGCCAAACATACACAACAGTTTATGTGTGGTCCGATCTACTGTTTGGGGTGTCAAGGTAGTGTATAGGAGTGCACGTTTGCCTGCCTTACCACTGGTCATGTGTTCAAATCCTCGTCAAGGTTAGAATCTTTTAGTTAAAATATATAGGGTGTATTTTTAATGAATGTGCAGTGTTTGAAAATATTGCCGGTCCAAGTTTTGTATTCACCCTCTGTAAAGTTCATGCAACATAATAGGTAAATAGAAAACTTGGACCAGCAATATTTTCAACCACTGCACAGGCATGTCCGCATGGCCGTGTTCTTAAACATCCGGTGTGTTGATGCCGAGGTAAGCGTTTCGACCCGTACACCGGACAGCTGGACAAAAATATTAACCTGTCGTCTTTGACTTTGGGACGTAAATTACAAGTACCCCTGAAGTCGGAGTGGGTTCGCCTGATGACGAGGGACACTGTTAATAGGGAAAGCTAATCCACTCGCAAAGTTCAGTCCATCACTACAATAAGTAGTGTGTATGGACTACGCCTGAGTTTAACGCGAGCGAGAGCAATAAAAAAGAAAACACTGCAGTCATTAAAAATACACCTTATAGCTCTGATGACCTGGCAATGACCACATCACCAATGAGGGTCGTTTGATCTGTACAGATATGAGATTAACACCATATACCAATAGTCTCAAGATGTGGAAAAGTGTCCCTTACTTTATAAACTTCTGCTATAAGATCACGAACGTTGGACAATGATGAGTGAAATTATGGGGAATAGGGGTAATGTGGAGGTAGTTGTTGTGGGAAATTTTGAGAATACCGAAGGCAGAGGAATAAGCAAATACGCTCGTAATGACAGCTGCAGGTGTAACTAGATCACTTATCAAAAATATTCAGGGAAAGGTAGATGGGAAAGGTAAATGAAATCTGTGGTAGCACATTAACAGAAAAAGTCGGTCAAGTAAATAAAGGACCATTTTAAACACCTTAAAGTTAGTTACTTGCATATCCATTACAGGATGTCGCAATCAACCCCAGCATTTTGTGGCTGCTTGTGATTTCTTGGAGACTTTACCTTCAATACTTTGCCATTGCTTTCTGAAGGACCGGTACTCGTACCATTGTATGAAAACCAGTTCAAGTCGGTCTGCTGCCAAGTTGCCCACAGCTGTGATTCGAACGCGGTATGTGGGATCACGAATCGCGTCCGTAAACCCTTCGCCACAGAGCGGTTCGCCTTAAATTTCTATAAATAAATAAATTGTATAATATATTTTATTTCTTCTTCTTCTTCTGCGTTCATCCGGATTTTTTTTTCGGATGTGACTGCGTTGTGCCTGTTTACAGCAGAGCTGCGTTCTTGCGCCGTTAGGCCGATACATCCGACTTCTGCGGGCATTTGTTGACCGGGTTAACCCTCCCGGATATTTTATTTCTATGAATTAAACTAGATAAATAAATCATCATCATCAAATGCCCTGTCGGCTGGCGTAGGCGTTTATAGCTCTCCACAGATCCCGGTCTTTGATGTTCTAGATCAACTCTGGTGATGATATTCCTTCATGCCACCGTCTCAGTCTATTCAGCATAACTTCTCTTGGTCAGACTCTGCCTCTCTTCCACCTCAATCTTTCCAGTTGTCACGAGTTAGCTACCCAGTCCTCTAAAATTACTGGAGAGATTTGGCCATCACAGACCATAACTTTAGGAATGGAAAATCCCAACTGCACCTCCAAAAGGTAGAGGATGTGAAAACACGCCACGGTGTGGCAAACGCAGCCCTGGGGATAGAGTATCCACCGGAATAAGTGGACAACTCTGCAGCTGAGCAGAGCAGGGCACTCACATGTTCTAACTGTCGGAAATGGCTGTCAAAGGCAGAGGTAAAAGACCACCATGTGCATGTGGTAGTCAAGAGGAAACCACCACATTATCTTCCCAAGACTTCATGGCAAAACACAATTCAGAGTTAGTGAAAGACGTTAATGCAGTGTTTCTCAACGTGGGGCCCGCGCCCCACAGGGGGGCAATTCGATTGTTAAGGGGGCAATTCGAAAATGGAATAAATCAGCTGGATATAACAAAATGGGCAGACTTGAGACTGAAGTTAACTAAATTGGAATCTGACATAAAATCTCTTTGCAGTAAGCATCAAGCGCAAGGATCTCACTAAATTTAAATAATAAATAATTACTAATAATTAAAATAATATAGAAAAATCTTTCATTAAAATTATTTTGTTCTTGAATTTCAGTTCTCCATTATATGTTTTGAGAATTTACTTACTGTGCTTGCTCAATAATTTCCTACTGATTTCTTCCTAAATCCTATCATTCAAGTTTCTTTAGTGAACATTTCAATTGTTGAATATTAAAACTAGTGTATATGTTAGGTGGGGGGGGGGGGGGGGGTAAGAATTTTAGAAAGGCTTAAGTGGGGCATAGCACAAAAAAGGTTGGGAAACACTGCGTTAATGGCTGTCTTAGGACATCCTCGTCCGGTAGTGACAGTTATGAGCCACAGGTACGCCTTAAAGTGCATTGAGCATAATGTACTTGACCCATATTTTTATAGACCAATCAGCTCTCGGTGGGGGATGAGATCAGTACCACACCGACTGCCTTTACCACCTAGGACATTTCTTTGTACCTACTTTAGGCTGGGTCAACATGGAAGCCCAGGTCAATATGTATATTTCGAAACCGCCCTTGACCTATGGGCCGGTAGGCGTGCGTAACAGAAAGTGTGGATTAGATACTTTGGCCGTATTTGGCAAAGCACTTGACAAGATAACGAAATGGAAGACAGATAAGTATGTATGTGGAAAGGTTAAATAACAGGGCAGCCTGTATAATATAAGCAACAACAAATGTATGATATTATCACACAATAGACAGGAGCGTGAAATTATCACAGAATAGATAAGAGCGTGAAATCATCACACATTAGATAAAAGCGTAACATTTTCACACAATTTGATGTTTTAAAAAAATGTTTTGCATATCCTTTGCAGGACATCGCTGTCAACATCAGCATCTTTCAGCTGATTGTTGATTTCTTGGCAAGATTACGCTCAGTAGTTTGCCATCGCTTTCAGAGCGGCCGGCTCACATACCCAGTAAGTTACCGACGCGATTCGAACCATTGCTGATTCTCACCGTCGTCGCGTTACCTACGAGAGTATACGAGATTACGGAGAAAAGTCGCTAACCTCTAGGCCAGGAAGCCGGCACACAATAGATAGGATCCTGAAATTATCACTAAACAGATAGGAGCGTAGAATTATCACACAAGAGTTGGGAGCGTAGAGTCATGAACGCCGATGTCTGCTAGAAACCATGCAAGTGGCGAATAAAGGGCAATGACAGGTCTTGCTTCCGGTATTCTATTATAGAACAGAACAAACCACATACGAGGAAATACATGGCAGTCAATCTATCACGAACGGAACATGTAACCATGGTGGATACACTGTCTCGAGGCATTCATTACACAAGAGACATCAATAACCACTAGTCACCGAAGGATATGATATTTGAAGATATAGAATTAAGTGATCGTAACAGAAATGCATAAAGGTGATCATGCCACTCTGCGTCGATAGTGTTCTTACAATATGTTTGTAAATGCCTTAGCGAGAAGAGAAAATGATACAGAGAAATGTCTGTCACCTTCTTCTTCTTCTTCTTCTTCTTCTTCTTCTTCTTCTTCTTCTTCTTCTTCTTCTTCTTCTTCTTCTTCTTCTTCTTCTTCTTCTTCTTCTTCTTATACACATGCATACAAACATATACCTGATGATATGGTATACATATACACCCGGGAGGTTAACCCGGTCAACAAATGCCCGCAGAAGTCGGATGTGTCGGCCTAACGGCGCAAGAACGCAGCTCTGCTGTAAACAGGCACAACGCAGTCACATCCGAAAAAAAATTCAGGATGAACGCAGAAGAAGAAGAAGTATACATATACACAGGACCGAAATTCGCTGCCCAATTATAGCAGTGTTGCATATTTTCGCCTAATCCAATCCAATATTACCAGAGAGAGAAAAAAAATGTGGCCTCTTTCAACCTGCTTCTGCAGGTTCGGTAGTAACTGAGATCCGTTTTTTGTCTGTTGTTGTTGTTGTTGTTGTTGTTGTTGTTGTTGTTGAGAGCCGGGCCGATACTCACCTACCGAAAAACGGAGGTGACTTACTGAGCACGCTACATGCCCAGTTCAGATACCTGTCCGAAGGCTCTCAGCTGGAGGATATGAGGGATCCCCGGATGAGAGGGCCTGCCCGTTTCTCGCTCACTACTGTACGGAGGTAAGGTGCTGAGCCGTCAGCACATGTAGCCTACCTCGTGAGCGAGTACAAATAGATTGAAGAAGTGCCCCAGTCGAATGAAATGGCTACGAAAACTGTCTGTATCTAACTCATAGAGAGTAGACAAAGGTGGAACATCAAGGTGGAAAAATGTCTCAATAACACGAAATGGAACGCACGGCTAGCGAATCCATTGCGTAGTCCGAAGCGAAAGCTTACCTAGTGGATGTCGCCTGCAGACTGACCGTTCCTGGTGTGTGATTGAGCGACACATGGAAGTGAGGAACTAAAGCAGCCATGAGCAGGACGAGGCAACTCTTTGGGTGAGCCCAGTCTCAGAGCAATATGTGCCGGCTCTGCAATTATGGAAGCCTCCTTGGATAGCGAGGGAATGCCCATGGTCTGCCCCTGCCTTCCCTTGAGGGTCGACCGTGATGTCTCTTATCGTTCTATCTTGACCAACTGAGATGTGGGCGACATCACAACAATAAGTCTAACGTGCCTCAAAACCCGAGGAAGGCTTACCTCATTAAAAAAGTTCCCGCCGAAGCCGGAAGTGCCGTCCTACGGGTGGCAAAATAAAAATTGGCACTACGCATATACGTCCGAGTGAAATGTCTCGTCCGAATGTCTCTCGTGCTAGGAACAGCTCTGACTACCTAGTTTCCGAATGCCGCTCTTGTTCGGAACAGCTCTGACTAGGTAGTTTTCCGAATGTCCGTCGTGCCTGGAACAGCTCTGACGGGCGCAACGACAAGCACATGTCCGTGTCGAAAACTCGCTGAGTGGATACCGTCTGCAGACCTGTCTGGTTTGTGCGGGAACGGCCCGGGGTTAACGAAATGCCCAATATATTGAAGTGAGGAATTAAAGCAGCCATGAGCAGGACGTGACGATTCCCTCGGTGAGCCCAGCACCAGAGCATTATTTGTCGGCTCTGCAATTATGGAAGTCACCCAGGATGGCGGAAAATGCTATGGACTGTCCCTGCCTTCCTTTGAGGGATATGACCGTGAAGTCTCCGACTGTTCCAACTCGACCAACTGGGAGGTGGACGGTACCACAAAAGTGAGAGTATCCCAGGAATGCAAACCTGGTCAAAAATGCACTCTAAAAGCCGGATGTGTTGACCTAAGGGTTTCGATCCTAAGGGTGCCTAACCAGACACACCGCAATCACATAAGACAAAACACTCCGGATGAACGCAAAGAAGAAGAAGAGTATCGCCCCGTGGGTCAGCGACAATATTAACTCTCGTCTTGATACGTTGAGTATTCTTTTCAGGAATCTCAATTCCTTGGACATTCAAACCAACGAAAACTTCAGGAATCAAATAAGACCGCAATATTATTAGGGTAACAAGCTGTAAAAGCAGATATTTGTTTAAATCTCGCTTTGGGAAGAAATCAGATTAAAAACTGTATAACAATTGTCAAGATTGAAAGGAAAAGAGGAAGAGGAAGACACAACGATAAATACATTGATGGTTTGGTCATATAACATATTCCAGACATGAATACAAACCTTAATCCGAGACTTGTAATTCCTGTAAGATATAGAACCATGAACCCGTCGCTAACCCTTCATGGCACCTGATGATGTTGAGCATTATATCCCCAGTTTATGTTATAGTAAATAAACGACGTTATGTATTTACAGCAACAACAAAAATATATTGGCTTGGCTTGGCTTTTGCTAAGCGGATATAAATAAGTTATTTAAAAACAAACACACAAACGATTGTCATTGGCACATGTCCAAATATCCTAGAAGTTATTTCTGGAGAACAGAAAATTATGGGATAGGCTTATGTTTATATATTAATCAGTATTTTATCTAGGTCATGAACATTACGGTTTGCCAGTTAAACCTTTCTTGCGGTATTGACATTAATCCAGTATGTTCAGGTAGTCATGATAGTATGGTTTACAGGCTTGCTTGCTGACCCGTTGATTATGTGTTCGAATCTCGGCGAAGCGGATTCTTTTTTCTAAAATTCACCTGGACTTTAAAGTGAGTACCACGAATTCTCATCGGAAGTGAAGGCGGCGGGCGAAATACTGCCCACATCGGGCATCGAGTGTCGATTGGCCAAAATATGGGACTACATCATTTAACCAATAATACCTCAAGGCATGTACTAGAGCAGGGGTGGCCAACACGAGGCTGGCGGGCCGCATGCGGCCCGCCGGTAGTCATGTTGTGGCCCGTGGAGTGGGAAACGACGATGTGGTCGAAGTTGTAGCACGCTTGCTTGTTTACTTTTAATTTAACAAAAAAAAATTGGGTGCGTGGCCCGGCAGGAAATATTATTTCTGAAATTTGGCCCGCCCGCTGAAAAGGTTGGCCACCCCTGTAATAGAGTAATTTGTTTACTTTGACACCATTTAAGTTTTTCTGTTAACTCTCTCTAAAACAAAGGAGCTTGACATAACTTTATTTATTCTTTTTACAAATAATCGTCATTCTGTTAGTTGTTCTTCGCGTGTCTAACCATACGTAGTACCGATTGAGCATCTAATACCAAAACTAAACTAAAACTCTCTCTATTCCATGTAGTTATTTATCTGCTATGTTATAGCTAGTAAATTAACCCCTCTTGTCCTATGTTATATACTGAAGCCGCATTCTTTTACATTCTTTTACAATAGAATGTCTTGGGAAGAAAAGGCGATCTATGAGAAACTGAATACACCAGCCAACCAATGCTTGTTTGTCTATAATAATATGGGTCTATCACCGCATTCCCCCATGTGCCTTAGTTGTATTTCTTTTACAGGGCGTCGCAGTCAACATCAGCAATTTTGGTTGTTTGGCAAGAATGCGTTCAGTAGTTTGTCATAGCTTTCTGAAAGACTGTCGCGCATATCATTTTATAACAATACCCAACGCAAGATGTTCTGCTGCGAAATCGCTCGCAGCTGTGTATCGAACGCGGTATGTGAGATTACAAACTGTGTCCGCAACTACTTCACTACGGAGCGATGGACAACTTGGTGACAGCTGGCAAGAGTGAGGGGGAAAGAACAAGGAGAAGGCAGAGAAGTAAATACCTGGGTGTCTTGGCCATGTGGTTTCGTCTAGACAAGAACACTGTCCTGATCCACGACTCTGGTGATCGCGTGAGATGGCGAAACATGATCGCCTACGCTTATCAGCATGACACATGATGGTAATGAGTAGATCAGACTGCTAGCTTTAAAAATGAGACTAGGTGGACACCAGCCCAATGTCCAGCCGGTGTGTATTTAAAATAAACATACAGACACATTGTCTCCATTTTTCGGACGCTGACCAATGTGGTGCCTCACAAGATACCATACATCAGATAGCACAGCCATTAGACCGACAAGAAACTGTTTATCAAGCGCGCGCCGGGCAACGCCCAGCAAGTGAAGCATGTTTCTGTCAAACGTTGAGTTTCTTTACCTTCTTTGAGTACCTGAGAATTTATTTTGTGTGTCTCTTATCGTTTTTTAATGGAGCCGACCAGCGGGAACATTAACACTGGATTTGATAATGAAAGTTTAATAACGATGTTAGGATGACTGAAAGAAAACGCGGTTAAACATACGAACAGGTGATCGGGTTAACAGATAGTCAAGCGGAGAAGAAGACAGACTAGCAGGTTGATAGACAGAGAGGTAGACCGACAGACAGGTGGGCAGGTGAAATGCAGACAGACAGTCAGACAGAGATATATGGAAAATAAAGAAAAACAGACAGACAATAAACAAATAAACAGACAAGCAAACAGAGAAGGAGGCTGGTAGACAAAGAGATTGGCAGAGAGATTGGCAGAGAGACTGACAGACAGGCAGGCAGGCAATCAGACATGCAGGCATTGGGGTATACGGAAAAGGAAGAAAATGAGACAGACAACAGACAAATAAACAGACACGCGAATAGATAGACAAGCAGTCTGGCAGATAGAGAGGTAGATGATAAGCGGGCAGATAGCCAGACAGACCATGTGATATATGGCAGATACAGAATATATGCATACTGTAAAAACGCCGAAACCTACATTCACATGGATTTAAATCACCCTAACTTTTATATTTTAAAAACGATAATTTAAGGTAATGTTGAAAGCAAGGAGTAAGAGGTAAACAACGATACAAGTGGGAAGATAACACCAAGAGATGAACTAACAGCAATCTGACAGAATGTACAATCAAGACGAGAGATAGTGTTGGCGATCAATTCCAGCCAACCTTCACCGCGGAGACGGACCTGATTGATTGACTGAGATCAGTCTGTTTAATTGTAAAAATTTTCGGACTTAGGCTCACTACGAACACAATTCATTAATAACAAACAAGCTATCAGTATCCAGTCACAATACATAGATACACTAACCATAGAAATGAAAGGAGGAAAGGCGAGGGTGGGGGGGGGGGGGGGGGGGCTATTTCCATTTGTAGAAGCCACGGAAGCAAAGTAGCTAGCCCGTTTGCCTACCGGCTTGAGCTGCATGTGTTCCAATCCCTATTAAAGCGAAGATCTGTTAATAGACTGGGGCTCCCACACCAACCCAAACTAAGATTGGTCATCTTCGTGTGCCATGCCGATAAGTGTGGGCTTTCATGTTTCACAATCTCACTCAATCACCAGAGTTGTGGATCAGCTCTGTGTTCGTGTCCCGACCATACCACTCGGCCAAGCCACCCAGGTATAGGGTGTATTTTTAATGACTGTGCAATGTTTGAAAATATTGCCGGTGCATGTTTTGTATTCACCCTCTGTAAAGTTCATGAAACATAATAGATAAATACAAAACTTGGACCGGCAGTATTTTAAAACACTGCACAATCATTAAACATGCACCGTGTATTTACTTCTAGCACTGGTGCCAGTAGGTGTCTGGGATGTACAGACGGCTGACGTGATACTAAACATATGACCTAACGTTTAGTCTATACAAATATGGAGTTATCACGTTATATCAAAAAATTTTCAAATCCTCGGAAAGGGTAGTTTACTTATTAACTTTATTCAGTGCCAAAGGATATATCCCCAAATGTGACCTCCCATTTGGGCAAAGGGGGGGGGGGGGGGATATACTAGGGTCATTGGGGTTTTCTTTTTGCTTCTTGGCATCTTCCATCATTTCAATCCTAAATGAATGGAAATGTACATTATAATATTTTTCATTTGATCGTGTACCATGTTTGAGGCTAACCTACAGTATGTTCGGCACTGAATCAGTTAATCCCATCTGAGTAGTTGTTACATTTGTACAAACAAAAGGAGACAAAAGGAAATGCATACTGAGATATGCCTAGAAAGACATAGAAAAAGACAAACGTAAAGGCTAAAAAAACAAAATCAAAAACAGAAAGAAATCACGACAAACACTTGCAAACTATGGACGCTTCAAAACTCCAGAGACTATACGAATAAAGTGGAAATCAATTACAGAAGTGACCAGACGGGAAATTGAGTTCGGAACCCAATCTCTCTGAAACGGACGGACTATTCCCAATGACAGGGAACGTTGTCCGACAAGGAATGCAAATCTGAAAATCTTGTGAGTTCACGCACCAGTTGATGAACCATTCGCACTACATTAATACACAGCAGACTAAAGAGCTCAGAACGACTTTCTGGGAGAAAACACAAATTTGATAAATGAGTTCAGTGCAAAAGAAGACAGCACGATATTATTTACTGTTGTTGTTATTGGGTAAATGATACAACAGATCCAATAATTAACAGCATGTTCAGCGCCACCTTCGTCTCAGTTATCCTTATCAAAATCGTTGTGGTCATCCTCTTCGTCCTCCTCCTCCTCCTCTTCTTCTTCTTCTTCTTCTTCTTCTTTCTTCTTCTTCTTCTTCTTCTTCTTCTTCTTCTTCTTCTTCTTCTTCTTCTTCTTCTTCTTCTTCTTCTTCTTCTTCTTCTTCTTCTCCTACCTCTCCTTTTATTCCTCCCCCCTCTCTCTCTTCATCTCTCTCTCTCGCGCTCTCTCTCTTTCTTTCTCTCTCTCTCTCTCTCTCTCTCTCTCTCTCTCTCTCTCTCTCTCTCTTTCTTCCTTCTTCATTTCTAAGGACTTCGAGAAGTGAGAAAGAAGAAGCCCCCTCTGCTGTGTGTCCACCGTGACGAGGTAGAGGGGCTTGTGCGTCCCAATGACCCCAAGAGCTATGCCGGCGGTAGCACAGCTACTGGTAGGGCCACCCATGTCGGACAGGTCAAGGGAGAGGGACCAGACGAAGAGACACACAAACCTGCTGCCTTGTAGGTAGACTGGGGACAGTCAAAGGCTAGGGAAAGCACCCCAAATACATGCTTGTCGAAATCGGATGTACTGAGCCACAGGCTTGACAAAGCAGTGCAACGTAAAACCTGCTGCCTTGTAGGTAGACTGGGGACAGTCAAAGGCTAGGGAAAGCATCCCGAATAAATGCTTGTCGAAATCGGATGTACTGAGCCACAGGCTTGACAAAGCAGTGCAACGTAAACTTAATTCATGATGTCACAAATCAAAATTAATCGATATGGTGCTAATCCCGTGAAGTCCCATCAGGCGGTGATAGTGCCGGGCCCCCTGCCTCGAGGGGGTCCACCCATGACTACTGGTGGTCACCTTCCCCTGTGCTGTGGAGTCAAGGCACAGAGGAGTAGGTTAAGAGTTATTGACCAAATACCCCGGACACTCAACATACTACAGTGGAATGCCGAAGGAGTTTACAAGAAGAAAGACTCCCTAACACAGCGTCTTCATAAAGATAGAATAGATGTGGCATGCATTCAAGAGACACACCTCAACGCCAATCACAAATTCTCAGTCAGAGGATATCAGGCCACACGTTTCGACCGCGAAGGACACAAAGGAGGAGTTCTAATTCTTACACGAAATACAATACCTTGCAGCGAAGTATCTGTGATCTCTGACAACCAAACGGAAATTATAGGTGTTGATATAATGATAAAGGACGTGAAAATAAGAATCTACAATCTGTATAGCCCAGCAGATAAGGACCTTACACTCTCAACATGAAAATAACTGACACAAACTGCATTATTGTCGGAGACTTTAATAGCCGTTCAGAAAGATGGGGATACCCAGATACTGACAAAGAGGAGATGAATTGGAGGACTGGGAAATAGACTCAAATCTCCCATCTACTCAACAAAGCGGATGACACACCGAGCTTCTACTCCAGAAGATGGCTTACCACTTCTACTCCAGACTTAGCTTTCTGCACAGGAGACATCCTCCACAAAATCGATCGCCATGTGCTGGACCAATTAGCAGGTAGTGACCACAGACCAATCAAGCTTGAAATGAATATGGAGTATGTTCCACAGGAGCAAAAGCCCTTGCCCCGCTGGAATTACAAACGAGCAGATTGGGACAGATTTGCCATACTAACAGACAAATATTGTGAAAACATAAATACACGATTATGGCAACATAAAGCAAATGGTGGAAAGTCTAAACAGAGCGATAATACAGGCAGCCACTGAGTCCATTCCAAGAGGAGCGAGGAAAAATTACAAACCATACTGGACTGAAGAACTACAAAGTTTGGAGGACAAAGTTGAAGATGCCAGGAAGACAGCAGAGAGAGAACAAACAATTGAAGCAAACATCTCTCTCAAAGCCATCTCAGCAAAATATAAAAGAACAGTAAATCAAACAACAAGAGATTGTTGGAGGGAAAAAACAGAAAACCTGAATTTTGACAGGGATGGAAACAAACTATGGAAACTAGTGAAAGCCATGAACAATGAAGGACCTAGAAACAAACAAATAACAATTAAACAAGGAAATGCCTTGCTTACAGGCAAAAAGGCTGCAAATGCACTAATGGAACACTATGCAAATGCAAACCACATTGATATTACAACCGAACAGAAGAAAGCAATCAAAGACAAACAGATACATCATAGAAATACAGAGACAGCAGCAGAATATATGATGGCAAATCTAACAATGGAAGAAATGGAACAGGCAATGAATACCCTAAAAAGAAGACATCACCAGGAAAGGATGGAATCACAAATGAAATGCTAATAGGACTAGGCACCAAGGCAAAGAAGAAACTACTAGCAGTCCTAAATAACAGCTGGAAGAGAGGAATAGTCCCACAGGCATGGAAGGAAGCTATACTAATACCAGTCCCAAAGAAAGGAAAAGACCTGGAAGAACCAAATGGCTATCGACCTATCAGTCTACTGAGCTGTGTAGGAAAATTAATGGAACGCATTATCAATGGCAGGCTAACATGGCATCTGGAAGAAAACAAACTCTTAACACCACACCAAGCAGGATTCAGAAAATACAGATCCACTGAAGATCAAATAACCTATATAGCTCAGGAAATAGAGGATGCCTTCCAAGAGAAAAAGCACACACTAGCAGTCTGGATAGATTTAGAAAAAGCATTTGATAAAGTATGGAAGGAAGGACTGAAAGTAAAACTGCAAAACATGCATGTTTGTGGAAAAATGTATAAATGGATCAGCCACTACCTTGAGAACAGAACTGCCAGGACAAAAGTACAAGGACAGACAAGCAAAATGATGCTGCTGGAGCAAGGTGTCCCCCAAGGAGGAGTTCTTTCACCAACATTATTCCTAGCATATATAAATGACATCACAGAAAATTTTCCAGCCAGAGTACACACATCCTCCTTTGCAGATGACCTAGCCATATGGACATCTGAAGAATATATTAGTACAGCTAACAGCAGAATACAGCAAGCCTTATTAGCGCTAGAGGACTGGTCAAAATCATGGCTAGTGAAGATAAGTGAGGAGAAAACAACATGCACAGTGTTCTCCCTCTCAAATAAAACTCAGCAACCTAAGCTGGTATTGAATGGAAAAATATTGCGCCATGAAGAAAATCCAAACTATCTAGGAGTCACCTTTGATCGTCGCCTGACATGGAAGACACAGGTTGAGAAAAATCGAACAAGAGCAAGGCAGAGAATGGCAATCATGAAAAAGCTTGCTGGTACAACGTGGGGAGCAGATGAGAAAGTTCTCAAGAAGTTATATACTGGACGGGTGAGGCCAGTACTGGAATATGGCATTGCAGCTTGGGCAACAGCAGCTAAGTCAAACTTTAACAAAATAAGTAGCGTCCAAAACCAAGGAATGCGAATCATAACTGGAAGCCTGAAGACAACGCCTATTAATGAACTAGAAAAGATCACTTGTTTACAACCAATGCAGGATAGAAGAGATAGCAGAGCCCAGCAACAAGCAGAAAAATTTAGAAGATTGACAGACCACCCTATGTACAACAGATTTAATGGTTTTGGAAAGGGAAGACTGAAGCGTAGCAACTTTGTAGAAACTGCAAAACGAAGGATTAGGGCAGATCCTATACTTAACATATCAACAGTCAAGCCCATACACAATGCACACAACTTCCCAGCTTGGAGACAGCAGCAACTGCCTGAGATGATAGAAAACATTCCTGGAATTGAGAAAAAGAACACTCAGCATGAAACCGAAAGAAGAGAAATAACCCTAAACTACATAAAAGAACATTACCCAAGCAGAAATTGGACCCATGCATATACAGATGGATCAGCCAAAAATTCAATAGAGAATGGAGGAGGAGGAATTCTCCTAAATTTAAAAAATGGAGTGAAAAAAACACATTCAATGGCAACTGGAAAATTTTCAAGTAACTTCAAAGCGGAGGTAGAGGCTTTGAAAACTGCAGCAGAAATGCTCCTGATGGAGGAAAATAAAGAGAAGCAAATAGCTATCTTCACAGATGCAAAGTCAGCTGTCTCAATACTCAAGAGCAATAACAGCACAGAACTAACTGACCTAAGAGCAGCACTCCATGGTCTATGCCAGAAATCCAAAAAAGTTGTAATACAGTGGATCCCATCACATTGCAGTATACCTGGAAACGAAGAGGCTGACAGACTGGCAAAAGAGGGCGGACGACTACCACAGCCTGACATAGACATAACCTATAATGAGGCAAAGAGGTTGATAAAAAGCACTTATAGAACCAAATGGGAATCTGAGCATCCAGGCCATCAGAAGGATGATGCATATTACAAACTCGACCGAAGAGAACAAGTAGCAATCTTCAGACTCCGCACAGGACATAACAGGCTGAAATACCACTTGTTCAATAAACTAAAGATAGGAGATACTGATGAATGTAATTGTAGAACTGGAAAAATGACAGCAAAACATTTGCTGCAGGATTGCCCAACGTATGCAGAACAGAGAAAGATATTTTGGCCCACACCTGCTTCATTTGAGGACAAGCTCTATGGAGATATCAACAAGCTCAAGTTGACCGCAGCTTACTTTAACTACATACAGGTTGACATTTAAAGGTGCATGAAGACCCAGAGGCATGAAATGAAATATTGCTTGGATAGCAAATCCATTATGTGGAAAGTCCAAATCGAAAGCCCATTGTGTGGGCTTCATAAAAGGTGGAAAAGTGTCCTAGTGGCAAGAAATGGAATATTGCTTGGATAGCAAATCCATTACGTGGAAAGTCCGAATCGAAAGCTTACTGTGTGGATGTCATCTGCAGACTGCATACTTCTGGTTTCCGGAAGAACAGCCTATGGTGAACGGAAGGCCCAATATACGGAAGTGAGGCTAAGCAGCCATGTGCAGGACGTGACGATTCCTTGGGTGAGCCCAGTACCAGAGCGCTATGTATCGGCTCTGCAAGTATGGAAGCCTCCTTGGATGGCGGGGAATGCCCATGGTCTGCCCCTGCCTTCCCTTGAGGGCTGACCAGGATCTTTGGCTGTTCTATATGGACCAGCTGGGATGGGGGATAACACCACAACAGTGAGAGTCAAACGTCCTAAGAAACCCCCGGGAAGGTTAACCCGGTCAACAAATGCCCGCAGAAGTCGGATGTGTCGGCCTAACGGCGCAAGAACGCAGCTCTGCTGTAAACAGGCACAACGCAATCACATCCGAAAAAAAAACTCCGGATGAACGAAGAAGAAGAAGAAGAAGAAAGAAGAAGCAGCAGCAGCAAAATTAGAAACAGAAGAAGAAGAACTTGGTGATAATGATGACGATAATGATAATGCAAAAGAAGAAGAGGACGCACAGGAGAAATAAGAACAAGAACAAGAACAAGATAGTCTTGTCTGTATTGGAAAAGCCCAATCTATCTTCTTCTTTGAATTGCTTTCCTCCCTGATTGCCCGCCAGGCTTCCTACAATGCTGCACAGATCCACCGAGTGGATTCTATGCCATCTTTCTTACTATTTTATCAGCTTATTATTGGCTTCAATATTATTGTCTAGAACGTTCTCTCTTTCTTTTCCGTTGTCTTCCTTGTACACCTTACATATCAGACTTTGTGAACTAGCTCAAACCCAAACCCTACCTTTTGGAGACATATATTGGAGTAAATTTAGGGTAATGACTTCTGACAAATCTGATCATTGCTTCAATAACATCTAACAATTTCACCACATGTCAACATGCATATTACCATTGGTGACTTGCAGAAATTCTTAAATGGAATACAATCTGTATATTTTACATAGTTTGAACTTATAAGGTCGTAACCAGTGCTTGTCATTTCCATGACTCCCCCCAATCCTTGTCATTTCTATGACTCCCTCAGTCTCTGTCATGTCCATGATTCCCTTAGTTTCTGTCATTTCCATGACTCCTTCAGTTTCTGTCATTTCCATGATTACTTTAGTCTCTGTTATTTCCATAAATCCCTCCGTCCCTGTCATTTTCATGACTCCCTATATCTCTGTCATTTTCATGACACCCTCAATCCTTGTCATTTCTATGACACCTTCAGTATATGACATTTCCATGATTCCCTTATTCTCTATCATTTCCATGACTCCCCCAATCCTTGTCATTTATATGACTCCCTCAGTCTCTGTCATTTCCATGATTCCCTTAGTCTCTGTCATTTCCATGATTCCCTTAGTCTCTGTCATTTCTATGATTCCCTTAGTCTCTGTCATGTCCATGATTCCCTTAGTCTCTGTCATTTCCATGATTCCCTTAGTCTATGTCATTTCCATGATTCCCTTAGTCTCTGTCATTTCTATGACTCCCTCAGTCTCTGTCATTTCTATGACTCCCTCAGTCTCTGTCATTTCTATGACTCCCTCAGTCTCTGTCATTTCTATGACTCCCTAGGTCCCTGTCATTTCTATGACTCCCTCAGTCCCTGTCATTTCTATGACTCCCTTAGTCTCTGTCATTTCTATGACTCCCTCAGTCCCTGTCATTTCTATGACTCCCTCAGTCTCTGTCATTACTATTACTCCCTCAGTCTCTGTCATTTCTATGACACCTTCAGTATATGACATTTCCATGATTCCCTTATTCTCTATCATTTCCATGACTCCCCCAATCCTTGTCATTTATATGACTCCCTCAGTCTCTGTCATTTCCATGATTCCCTTAGTCTCTGTCCTTTCTATGACTACCTCAGTCCCTGTCATTTCTATGACTCCCTCAGTCTCTGTCATTTCTATGACTCCCGCAGTCCCTGTCATTTCTATGACTCCCTCAGTCCCTGTCAATTCCATGACTGCCTCAGCCTCTGTTATTTTCATGGCTCCCTACGTCCCTGTCATTTCCATGACACCCCCAGTTCTTGTCATTTCCATGACACCCTCAATCCCTGTCATTTCCATGACCCCCTCAGTCCCTGCCATTCCCATGACACCCTTACTTAATCTCCCTAATATACATGTCTTGCCCAGTCCCTGAAATTTCCATGACCCCGTTCCCCAGTCCCTGTCATTTGCATGACTCCCTCAGTCTCTGTCATATCTACGACTCCTTCACCTTGGTGTCATTTTGATAAAATACTCCAATATTACAGCTACTTCAACTGGTGCCCAGGTCCCCGCGGTGAAGTTCTGTAGCCGTCTGCCTCCAGTGTCCTCATTCCAATGTTACAGCTACTTCAACTGGTGCCCATGTCCCCGCGGTGAAGTTCTGTAGCCGTCTCCTCACTTCAATGTTACAGTTACTTCAACTGGTGCCCAGATTCACGCGGTGAAGTTCTGTAGCCGTCTGCCTCCAGTGTCCTTACTCCAATGTTACAGCTACTTCAACTGGTGCCCAGATTTCCGCGGTGAATTTCTGTAGCCGTCTGCCTCCAGTCTCCTCACTTCTACTTCAAAACCCGTTATTCGGTTCACCTTCACGGGTGCTATTTTTCCAAAGATCTCTAGCTCGAGGAGTCTTCGCTGAAGCTGCGGAGCTCGCACGATTTGCGGCGATTTCGACAGGCGACTAGTCGATCTGTGAAAAGAGACCGAGCCAAGTCAGATAAAATCCGGAGCTAAGACATCAGTCTTCTTAGCCTTGCAGCCCTACTTAAATTGATGCATAGTGTATTCAGAGTTCATATATACCAGGGGTGTCAAACTCAATCGCTCAGCGGGCCAAAACTCTAATCACACGTAAAGTTGCGGGCCGGACAGGATAAACATTCAATAAGCCGAATTTTAACCCTTTTTAAACATTAATATAAATTAAAACAGAAATAATTTTTAATAATAAAACATCATTGGTATACACATTTTCACTCTTATGTCAGTCTGTCAGAGCATGATGTTTGACATCTTTTCTTGGCTTCAAGTTCGTTTATGTTGGGAGTAATGTTTTGTATCATTGAGATTCTCAAGATGGACTGCAAGTGTTCATCAGTGAGACGACTCCTGTGTGATGTTTTGTTAATCTTCATCACAGAAAACAGCTGCTCACACAGATATGTGCTACCAAACATGCTCAAGGTTCGGGCAGCATGTAGACGAAGCTGGGGCATCTCTTTAGGAATGAAACGAGTGAACTGTGCAGGCCCCACAGTGTCGTACTTTGCCTTTAGTATCCAATTCCACTGCAGCTCTGTTAATTCCATCTGCAAATTTACTGGTGCAGTTTCTACATCTTAAAGGCTAGCTTTGATTTTAAAAGATTGTGCATCTACAGACAGACGCTTGATTGATATCAGGTTAGCCGTCGCGGGAAAAGGTGATGTAATATCCGGGCATTACACTACTTTCATTTTTTATGCGCCAGTCCATAACGAGCATCTGAACGTTTCTAGGTAACTATAACGACGAACACAAACTCACTACACAACTTTTATTTTGGCTTATTCTGATCAAAACGAGAACGCTCTGAGGTAGCCTATTATTCTGAAGGCTGCTAATTAGGGAATTTGATTTGCAAACGATTTAGTATCGTGACCATAAAAACAAAATATTTTTGTCTAAAATTCTCTCTTGGGCCTAATGTATTTGTACGTCGGTTGAGGCCTGATATGATTGTACGGCAGGCCGGATGTGGTCCTCGGGCCTTAAGTTTGACACATGTGATATATACGATCCTTGTGTACCGCACTCCTTATTCTCATCTCCTACCATAAAGTTCATCATTAGCCCATAATGGCAACAGCTGCACTTGATGCTGATGCAAATCACGAGCAATAAAGCATTGTCTTTATATATACAGTTTATCGAAAACTATCTCAAAATATAAACCGTGTGCATAGCTGTGTGGTCGGTAGTTCAGTGACATTACCCGCATGCACATCAGCTCAATGATCATGTGCATGACTTTTCTGCTGTCATGATTCGGAAATAACGTCGTTTCATGATCCTTTCTATTCTTTAACGGAAAACGCTAAGTGAATGTTAAGCGATCTATTGACATATGACTCTGCACAAAAGTTAGAACAGTTGTATTTTGGCATTGATACCATACGTAGGGAAAATGTGAAAGTCTGCATCTGTGTGTGGAAACGAGTCGGCTGTGAAACATTGTCGGTAAGTGCTCACTTATGTGGCCATGTTTTAGCATTAAGTTGGAGATTAGCACTAAACTAGGTCAGCGGAAAATGAAACTCACAAAACGTGCCTGACAAAACAAAATAGTAACAACAACAAAATGTCCGAATAATTAGACACGCTTAACTGATTTGTTATCTGTAACATAATACACAAGATGTACTATATACATAATGGATACAGTTAGGTGAGCAAATCTTGCATTCGATAAAATGAAAAACATCGTATGCAGTACCCCGGAAGGCTAACCCGGTCAACAAACGCCCGCAGAAGTCGCATGTGTCGGCCTATCGGCGCAAGAACGCAGCTCTGCTGTAAACAAGCACAACACAATCACGTCCGGAAGGAAAAAAAACCTCTCTGGATGAACGCGGAAGAAGAAGAAGAAGTTTACAAAAGTCAATTTTGACAAGGTTCTTTTCCTATGTGAATGTAATATGCTCAATTGATGAATGAAAGATGAGTGATTGGAAGGGCCGAATTTAAGGCGGGCCTGCGTGTCCAATTCGTTACCCTTTGAAAATAAAGATCGTTCGCTTGTTCGTTCGTTCTCGTCTCTTAGTCCTCTCGACTCTCTATCTTTGTCTTTGTCTCTATCTGTCTCTCTCGTCACTCTGTCTCTTGCTCCCTATCTCACTCAGCCTTTCTTTCTCTCTATCTCTATGCCTCTCTCACTCACTCACTGTCACTCCAGCTCTCTCTGTATCTCTGACTGCCTCTCCTTGTCTCTGTTTCGACCTCTGTTTCGCTGTCTCGTCTTCTATCGCTCACTCTCTCACCCATTCACCAGCACACATTCTCTCTTCCTCTCTCTCTGTCTCTCTCTCTCTCTCTCGCTCTCTCTCTCTCTCTCTCGTATTTATGTCTATCGTTCCCTCTCTCCCTCTCTCATACTCTCTCACAAACTCTGTCTCTCTTGTCTCTCTATCTATCACCCCTTTTATCTCACCCATTCTCTCTCACACTATATCTGTCTCTCTCGTCTCTCTCTCTCTCTCTCTCTCTCTCGCTCACTCACCTATTCTCACTCTCTCTTTCACTCTCTCACTCTTACTCTCTGTTTATTTTTCTCTCTCATATTCTCTCAGCCTCTTTCGCTCAGTCTCATCCTCTCTCTATTTCTCTCTGACTCACTCGCTTTCATCCTCTCTCTCTCTCTCTCTCTCTCTCTCACACACACACACACACACACACACACACACACACGCTCTCTTTTGGTCTAATGCATTGTGTGTCTCTGCCAGAATGACACCAGTCCCTAACCACTCTTTGTTCAGTTGTGCATGTATATAAGCGACCTCGCAATTCCTAGCTGTAATTTCTACGCTGAATAACATTTGCGGGAAACACAAATAGAAACAACAAGCTGGCACACGTAAGCAAAGACCTCCATATAAATAATCCCCCAACGATAAAGATAAAATATACATAGGCAGCACAGAGACAGACAAACACAACAACAGAAAAAACGAACACCAAAAGCACGTTATGAATGCGCCTATATCCATATTCTATAACCAAAAACTACAAAGAACACAATTGATATGGATAGCGGATGTCTGCGCATATGAAATGCCAGTTGACATAAATCAATAATCAATACCAGGCTTTGGTGCAAACTGCGCAAAATTTGCTGACCAACAAAATGGGCGAGATGGATTGCTTGATTAAATCATCCAAGATCAAGGTCAACTAGACTATTCCGGATTCTATGTCTGTATTTCCCTTTCAGGAGCAGCGCTGACGTCAGCGTCTGAGCTGTTACCGTTTTGTTTTCTCTCCCATAACTGTTTCAAACACAACCAGGCACATTCATAAACTGTTAGACTGTTAAGTTGGTCGCATACCCTTTACAGGACGTCACTGTCAACTCCAGCTATTTTGTGCTTATTTGTGATTTCTTGGCAAGTTTACGTTCAGTAGTTTGTCATTGTTTTCTCAACGACTAAGCAATCATACATTTTGTATAGGAAACCAACGCAGGGCGGTCTGCTTCCAAATCTCCCGCAGCTGTGTTGCGAACGTGGTATGCTGGATTACGAATTGCATTCGTAACACCTTTGCCAACGAGACGGTCAGACTGTACGAGAGATAAAAGTTGAGTTGAGCTAAGAAACGACATCACAGCGCTCAGGACATTCCCATACGCGCTCCTTCTCCTCGTTCAACAGTCAACGAAGAGTCTTACTACTAATTGTTCCCATCGCTCTCTGATTAAAAGTTCTCCTGGTCTTCCCTCACAGTTGTGAGCTTCTTCCAGAACTCCTGCAGATCCCCCGCAATCTCATTCTTTCCACATGCGGGTTCTCAATTTGTCCCCCCACCTTCTCCACATGGTCCCGACAAGCACCCAACCATAGGTAATCTACCACCAAGAGGTGCATTCCCTGCCAGCCTATCACCAGTTCATTCCCCCGCACCACCGCATGGCCAGGGCAAAATATACGTTCAATTCTTACAATCTGTGACCTCTGTAGCGAGGATAGCCATTCCACACGAAACATTCCTTTCTCCACCTTGCTAAGCATACTCCTTGAGTCCGTAATGAATACAGAGTTTGTTTCAGTGGTCTCCTCTAACCAACGGAATGTTGTTGTTATTGCTTCCACCCCCATTCTCATGCTGGAGGTCGTAGTCTCATATTCCAGACTCTCCCTTTTTAAGAATCGTCCATTATCCTTTTCAGTGAAACAGGAGTGATGAAAGAAAAAATGGAACTGCTCACCGCTTTATTTGATAATTAAACTGGGCTTTGTACAAATCAAATGTTACTTTTACTATTGTAAGGTGTGCTGGTATACCAAGTTATATGCGAGGTATTTAGAGCACTTTTGAGTTTGTATATATTCTATTTGTATTATGACCCTTCAATATATCATGACTAGCGTGATTGCTGAGGTAGAGATCGAAATGGGGTGTGGGATTATGCAATTGCCTTATACGCCATAAGTTGGTTGATGGAGAATGGATTCATCCAATTGCCTTATACGCCATAAGTTGGTTGATGGAGAATGGATTCATCCAATTGCCTTATACGCCATAAGTTTGTTGAAGAAGAATGGATTCATCCAATTGCCTTATACGCCATAAGTTGATTGATGGAGAATGGATTCATCCAATTGCCTTATACGCCATAAGTTGGTAGAAGGAGAATGGATTCATCCAATTGCCTTATACGCCATAAGTTGGTTGATGGAGAATGGATTCATCCAATTGCCTTATACGCCATAAGTTGGTTGATGGAGAATGGATTCATCCAATTGCCTTATACGCCATAAGTTGGTTGATGGAGAATGGATTCATCCAATTGCCTTATACGCCATAAGTTGGTTGATGGAGAATGGATTCATCCAATTGCCTTATACGCCATAAGTTTGTTGATGGAGAATGGATTCATCCAATTGCCTTATACGCCATAAGTTGGTTGATGGAGAATGGATTCATCCAATTGCCTTATACGCCATAAGTTGGTTAGATGGAGAATGGATTCATCCATTGCCTTTTACGCCATAAGTTGGTTGATGGAGAATGGATTCATCCAATTGCCTTATACGCCATAAGTTTGTTGATGGAGAATGGATTCATCCAATTGCCTTATACGCCATAAGTTTGTTGATGGAGAATGGATTCATCCAATTGCCTTATACGCCATAAGTTGGTTGATGGAGAATGGATTCATCCAATTGCCTTATACGCCATAAGTTGGTAGATGGAGAACGGATTCATCCAATTGCCTTATACGTTATAAGTTGGTTGATGGAGAATGGATTCATCCAATTGCCTTATTACGCCATAAGTTGGTTGTGAGAATGGATTCATCCAATGCCTTATACTCCATAATTATGGTTGATGGAGGAATGGATTCATCCAATTGCTTATACGCCATAAGTTTGTTGATGGAGAATGGATTCATCCAATTGCCTATACGCCATAGTTGGTTGATGGAGAGAATTCATCCAATTGCCTTATAGCATACGTGGTAGATGGAGAATGGATTCATCCAATATTGCCTTATACGCCATAAGTTTGGTTGATGGGGAGAATGGATTCATCCAATGCCTTAATACGCCTAAGTTTGTTGATGTAGGAATGGATGCATCCATGCTTAATACCCATAAGTGGTTGATGGAGAATGGATTCATCCAATTGCCTTACGACGCCATAAGTTGTAAATGAGAGATGGATTCATCCATGCCTTATACTCCATAAGTTGGGTTGATTGAGAATGGATTCATCCATTGCCTTATTACGCCATAAGTTTGTTGATGGAGAATGGATTCATCTAATTGCCTTATACGCCATAAGTTGGTTGATGGAGAATGGATTCATCCAAATTCCCTTGACGAAATCAGTGATCAGTTATGACGTCGATTGTACACGCAATCACTCGAAGGTCAGAGGTTGGTGAGTAAACTTTGCAATGCCAGTCCTCTCTGTTAGAGAATGATAACTCCCCCCCCCCCTCCCCCCCCCCCACCCCCAACCCCAACTACCAAACAGGTGTGGAGATCTTGTTTTAGAGTACCATAGTGTATGTTTGTAACTATTTATTATTAACGTCAGTTCGTTTCTGTTTTCTGGTATATTGCTGCCACTGGTGGGAGTTGTTTGGTCGTTTCTTGCACTTTTCTGGTGGCACTGGTGAGAGTTGTTTGGTCGTTTCTTGTACTTTTCTGATGGCACTGGTGAGAGTTGTTTGGTCGTTTCTTGCACTTTTCCGTGACACTGGTGAGAGTTGTTTGGTCGTTTCTTGCACTTTTCTGGTGGCACTGGTCATAGTTGTTTGGTCGTTTCTTGCTATTTTCTGGTGGTACTGGTGAGAGTAGTTTGGTCGTCTCTTGCACTTTTCTAGTGGCACTGGTCAGAGTTGTTTGGCCGTCTCTTGCACTTTTCTGGTGACACAGGTCAAAGTTGTTTGATCGTTTCTTGCTCTTTCAGGTGGCACTGGTCAGAGTTGTTTGGCCGTCTCTTGCACTTTTCTAGTTTCACTGGTCAGAGTTGCTTAGCCGTCTCTTGCACTTTTCTGGTGGCACTGTCAGAGTTGTTTGGCCGTCTCTTGCACTTTTCTGGTGACACTGGTCAAAGTTGTTTGGTGGTTTCTTGCTCTTTTCTGGTGGCACTGGTGAGAGTTGTTTGGTCGTCTCTTGCTCTTTCTGGTGGCACTGGTCAGAGTTGTTTGGTCGTTTCTTGCTCTTTCTGGTGGCACTGGTGAGAGTTGTTTGGTCGTCTCTTGCAATTTTCTGGTGACACTGGTCAGAGTTGTTTGGCCGTCTCTTGCACTTTTCTAGTGGCACTGGCGAGAGTGTTGTTTAGTCGTCTCTTGCACTTTTCTGATGGCACTGGTCAGAGGTGTGTGGTCGTTTCTTGCACTTGTATGGTCTCACTGGTGAGAGTTGTTTGGTCGTTTCTTGCACTTTTCTGGTGGCACTGGTCAGAGTTGTTTGGTCGTTTCTTGCACTTTTCTGGAGGTCATCGGGAAAAGAACTAGTCCACAGAAGAACCCGCCACAACTTTATCATTGTCCTCTTGTGGCTTTGTTTTTCTACTGTCTTTGATACTTATTATTGCAGTTTTGCTTATACATTTAAAGTTTTGTTTTGGAACTATTTTTAAGGTCTTCCATTTCTTCTTATATTGTTGGTGGTTTATTAGAAAGTGGCTTATGTTGTCTGGTTCATAGCATTCTGCCAGATTGGTTTCTCCCAGTTGAAAGCTGCTGTTCCTGACCACCTATGTTTGTTTGATAGTATTTTTATATTTTTATATTTTCCCTTATTTGTATTTTTCCTTTTGGTTCTTTTGAGAACGTGTTTCTAATTTTGTTCTTCTTTCTTTCTTTCCAATTGTGTCTCCAGCGTTTGAGCGTTTCTTCTATCACTTAACTTTATATGTCTATTTTAACTAACCCTGCTTCTATTTCTCTTTTTACTTCTGGTTTCTATCTTCTCTGCTTGTTGTGCTTTCGTTTCATGTTATTCTTATGAGTGTTGAAACTCGTGCTATTGATACATTGCATGTTTTCAGTTGTGTGAGCAAAAAAATAATAGCACTGTAATCTACCGAGCGTAAGAGGCCACTAATGAGGGTTGGCATTTGGCTGGCTACATTACTCCTTAAAAACCTCTGATGCAAAAATCCAGTCAATCATAAATAATTCTTCAGATGTAGCGTTTGCCGTGAGGTGATTGAGAGCCTCCGCTCCAGTTTAAGGAGGAGGAGAAGAGGTGAAATATTTGTGAAAACTATATCTCCTCCATTTTTTTTTTTTACATACCATATATTTTTCCTTACGTTGGGAGAAAGTCTCCGCTAGTCGCGTTGCACAAAAGGCAAAGATCAGAAATGGAATAAAGACAACGGAAAGTGCAGAAATGAGTGAGATATGAATGCAGATAGGTCACATGTGTGGGCACGCCGACGAAATCAGAGGCAACCAGACGAAAACCGAGACACATTTTTCGAGGAAAAAAATCACTAAAACTAAAACCGACGATAACCGAAGGCAACGAAAACCGAGGTTTTACTGTGCGTTGCTATAAAACGTCAGTAGGTAGCCATACGTCAGCGCATGGACAATACAGGTGCGGTGTGGTACACCTGCCCATATAGATGCCGGGAGTAGGGAATGTATTGCAGCCGACAATCTCTGTGAAGATAGCACACTGATCTTACTTACTTTCTAAATCCTCTACAGACGTCACATCGTCATCATCATCTAGCGTCTTGCCGACTGGCGAGGGCGATAATACTTCTCCAACCCCAAGTATCATTTCTTGTGCTGACAACTTTCTGTGCCATGTCAAAAACGCTGTCAAGAATCTTCTCTCTGTGACTTCCTCTACTTCTCTTTCTACCGATCTCTTCAGTTGTCCCAACTTGTTCCAGTTTCTTACTTCTAACGATGCGGCTAAGAACAAACGACTGCCTCTTTCTGATAGCTGTGCTAACATTAACGATTTAAATTAACTGTTTACAGCACACAATGTAAATAATTTTTTTTAATTATTCACACCATATATAACAAACTGTTCACGCAACCCAGTATTGTCTATATATGCACATTCAAAGTGAATAGACAACAAATGGTTTCAATTCCTTACATTAAATCTATATTTTCCTGTCTTGCGTTCCTCAATTGTGAGTTTCTATGCTGCAAACACGATACTGTTCTGGTGTTTACTGTCCTAATTGTGCTTGCTCCACTTTTGCCAGGCAGTTCCTTTGGATTTAGTTTGATACTGACACCACATAATGAGCTGTAGTGATATAGTGGTTAGTCTGTTTGCTTACCAACATATTCATTCTGATTCAGACCACAGTGATGTACTTTGTTGTTGCTGTTGTTGCTGTTGCTGCTGCTGTTGTTGTCGCTGCTGCTGATGTTGCTGTTGTTATTGCTGCTGCTGTTGTTGCTGTTGCTTTAGATCAGAAAGTGTCTGGGGGTGATCCGGCTTCGTTAAATGGGTAATGGATCATGTTCAACATTTTATAGAAAGCAGAGATGTGTCTCTCTTCGTCTGGTTTGTATCATTTGACCTGTCCGATATGGGAGACCCCACCAGTAGCTGTGCCACCGTCGGCATAGCTCTTGGGGTCATTGGAACATCTAAACCCTTCTACCACTTCAAGCTGGTACACGACAGAAGGATTATTATTATTATTATTATTATTATTATTATTTGAGATTTTGGAGGTCACCATGATATAGATAGATAAGAGCGTATGCTCTTCAACTTCCGATGTGCTAATGCCGAGGTAGCAGGTTCAACCCCTACACCTCTCAGTTGGACTAAAATGTTGACGTCTCCTCCTGACTTTTTTTGTCCGCATATTGTTTACAGGACATCGCTGTTAACATCAACATCTTTGAGCTAATTGTTGATTTCTTAGTAAGATTAGGCTCAGTAGTTTGCCATTGCTTTCTAAGCGACCAGCTCACATACCCCTAAGTTGCCAACGCGGCGAGAACCGCTACCGATTCTCGCGCAGTTTACGTTCTCCACGTGGTTATACGTGATTACGGAGAAAGACGTTAACCTCTAGGCCAGGAGGCCCGGCCTCCTTGACTTTACAAGTCGTATATTACAAGTACCTCTGAAGTCGCCTGATGGCGAAGGACGCTGTTAATAGGGAAAGCTAATCCATTCGAAAAAAAAAAACATTCAGTATGTGTATGGACTACGCTTGAGTTCAAAGCTATCAAACGAAAGAAAAGAGAAGAACTGGTGATTTTATTGTTGTTGCTGCTGTTGGAGTTTGTTGTTATTGATAACCCCGTCGATAAGATGAATTTACTCTTGGACGAAATGGTGGATTCACGGACCCGTGGTAAGCTAATTCCATCCCCGATAAACAATCAGTACAGTCAATGGATACATGCTGAAGATCTCTTCACAATTCCTGTTCTGGGTGTGGGTGCTGCTCATCTACCACTGTAATGGAAAGGTACAATGATTCTCTCGCAACGGGCAACGCTGGTTCTCTTAGTAAGACTTTCAATATGTAGCGAGTCCTTTGCTGAACGTCGCTCTCAGCACGGGACGACGAGAAGAGTCTCGATCCCTTGCCATGTCTCCCGTCTCATGCACCATCATACCAAAAGCGTCTGCAATGTCCTGTGTCCATCTTCGCGCTGGTTGACCTCAGCCTTTTCTACCAGTAACCTTGCCTTCCATCACTGTTCTCTCCAAACTACTGTGATATTTAATATGGTCAAAGTATTTCAGTGTCAGAGACATGAAAATGCTTGTGAGCCAATTTTCTATAACGTTCAAATCTAGTATAGTTTCAGTATTGTTTTTCTTCTTGGTTCACGATACTCAAGAACCTTTCCATAACAATTTGTAAGGTTGTATCAGCAGAATATGAGCCTTCCTTTTCTAGTCAGATTAGCATCAAGTTGCAGGATGATCCCCGTGGGGAGGCCAGCAGAGGTCTGAGCTAGCATGGCACTTTGCCATGACACATCAGCGTCCGTCATTCACACACACAACTACTGGTTCATAAATAAGAAATTAGAAACAGGTTAACATTTAGAGTAAGTAGTCAACAGGGAGCACTATCACAAAGACAGACATTTCTCGCTTTTGACTCTTCTGACATAAGGCATTGAGCAGTGACTCCCAAACTTTTTCTGACTACCCTTACAACCTAGACCACATCCCTGGCAACATCATTCACTTCTGAGATCATATATGTAGCAGTGACTCCCAAACTTTTTCTGACTACCCTTACAACCTAGAACACATCTCTGGTAACATTATTCACTTCTGACATCATGTATTTAGCAGTGACTCCTAAACTTTTTCTGACTACCCTTACAACCTAGACCACATCCCTGGCAACATTATTCACTTCTGACATCATATATTTAGCAGTGACTCCCAAACTTTTTCTGACTACCCTTACAACCTAGACCACATCTCTGGCAACATTATTCACTTCTGACATCATGTATTTAGCAGTGACTCCCAAACTTTTTCTGACTACCCTTACAACCTAGACCACATCTCTGGCAACATCATTCACTTCTGACATCATATATGTAGCAGTGACTCCCAAACTTTTTCTGACTACCCTAACAACCTAGACCACATCTCTGGCAAAACCCCACGCTTCTCCCATGCAAATATACATAAAACCATACACTTCCTTCTGGGCATGAAGTCTAGTGCGAATTAAAAATATCACCGCCAAGCTTCACATCTTCCCACCTCCCATAAAGGGCTCATGGTAGTGTGCACTTTGGAAATCTTTGGCGAAGTGAATAAAATTTGCTTACTATGACAAAGACAAGGCATATCATTAGTGTACAAGCCTGTTTTATTCATTCATCTTGTAGCATGACGTTTACCATTCGGTTCGCCATCTTACACTATCTCCAGTCTATTTCATGATCTGTCAGTTCACAAGCCTCCTGGCTGGGTTCACTTCTTCAATGCCAAATGTGTTCGCAGTGCTATAAATCAGGGTCGACCCATCCTGGTAAAACGAGCAGCAGACAACGTCGTGGAGGTAAGAAAGCTAGCGTTATATTGGTCATTTCAGCCATTGAGTGCCGTTTGGTCAAGTTTATTTGGACATAGCACTTTAACCCTAATGTACACATCGTTTCCGTTTCTGTCAAGAATACAGTAGACGTCTAGAAGAAAACAACCGGTATTGGCAAGTACAGATGTTACAAGTTAGTAAGTTAGTTGTGATTCCTTTACAGGACGTCACGGTCAACCCCAGCATTTGATTTCTGTTTGTGGTTTCTTGGCAAGTTTACATTCAGTAGTTTGCCATTACGCGTGCCAGTCGCTCCCAGCAAGGATACAGATTCAGATAAGTACATTTAAGTTAGTTTAATATTGTCATGCATTGTGTTTCATATAGTTTTGTGTCGGTTTGTGTTGACGAAGGCTTTGGCCGCAACATCCAATTTGTTTCTTGTATTCGAGTTTCAGTAAAGCTCACAGTCTACTTCTCGTTTTTTGGATGATTCATTCATTGCCATTACTGTCTGAACGTTACAAGATCACTGACCAAATACAAAAGGAAAAGACAAATGAAGTGTGTGCATGTCAATAGAGGAGGTGGGATACAGAAACTGGTCTTATGTGGTTAAACACTGAGCAAGAGACACAAAGGAACACTGAGAAAGATCTATGTGTACAGTTTAAACAGCTGACCAACAAATCATAATATAAGCAGCACCATTATCTCATCTCATCTTGTTTCTCTTGTACCTTTCGGTGTCGTGGTGAAGCATAAACAGCAGGAGAGTGTCATTTTTTTTTTTTTTTGCATATCCTTTTTTACAGGACATCGCAGTCAACGCCGGCATTTCGGCCGCTGTGATCTCTTGGCACATTTACGTTCAGCGGTTTGCCAATGCTTTCTGAACGACCGGCACCGATACTAACGCAACGCGGTCTGCTGCCACATCGCGCGCAGCTGTGTTTTGACGCGGGTATACGGAATTACGAACCGCTCCGTAAGTCCTTCGCCACTGAGACCGGCGAGTGCCCGTTTAGGGGTTTCATATATCGAGATTCCCATGTACTCTGCTATTCCCTCTGTCCATCGTGTACTTAGCCATATAAGCAGCATCAACTTCATGGAATTATCACATAACAACAGAGGGTTGCAGCGTCGTGATTGCCAACGTCAGCTCTAGACAGAAGGACCACGGTTTCAGGCCGGGAAACGAGCCTCCAGATGACCCGTTATCGAAGTTGTTAGAGAGCTGCGTTGATAATGCCACGAGCGCGGTCAGGCGAGGGTACAACGCTAGGGCTCGTCGCCTGCTAGGTGATGAAATGACTGGCCGCCTATTCCTCCTGGCACCCAGGCCTACACAAACTGATGGCCCCATCACATCACAGAATGATGGCAGGAAACTGCTTCTGGGAAAAGGCTTGGCGAGCGCTTTTGTGTAGCTCAGCGGTTCTCAAGCTTTTTTTTTGTGGACAAAGCGCATCCCTTCACCATATGTTCAGAACATCACCCCCCCCCCCCCAAACCTTTTTCGTATTTCATCCCTATAAATCTCCCCCACCCCCAGGCCATCACACAGTATACGTAAAAAATGGAAGCTAAATTTAATAAAAACATACTAGAACAAGTCTAGACGTCTACGTAAAACGTGATTTGCGCGTCCACTTACGTCATAACACGAATTTCAGAAGGGCGAGAAGTACAGAACCGTAAAGGATGGAGGTAAAAACAATATCAAGTAAACGGTTCTTATATTAACGCGATCTTGAAATAATCTTAATTCCCCCTGGAAATCCTACAATCCCCCCCCCCCCAATCCCCCGGGTGGGAAGTCATCACCGGTTGATAACCACTGGTGTAGCTGATAGGGAGCTACATTGGCTCAAGGTTCGACGTCTGCGCTTGTCGCCTGCTAAGTGAGGGAAATTTTGACCACCTATTCCTTCGTGTCTACAAATTATTGTGCCCCCTATCAGAATTCATACCTAAAGCAGGAAATTGCATCACGACAAATTACAATAAACATTTATTATTAACTGTACTCCTGCTATCCACTACAGTGGCCAGGTGTACTACGATCCTTTCAAAACGCACTCCACAAAGAGAGATACTCAGTTTCCGAACAGTGTCCACTACAGTGTCCACTACTTGTCATCGTCTTGCTCATGTCTAGGTATCTGAGCTCGGGTTCACACAGGCAACAATAACTCCGTTAAATATAATATCTAACATTTATTGTAGTTCACTATACAGTGCATTGGCGCAGTGGGTTAACAATCCCGCGCTGTGTTGCATATCACAGAGATTTAACATCATCACACATAGTTATCACAAACATCCTAGCAAACTATCTAGCATAAGTCTATAAACCCCAAATACACATGGGTTTAATCTATTAATCTATTGAGTCCCTCTAAGGCAGGCCCTGTTGCCTCTCTGATGGTCCGTCTGTCCTCTGACGGTCCACACGTGTCCCAACCCGACACGGGTGGTAACTCTGTCCGAGTTCCTCGTGGACCCCGCAATAGGCGGGCCACATCAGTGTCCACGGGACAGTGGACTCAATGACCAGTCCTTCGAGAAGGCTCTAGATTGCTCTGGCCTTCGAGTGACTGACTTCTTTCCCTTGGGCGGGAGTTGTAGCCCTTTGACTCATGACTATAAATGTGAGTCTGTGACACTACTGCTGTCCACTATAGTGTCCACTACTGCTGTCCACCAGTGTCCACTATTGCTGTCCACTACTGCTGTCCACTAGTGTCCACTAATGCTGTCCACTATATTGTCCACTACTGCTGTCCACCAGTGTCCACTACTGCTGTCCACTACTGCTGTCCACTACTGCTGTCCACTAGTGTCCACTAATGCTGTTCACTACAGTGGCCAGGTTACTACGATCCTTTCAAAACGCACTTCACAAAGACCGATACTCAGCGTATTTAAAGTTGCATCCAACCTGAGCCAGCTTCCGAACAGTGTGATCTGCCAAGTAGGATTGGGGAGTGGGGGAACATCATGCAACGCATGAAAGACAACTTGTCAGTCATAAAAAGAGCTGTACTTGACTCTATTCCAGTAACTGGTTCTGCAGGCAGAGAGCCAACACACAAAACACAGAACGGGCTGAAGGAGGATTGAAATAAATGTGTAAGAGAAGCAATGCAGGAATTCGGTTTTGGGTGAGGTTTGTTAATCTTTGCCAAATCGTAAATTAGTTTTCGTCAGCACGAATGTTCATGAGAACATTTTTGTTGTGTGAACTCGACAGATTTCATTCATAGTTCACTTTCCAGTTATATTAGATTTCTCTTGCTGGTTAACTGATAGCTGATGTTCCTATCGCTATCGAGAATGTGGTTTGTTTGTTTTATCTATCTGTCTGTCTGTCTGTCTGTCTGTCTGTCTGTCTGTCTGTCTGTCTGTCTGTCTGTCTGTCTGTCTGTCTGTCTGTCTATCTATCTATCTATCTATCCATCCATCTATCTATCTATCCATCTATCTATCTATCTATCTATCTATCTAACTGCCTGCCTGCCTGCCTATCTATCTATCTATCTATCTATCTATCTATCTATCTATCTATCTATCTATCTAACTGCCTGCCTGCCTGCCTATCTATCTATCTATCTATCTATCTATCTATCTATCTATCTATCTATCTGCCTGCCTGCCTGCCTGTCTGTCTGTCTGTCTGTCTGTCTGTCTGTCTGTCTGTCTGTCTGTCTGTCTGTCTGTCTGTCTGTCCGTCCGCCCGCCCGCCTGCCCGTCCGCCCGCCCGACCGCCCGCCCGCCCCGTCCGTCCGTCCGTCCGTCCGTCAATTCTGAAAGCTTTGAAAATAAAGTTCGTTCTCTGGTTCTTTCGTTCATTCTGTCTTTCTGTCACTCTGTCTCGCCTCTGTACTTATCTCATTATGTGTGTGTGTGTGTGTGTGTGTGTGTGTGTGTGTGTGTGTGTGTATATAGGGGAGAGAGATTGTGTGTCTGCCTGTTTTCAATTCTTAACAAACTTTCATGTAAAGTTTTACGTTTACTTAGCCCCTATAATATTAACTAATATTTAGTTTTATTCTGTATAACCTTCCTAAATATCTACCATTCAACCTACAAAGCAGCCTAAATAAGCTGTATCTGGCCCGGTACAGAGGCTTAATATCTGGTATCCTTTTGTGGAATTTCCTTTGCTAGAGAAGAGTGATTCTATCGGTTTACCCGAAGTGCTTTAATTTTTATTTTATTTTTTTCGCTCGCTCCCTTTGAACTCAAGCTTAATTTATACACACTACTTTTAGTGGTACTTAACAGCATTTTTCGTGTGGGTTAGCTTTCCATATTACCAGTGTCCCTCGTCATAAGGCGAACCCACTCCGACTTCAGAGGTACTTGCAATTTACGTCCCCAAGTCAAGGACGGAAAGTCAACATTTTAGTGCAACTGACCGGTGTAGGGTTTGAAGCCCCTATCTCAGCATCAGCACACCGGATGTTTAAGATGAATAGTCTTATCGATTCGGCCATGCAGCCTTGTGGCCGAAGTGCAATTATCAGCGGCTTACATGTCTACCACTCTTTTGCGACATTTACCGAGAGAGACGGTGTATCTATGGCTTTGACCTGAGTGCAAGGATGTAGTTTCTGTATTAACATATATGTTATCCGACTGGTTCGCTGGGTGCCAGCTGCAAGCATTATATACTTACTGACCCGATAACCTTATAGACGAACAAGCGGCAGCACCTCCCAAATAACAGTTATAAATGCTTAATGCTCTGAACCACAAACGGAACACGGTTAACTTGTAGAGTTGGGAGGTTACCTATTATATACTTGTCCACACATAAATGGGTCCTTGTTTCACTTTTTTTTATCTTCCATGACTTCTATGTTAAGAGAACCTTCAGAAAACGAGTTGTCACGCTAAAAGAACATGCAGAAAACAAGTTGTCACGGTAAAAGAACATGCAGAAATCAAGTTACCGCAGTCAGTGCAGACAACACTTAAGACCTGCTTCTAAAATAGAGTTTCTCGCTACGAAAACTAGTCCTTGTTTGATAATGTCTTTCATAGTTGAAAGAATAATCAGAAACGACTAAAGCGAAATTAAAATTCCCTGCTATTACTTATGAGATCTGCAAATTGGGTGAGGGAGCGGCTGACGATGCCATCTAGAGCTCCACGATGTAGTCTTCGTTAATGACATTTGAACTCTGGAACCTATTCTTCTGTCCTATGCGCACTTCTGGATTCTTTTTTCCCCGCATATTCTTTACATGACATCGTTGTCAACACCAGCATTTTACAGCTATCGTTGATTTCTTGGCAAGATTACGCTCAGTAGTTTGCCATTGCTTTCTTTTTTGGCTGACTTATCCCTATGTTACAAAGGCGGCGAGAACCGCTTTCCAATTCTCGCGCGCTGCGTTACCCTACGTGGATAAACAGGGTTACGGAGAGAGTCGTTTAACCCCTAGGCCATGGATACCGACGGATCCTGTTTACTCATTGCATTTTGCTTGTTGTTGTTGTTTTTTTTTTGTTGTTGATGATGATGGTCTGTATCTTCTTCTTCTTCTTCTTCTTCTTCTTCTTCTTCTTCTTCTTCTTCTTCTTCTTCTTCTTCTTCTTCTTCTTCTTCTTCTTCTTCTTCTTCTTCTTCTTCTTCTACTTCGTCTTCCGTCATCACCGTCATCCTCATTCCACCTCCATCGTCTCCTCCTTATCTTCAGTTACCTCACAAGTTGCAATAATAAACACTGCAATATCTCACATATTCATAACTAGCTGATTGAACCATTCTAACATACTTTACAACACCCTGCAGTACCCTTGCCTCTGTTATAAAATCCTCATTGCCATTCTCTATGCCGTCTGTACATCCACGACTTTTGTAAAACCAAATTAGTTTCCGATATATTATTTTCTACGAATATGTCTGCGTGATAAGATGCCCTATGTAATAGCATGAATATTATATACTAGGCGTTAGTGAGATGAGATGGAAGGGATCGGGCAAAATTATAGCTGACAACCACACAATAATTTATTCTGGAGGGGATACACATGAAAAAGGTGTAGGAATAATACTTGACGAAGAAACAGCCAAGTCACTTAATGGATACTGGTGTATTTCAGATAGAGTTACTTTGGTCAAAATCAAAGGCAAACCAATAGATATAAATATTATACAAGTATATGGACCAACAACAAGCAGTAGTGATGAAGAAATACAACACTTTTACGACGAAATTGAAATGGCGATGGCTCAAATTGGATCACAGGAAATAAAAATAATACTTGGAGATTTTAATGCAAAAGTAGGAAAAGGGAAAATGGAGGATGTAGTGGGGAATTATGGTTTAGGTACAAGAAATGAAAGAGGGAAAAAGTTAATAGAATGAGCAAATATCAATGATATGATAATTGGAAACACGTGGTTTGAACACCTTAAAAGACGACTATACACATGGAAAAGCCCTGATCAGAAAATACGCAACCAAATTGACTACATACTAATAAATAAAAGATATAGAAATGCTTTAATTAATGTAAAGACAATGCCTGGTGCTGACTGTAATAGTGATCATGTACCACTATGTGGACAAATAAAAGTAAGATTAAAGAGAGGGAAACATATGGTTAGGAACATGAGACTTAATAAAGAGGTTCTGAAAGTAGATAAAGAAATTCAAGAACAATACATAGTGACTGTGAAAAATAGGTACAATGCAATAGCTAAAATGCAAAGTATAAATGAACAATGGGAAATGTTAAGGGACTCCATTCATCAAACTAGCAAAGAAATATTACCGGAGAGAAGTCAAATAGCTAAGAAAAGATGGATGAATGAAGAAATCTTAAAGCTGATGGACAAAAGAAAACAGAGTAAAAATGACAAACAAGAATACGCTAAGATAAATAAAGAAATAAAAGATAAATGTTGGAAGGCAAAAGAAAGTTGGTTAAATGAACAGTTTAAAAATATTGAATTAAATGCCATTAAAGATACAAAAAATATGCACAGACAAATCAGTGAGCTCACGGGAAGAAAAATAATAATAAATACAGGGTGTTTGAAATCAAAAAGAGGAAAGATACTATTGAAGGAAGATGATATAATGAAGATTTGGAATGAGTATATAAAAGAATTATATGATGGGGAAAGGGAAGAATTAACAGACGAAAGTAACTTAGAAGGTCCACCTATTCTAAAAGAAGAAGTCGCTGACGCTATGAAATTTATGAAGAAAGGAAACAACAGCTGGGCCAGATGAAATCACAATAGAAGAATTAGAAGTATTGGGAGAATTTGGGGTAGATATATTAACCAAAATGTTGAATGATATTTACAGCAGTGGATATCTACCCAGTGATATGCTGAAATCTGTCTTCATCACTCTCATTGGCACCTTGCCGTCTTGACAGACGATAGTTTGTGCTTTAAAAAGGCATAATAACTTTTAACTATGGCGGTAGCGAGTGTGACTGATAAGGCCAATTTGCGCTGTAAATGTCCGTTCACAGTGGGTGCATGTGAACACGTGGTCATTTCCACCATCATGCACCATCTTACGTCTCAAACGCTTGATGTGTGACTTTTCTGCAATAATTTTCTCCTTTGACTTTATTCCATTTCTGATATTTGCCCTCCATGCAACACGTTCAGCGGCGACTTGCTCCCAATGTGCATTATCAATGCCTGTATCAATCATGTCCCGCTTACACACATCTTTGTATCGTAGTAGAGGCCGACCCTGAGATCTCTTACCCATCTGTAATTCACCAAAAAAGATATCCTTTGGTATTCTACCATCATCCATCCTCCTAAGATGTCCTATCCATCTAAGTCTACGAAGACTGAGCATGGAATAAACTGTCACACAACCTGATCTTTCCAATACTTCAGTATTTGTGATTTTGTCTTGCCACTTAATACCAAGAATTCTTCGCAGACACCGCATATGAAAGCTGTTTAAGTTGTTCTCTTGGTGTGAGTAAGTTGTCCAGGTTTCACTGCCATAGAGAAGAGTACTAAGGACACAGGCTTGATAGACAAGGACTTTTGTTTTGGCAGTAAGCTTCCTGTTCTCCCAGACTCTTTTTCTTAACCTGTTCATTGTTGTTGCTGCCTTACCAATCCGGATGTTGATTTCCTGATCTAGGGATAATTTGCTATTTACCACTGATCCTAGATATGTAAAATGGTCTACTATCTCTAGTTCAGCGTCGTCAATAAAGATTGATGGTACCCCATGTGCACCTTGTGACATAATCTGTGTCTTCTTTTTGCTAATTGTTAAACCAAATTCAGAACAAGCATTGGAGAATGCAGATAGTAGACATTGCAATTCTTCCTCAGAGTGGGTCGTAACTGCAGCATCATCTGCAAAAAGCAACTCTCTGATCAGTACCCTCCTAATTTTGGTCTTAGCCTTCAATCTCTGAGCTCTGTACCTATACCAAAAAGACCAGGAGCAATTGAGTGTGAAGGTTTTCGCACAATTGATTGATTTAGGAATCGACATCACAGCATTCGGTGCATTCCCATAAGTGCTCCGTCCCCATCCTCAGCAGCCAGCGAAGAGTTCCAACACTAATAGTACCAGTAGCAATCTGATTATAAGTCCGTCTCGCCTTTCCTTTGAGAGTTGAACGTCAGCCAGATTCCTTCGTCACTCCTCGTTGTCTCATTCTTGCCAGACCATGGTAATTCATTTGCTCCTCCTAGGTGTGCACGTGCTCCCACAAGGCCGCAACCACGTCTGCCTTGTCATGTATCAATACTCCACCAAGTTCTGCAGAGCCAGCCAATCTGTCCGCCTGTTCATTTCCCAGCACACCGGCATGCCCCGGAGAAAAGATCCAGGCGATGCTTGTCACCCGTGACCTCCGAAGCGAAGCAAGCCACTCCGCACGAAGTCTGCCCGTCCTCACCCTCGTCAGCATGCTTTCTGAGTCAGTTACAATCACGATGTGTGTGTGTGTGTCGTATTCTCCATCCAGCGGAGAGCCGCAGTGACTGCCTCCACTTCCATTCTTAAGCTGGATGTTGTGGTATCATATGCCAGGCTCTCCTGCCCCAAACATCGACCATTAGCTTTGGCTATGAACCCCCAGCCACTTCTCTCACCTCTTGACACCGAATCATCTGTGTAGATAATCACATCACTCGAGTGAGCATTGTCCTGAATTAGTTGCTGGATTTCCACTTCCGTGGCCCCTGCTGGCCACTCCCTGCACTCCCGGCTTAATGTGATTATAACTCTGCACAAGTATGACTGCTCCGCTGGCACTCTAACCCACTCCTCTCCGCGCCCAATGTTCTCCAAGGGGCACACCTGTCTGATCGTATCCTCCGCCTGAGCCATCCATGATTTCCCTCTTATCAGTCGCTACCCTTAACTGCGTCCAGCGCCTCATGCAGTGGGTGGTCTGTGTCTGCAGCTACTCTGAGGTATGCCTTCGCCTGCATCACATTCAGCCTACCAGCAACAGTCGGCAGACCAAGGATGTAACGCATACACACTACTGGGGTGTCTCTAGTGCATCCCAGAATGACCCGCATAGCTTCGTTCTGTATGCGCTCTAACTTCACCAGCTGACTCTCTGAGACAGTGAGCAGACCTAATCCATAATCAGTTACTGAGAGGAGCAAGTGCTGGAATAGTGTGAAAAGCATTCTCTGCTCTATGTCCATTGCAGCCATAGTTTTAAGTGCATTGAGTCCCTTTTGAGTTCTTGTCACGACCGCTCCACATGGTCCTTGAAGGATAGGCTCCTGTCAAATGTGATCCCCAGATACTTCAGTTTGTTCTCTCTGCTGACATTTTGCACAATTAACCTCATAAACCATATCACTAAGCTTCTGCTCAGAATCATAATGAGAAGAACCAGAAAGAAAATAAAAATGGAAATTAGTGAAGAACAGTATGGATTTGTGGAGGGTAAGGGCACAAACAATACAATATATACATTACGGACAGTAATAGAAAGGTCAATAGAGAAACAGAAAGACATATATTTATGCTTCATAGATTATACAAAGGCATTTGATAAAGTAAAACATGATGAGCTGATTAAAATGTTGGAAGATATCAACATTGATGGGAAAGATTTAAGAATAATAAAGAATATTTACTGGAACCAAGTAGCAGCAATTAAAATAGGAAATAAAGAGGGTAGTTACGAACACATAAAGCTAGGAGTACGACAGGGATGTGTCTTGTCACCAGATCTCTTCTCCCTATATAGCGAAGTAATAATGAGAGAGATCAAAGAGATGCCAGGAATACTAGTTGGAGGTTATAATATAAATAATATACGCTATGCAGATGACACAGTATTGGTGGCAGATAAATCAACAGACCTACAACAATTGTTGGACACTGTAGTAACAGAGAGTGCAAGGAAAGGACTCTCCTTGAATATCAAGAAAACAGTAACAATGGTGATATCAAAGAAAATGGTGACACCAAAATGTGACATAGAAATAGAAGAAAAAATTCTTAACCAAGTGGATAATTTTAAATACCTAGGGGCACTTATAACATCAGATGGAAGATGTACAACAGAGATTAAGAGCAGAATAGGGCAGGCAAAGGCCGCATTTCAGAAAATGAAGAGTATCTTGTGCAATAGGTCACTATCACTGAGTGTAAGAGAGTGCTGAAATGCTATGTAGAACCAGTTTTGCTGTACGGCAGTGAATCTTGGAATGTAAATGAACAAATTAAGAAGAAATTAGAAGCAACAGAGATGTGGTTCCTGAGACGAATGTTGCGAATTCCTTGGACTGCCAGAGTAACTAATGACGACTGCCTGAAACAGGCTAATGAAACTAGAACACTATATACAACAATAAGAAAGAGACAAACAGCTTTCTTTGGTCATGTAATGAGAAGAGAGGCATTGGAGAACATCGTGACAACTGGTAAGATCGAGGGGAAGAGAGGCAGAGGCAGACCAAGAGAAATCTTCTTCTTCTGCGTTCATCCGGATTTTTTTTTTTCGGATGTGACTGCGTTGTGCCTGTTTACAGCAGAGCTGCGTTCTTGCGCCGTTAGGCCGACACATCCGACTTCTGCGGGCATTTGTTGACCGGGTTAACCTTCCCGGGGACCAAGAGAAATGATGATGGATGGATTGAGACGGTGGCACGGAGGAATATCAGCAGCAGAGTTGATCCAGAACACCAAAGACCGAGATCTGTGGAGAGCCATGAACGCCTACGCCAGCTGGCAGGGCACTTGATGATGATGATGATCTACATATATAAATCTCTTCTTTACCTCCAACGTGAACAATATTTAACACCAGGTTATCTTTATTATGATTATTGCAGTTGTGTCTTGAAATGTACATGATAAAAGTGAGTACGTACGTTGCGGGGTACGTGACTATCTAATCTAGACCACAGAACCCAAACAGTGCAATGAACTTTACAAAGGCTCGACTGTCAAGAACATGGTATGGTATATTTACACACAATGCCCCTTGTTGTTTGCACGAGCGTCAGACGTATGTGTGACATACACACTTTTATGGATACCACAGCCAATACCTAGGCCAGGGAAGCTGGCCGTGCTCTTGGCATATTTAGCCATTCCTGAAAGGTCATAAATGAGCTATAACTGCATAGAGGTTAGTTTACTGACCTGCCGACGCAGTGGTCTGAATGAATAGCTTAGTTCTGCTGTGGTTTATAGGTATAATGGCCACTTACAGGTAGAAAAGTAACAGGTTCAAATCCAGTTTTATACAGTTTTCTCGGGGAATTATATTTACAAGAACTCAATGTCATCAAACATCTTTCCCTACTCCCAACGTAATTTCGTTGAACCTGTGCTTTTGTATGGATGTGAAACGTGGACAATGAGCAGACAAGCTGAAAACAATATTATGGCAGTGGAGATGTGGTGTCTGGCGAAAATGCAAAGAATCCCCTGGATACACAGAAAAACCAATTAGCAAAACCTACAAGAAGCAGATGAGAACCGCAACGGATTGGAGAAATTAGATGTAGACAGTCAAAGTGTTTATAAAAAGAAATAAATTAAAGAACTTGTTGACAGCTGGCAAGATTAAGGGATAAGAACAAGCGAGAGGCAGAGAAGTAAATACCTGGATGGCTTTGTCATTTGGTATGGTCGAGACAAGAACACTGAGCTGATCCACGACTCTGGATACCACCTTAGATGACGAAACATGACCGCTCATGCTTATCGGCATGCCACTTGATGATGATGAATCCCACAGTAAAATAACGGGTGTTATGCTTTCTCAGATAAGAATGACTCCCCCGATGTGTCTCCACCTTGACGTGGTGGGGGAGCTTGCGTGTCCCATCGACCCCATGTGCTTGCCGATGGATGAAAAACTACATATCGGACAGCATATGAGATAGGGACCAGACTAAGAGAGACACAACCTGCTGCTCTGCAGGTAGACTGAGGATAGCAGTCAAAATTTAAGCTCCGGCGCACGAAGCTACAATCTTCGTCCAGATACTTACACAAACGCCTCCACCGAAAAATGGAGGTGAGATACTGGGCACGCTACATGCCCAGTTCAGATACTTGTCCGAAGGCTCTCAGCTGGGGGATATGAGGGATCCCCGGATGAGAGGGCCTGGCCGTTTCTCGCCCACTGCTGTACGGAGGTAAGGTGCTGAGCCGGCAGCACATGTAACCTGCTTCGTGAGCGAGTACTAAAAGGTGAAAAAACACCTCGGTCGCACGTTCCGATGAAGGTCTTTAACCGTACTCATGGAGTGAGTGTGGTCAAAGGTGGAAAATTGTCTCGATGACACGAAATGGAACGCCTGGCTTGCGAATCCATTACGTGGCAGACCAAAGGAAAAGCTTGCTGTGTGGAAGCCGAAATAAGAGTCTAACTTGTCTCGAACCTGAGGAAGGCTAAACCTCATTAAAAATGCCCGCTGAAGCCGGAAGTGTCAGCCTACGGGCGGCAAAATAAAAATGGCACTACGCAACTACGTCCGAGTGAAATGTCTTTCGTGACCGGAAAAGCTCTAACTAGTCTTCCCTCGTGGTAGGAAAATCTACCTTGTTTCCGAATGCCGCTCTTGCTCGGAACAGCTCTGACTGGGTAGTTCTCCTAATGTCCTTCGTGCCTGGAACAGCTCTGAAGGGCACAGAGACAAGCACATGTCCGAACCGAAAACTTGCTGAGTGGATACCGTATGCAGACTGACCTGGTTTGTGCGGGAGCGGCCCGTGGTGAAGGAACGCCCAATATATTGAAGTGAGGATTAAAGCAGCCATGAGCAGGAAGTGACGATTCCCTCGGTAAGCCCAGGATCAGGGCGCTATGTGTCGGCCCTGCAAATATGGAAGCAACCTTGGATGGCGGAAAATGCTATGGACTGTCCCTGCCTTCCTTTGAGGGATGACCGTTGTCCTCGACCGTTCCAACTTGGCCAGCTGGGTTTGTATATGGCACCACAAAAGTGAGAGTCTCCCAGGAATGCTACCTGGTCAAAAAAGCACGCTATCGTCGGATGTGTTGGCCTACGGGTTTCGGCCCAAGGGCGCATAACAGACACACCGCAATCACATCTGAAAAAAACACTCCGGGATGAACGAAAAGAAGAAGACAAGAATGAAAACAGTCCCGTGTGCACGTTCGATATTACGCAACATCATCATCATGTGGCAGAACGCCACTCTTATCACGACCGCTGACAAGTATCTCGATCTGTTGCCAGTCCGTCTGCCTCGTCCACCCTCTGCCGTATCCTGTGTTCAGCTTCGTGCAGTCGACCACTGCTGTTTCTTCCAGGAATCATGCCACCACACCTGAACGTTTGTTCTCTCCAAACCTCTATCAGGTTAATATCGCCAAATTAATTCAGTTTCCGAGAGAATACGAACAAATTAACACGAAGTCCTATGTGCAGTTAAGCTTTCTTCAGCAGCAAGAACAGTTAAGTCAAGTACCGGCATCCCAACAATCATAACATTCCCACCCGCGTTCTGTCCTCATCTTCAACGGCTAGCGAATAACTCCAATACTAGTGACTGCATTCTGAATATGTATCCGTCTGCCTTTTCTCGGAGTACTGAATGTCGGCCAGACCCCCCTGGTCCCTCCCTGCCACATCATTCTCACCAGACAATGACAGAGTATCTGTTCTTCCACATTATACACAGGATCCCAACAGACACATGCCACATTTGGCTAATCGCGCACCAATACCCACCCAGTGGTGCAGATCCGGCAAATGTGTCCGCTTGCTCGTTTCCCAACGCACCAGCGTGTCCAGGGGAAAAGATCCCACGGATGTTCCCGATCTTTGACTTTTCAACTGAAGTATGCCTTTCTCAGGATGCTCTGGGAACAAATTAATAGGAAGTCAATGTGCCGGTTAAATATTGCCCAACAGTAAGAACTTAATAACAGGAAGACCCTTTATAAAGGATAAACATTGTTCAACAGTAAGAATAAATTAATAGGAAGGCCCATTATAAAGGATAAAAATTGCTCAACAGTAAGAATGAATGAACAGGAAGACACATTGTGAAGGTTAAACATTGCTCAACATTAAGAACTTAATAATAAAAGCTCCGTAGAAAGGTTAAACATTGCTCAACAGTAAGAATGAATTAACAAGAAGGCCAGTGTCCATGTTAAACATTGCTCAACGGTAAGAACGAAATAACAAAAAACCTGATGTACAGGTTAAACATTGCTCAACCGTTCAAACCATACAACTTGCTGCTCTGGAATAATTTAGCAAGAGATAATCTACCACCAACAGACCATGTATAGTGACGGCATCCCACACCCCCAAAATTATATCCTCGTTTTGTATGAGTTGGCCAATATTAGCAAAAATTTCAGATTCGCTTTAACTGGACACAACGCACGGAATGATCTATCCATGGTAAACGAGAAATGACTGGCACCTTGCCGTCATGACAGACGATAGTTTTGTGAAATGGAGTTATACCTCTCCATAACACAAAGCCTGGGCTGAATTTATAGAAATAAACTAGAAATACGGAAGAAGAAATGAAACTGAGAGGCTATTTCTTTGAAATGTTTCTGACATCATCAATCCATCTCTTTCTTGTCTTTTCTTGCTCCAAACCCACCCTCACAGTGTATGTGTATTTTAGATCCGTACTGGCAACGGAGCCCGGGGAACATATTCTTCATGTGACGTAAGCAATTAATTCCCAGTCTATCTACACACAGTACGTAAGAAGTAGTTCTAACTGTACACCTTCTGTATTCACATCTCACACTTACTATTCTTGTGACATTTGCCATTTTTCAAGAGGAAGCTATTTTAGATGTTGCGATCTTGTCTGTATACTATGTGTGACACACGTTTGCCTTTTGTTAAAGGTTGACATGGCTACATAAAGATGTCCCCTGTTACACGCCGTGTGGTTCACATGCCATATGGCGCTAGGTTTATATTTGTATAGACCAGCCTATCATGGGCACCAAGCAATATCTCGGGGAGTAGAGACCGCCAATATGGCGCTGACCGCACCACCCACCAAGTGCTGATTGTCTATACGCATCCAATTGGCAGCGGCATTATGCATAGCGTACCTGTGCGGGATGTTGGTTTGTCGAGACTCTTGGCTGTTCCACTTTTCACATGGTGCAGTGATGAGCATTTTGTGTGACATTCACTGGTATAGGAACGGAGCACAATGGGGCGACCCTTTGTCGTGAAGTTGTAACCGTGGCTAACTAACTAATTAACTAATCTATACAAATATGCCTTGATGCACCTAAGATAAGTAGAATGATGCTTTACTTAGTCTAGTTCAGTACTTCTATAAGTCACTTCTGGTCATCTGTGTGTTGACATGTGGTGGTCTCATCAGTTACAAAACGATCTGAATCAATTAAGCGTGGTCAGCATGGCCGAATGGATAAGAGCGTTGGCTCTTAAACATCCGGTGTTCTGATGCCGAAGTAGCGGGTTCAACCCCTACACCGCTCACTTGGAATAAAATGTTGATTTCTCGTCCTCGACTTGAGGACATAAATTCCAAGCACTTCTGAAGTCGGATGGGTTTTCCTGATGGCGAGGGACACTGGTAATTGGGAAAGTTAATCCACACGCAAAAATCAGTCCAGCGTGGACTACGCTCGATTTAAAAACGAGCAAACAGAAAAAAATAATTAGCTTAAAATAACTATCACCAATAATGACTAGAGATTTGCTCACAGATTGGAGCTTGTAAACTAGGCAGTTCTGAGCTCGTACATTAACAATCAACTGAAGACAGCGGTTAGACTTGTCCTGTCTCACATTACCCCATTCGTATTCCAGTCAGCTAAGCTGGCAACATGTACGATGATTGCCTCAGTCTATCTGTGTCACTTGTGACATCTCTGATTTACTTCTAACAAACCTGTTCACATTTGCACCAGTACACAAAGATCGCACTTGCGTAACCAGGTAACTCAATTTCTGCAGCGTGTGGCGTCACTGTCGACGTCCGAAACCTCTCAGCCACGCAAGCTTGTGTGCTGTGAAAATTAACAACATTAGCCAGTCATGCAATAAGTGCAGTTCAGGTCACAGCAAGTAACACAACGTAACAGCAACATGCGCATACCTTGAACTGCCACAGGGACTAACCACGACTGCCTGGAAGAGACTATTGAAATTAGAACATTATGCAAGTTAGTTGCATATCCTTTAAATGACATTGCAGTCAACCCCAGCATATTTCTTTTTGGCTGTTTGTAATTTCTTGGCAAGTTTACCTTCAGTAGTTTACCATTACTGTCTGAACGACCATTTTATGAAAACTAACGCAGGGTGGTCTGCTGCCAAATCTTCCCCGAACGCGGTATGCATGATTACAAATTGCGTCCGTAACTCATTCGCTACGGAGCCGCCATTACATACAACTATCAGAAAGAGGCATTTGGTCTTGTGACTAGAAGAGGGGTATTGGAGAACATCGCGACAACTGGAAAGATCAATGGTAAAAGAGGCTGAGGAAGAATTCAAGAGAACATGCTCGGTGGATGATTATCATCAGCAGAGTTGATTCATAACACTATGTATCAAGATCTGTGGAGAGACATGAAAGCCTACGCCAGTTGGCGGGGCACATGATGATGATGAATAACCATACACTGGTAATTTATCACAAAAGAAATCGCGTGGAGGACCTTCCAATGCTTACAGGGAATAGGGCGCCCCTGTCCAAAGATGTCCGTTTGTGTAGCTATCTTTGTGTAACTCTCGCATTTAAAGCATTGGTTTGGCTACAAGCACGGCAGTTCCTGTGTCCTCGTAGCACTAAGAACCCCTGTATTCTAAAATAGAAACACACGCAAGGGGCGTGAATTGAGCGCGCGACTAAATACACACTGCATATAATTAAACGCGGGTTTTCAAAGAACACCGCACGTCTTAAGAATTATTTGATTTTTTTTTTTTAATTGGCATACTCCAACATTTGCATTTCAGCGTCAGATGTCCTCTTGTCCAGCAGTGAGATTATTCAGCGGTGGAGATAAAGAGACACGTAACCAACATTTTACTAGTGTTAGCTTTGAATATTTTTGTGTTGTAATGTTGGGAAGGGGCGGGGAGGGACTGTGTTAAGCGATGGCTAACAACTAGATTAATCTGAAAATCTTGATGTTTTCTTCTTCTTCTTCTTCTTCTTCTTCTTCTTCTTCTTCTTCTTCTTCTTCTTCTTCTTTTCTTCTTCTGCTGCTTCTGCTGCTTCTTCTTCTTCTTCTTCTTCTTCTTCTTCTTCTTCTTCTTCTTCTTCTTCTTCTTCTTCTTCTCTTCCTCTTTATATTTTTCTTCCTCTTCTTCTCCCGCCTCCTCGTCCTCCTTCTTTCTTCCTCTCCTCCTCCTCACCCTCCTCCTCATTCTTCTTCTTCTTCTTCTTCTTCTTCTTCTTATTATTATTATTATTATTATTATTATTATTATTATTCGCCTACTCCCCCCCCCCCATCCCTTCCTCTTTCTTTTCTTATTCTGCTTTCTCTTCCTCTCCTCCCTCCTTCTCCTCCTGTTCCTTCTTCTTCTCTTCCTCTTCTTTAATCCTCTTCTTTTTTCTTCTTCTTCTTCTTCTTCCTCGTCCTCTGCGTCCTTCTCCTCTTCTTCTTTTAATGGGAGAACGTTACGCATGATTATGCAACAGTTAAAAGGACCTGCTCTTTGCGATTTCCAAGTGCCGTGAGATTTTTAAGGTGCGCGATTTGCACACGAGACCTGCTTTTCGCTCGCATCCGTGAAGGTTGAGCAGCCGATGTCTATCAAAGAGATTTAGGTAGGTGTGGTAGAAAGCTCTAGAAATCAGTAGGCTGGAAATGCCGATTCCAATCCTGAAATTCAAACCCAATAACTTCTGAGTCAAGGGCAGACCTTTTAACCATGCCTCCTCTGTTTATATATGTATATATACAACATGTAAATGAATGAATATTCTGGGATAAATGCTGACTACATAATGTGACATGGTGTATAATCAGTGATAAGGCCATTGTTATCCCTTAAAAGCTAAACCCTAAAGAGACGGCGGCAGCTTAAATGTGAAGGTAATTACATTAAATGTTGAACTGGAAAGAGGCTGTAATTGGTGCATGATTTAATGCTGGAGCTTAGTTGTAGTCGACCAGCTTTGCGAACATGGCAGTTGATCTGCTCTGTTTACAGAAAGGATTTATGTGGACTGCAACATGATTGACCACAGGTCTTTAGTGACGCTATGTGCAGATTGGTCCAAGTTTGATCATTCAGATATATTACACACACATGCATACGCACACGCGAACACACACACACAGACTTACACATGCGCATACGCACACAACAGTAAACACACTTTCATCAGCAAATACATACGAACACACACGAAACGACACACACGCAAACACACGTAAACATAGGCACACATATTTCTGATTCAGGATTCGAGAACTCCAGTCTTCCAATGTGGCAGGCCGGTATCTCAAGCACTTGGCCACGTGATCGCTGTATCCACACTAGCCGAGCCTTTTAGCAAACTGATTATACGAAGGAACTAGAAGCCTGTCTAAGCGCTGTTTGCATATTCTCCGCCTCTTAATTAGTCTTCCCTTTAACCTTTAACATTTAACTCTTAATTAGCAAGTGCCAATTCTAATTCAATGGGGAACCCGTGGTAGCGCAACGCTTACCAACAGGCTCCGTGGTGATGTGTTCGCATCACCGTCAAGGCAGACATTTTTTAAACACACCTCGGCTCCTAGGTCTGTGCAGTCTAAATGTGGTGCCAGAAAATGCATGTGAAGTTAAAGTGGTAGGCGTGATATTCACAGCAATATTCATCATGTGTGGCTTGGTGAATTTTTAATGACTGTGCAGTGTTTAAAAATATTACCAGTCCAAGTTTTGTATTTACCTATTATGTTGCATGAACTTTACAGAGGGTGAATACAAAACTTGGACCGGCAATATTTTCAAACACTACACAGTCATTAAAAATGCACCCTATATGAGGCCAGCATCGTATACTTCTTCTTCTTCTTCTTCGTTCATCCGGAGTTTTTTTTTTCGGATGTGATTGCGTTGTGCCTGTTTACAGCAGAGCTGCGTTCTTGCGCCGTTAGGCCGACACATCCGACTTCTGTGGGCATTTGTTGACCGGGTTAACCTTCCCGGGGGTTTCTTAGGACGTTTGACTCTCACTGTTGTGGTGTTATCCCCCATCCCAGCTGGTCCATATAGAACAGCCAAAGATCCTGGTCAGCCCTCAAGGGAAGGCAGGGGCAGACCATGGGCATTCCCCGCCATCCAAGGAGGCTTCCATACTTGCAGAGCCGATACATAGCGCTCTGGTACTGGGCTCACCCAAGGAATCGTCACGTCCTGCACATGGCTGCTTAGCCTCACTTCCGTATATTGGGCCTTCCGTTCACCATAGGCTGTTCTTCCGGAAACCAGAAGTATGCAGTCTGCAGATGACATCCACACAGTGAGCTTTCGATTCGGACTTTCCATGTAATGGATTTGCTATCCAAGCAATATTCCATTTCATGCCACTAGGACACTTTTCCACCTTTTATGAAGCCCACACAATGGGCTTTTGATTCGGACTTTCCACGTAATGGATTTGCTATCAAGCAATATTCCATTTCGTGCCACTAGGACACTTTTCCACCTTTTATGAAGCCCACACAGCGAGCTTTCGATTTGGACTTTCCACATAATGGATTTGCTATCCAAGCAATATTTCATTTCATGCCTCTGGGTCTTCATGCACCTTTAAATGTCAACCTGTATGTAGTTAAAGTAAGCTGCGGTCAACTTGAGCTTGTTGATATCTCCATAGAGCTTGTCCTCAAATGAAGCAGGTGTGGGCCAAAATATCTTTCTCTGTTCTGCATACGTTGGGCAATCCTGCAGCAAATGTTTTGCTGTCATTTTTCCAGTTCTACAATTACATTCATCAGTATCTCCTATCTTTAGTTTATTGAACAAGTGGTATTTCAGCCTGTTATGTCCTGTGCGGAGTCTGAAGATTGCTACTTGTTCTCTTCGGTCGAGTTTGTAATATGCATCATCCTTCTGATGGCCTGGATGCTCAGATTCCCATTTGGTTCTATAAGTGCTTTTTATCAACCTCTTTGCCTCATTATAGGTTATGTCTATGTCAGGCTGTGGTAGTCGTCCGCCCTCTTTTGCCAGTCTGTCAGCCTCTTCGTTTCCAGGTATACTGCAATGTGATGGGATCCACTGTATTACAACTTTTTTGGATTTCTGGCATAGACCATGGAGTGCTGCTCTTAGGTCAGTTAGTTCTGTGCTGTTATTGCTCTTGAGTATTGAGACAGCTGACTTTGCATCTGTGAAGATAGCTATTTGCTTCTCTTTATTTTCCTCCATCAGGAGCATTTCTGCTGCAGTTTTCAAAGCCTCTACCTCCGCTTTGAAGTTACTTGAAAATTTTCCAGTTGCCATTGAATGTGTTTTTTTCACTCCATTTTTTAAATTTAGGAGAATTCCTCCTCCTCCATTCTCTATTGAATTTTTGGCTGATCCATCTGTATATGCATGGGTCCAATTCCTGCTTGGGTAATGTTCTTTTATGTAGTTTAGGGTTATTTCTCTTCTTTCGGTTTCATGCTGAGTGTTCTTTTTCTCAATACCAGGAATGTTTTCTATCATCTCAGGCAGTTGCTGCTGTCTCCAAGCTGGGAAGTTGTGTGCATTGTGTATGGGCTTGACTGTTGATATGTTAAGTATAGGATCGGCCCTAATCCTTCGTTTTGCAGTTTCTACAAAGTTGCTACGCTTCAGTCTTCCCTTTCCAAAACCATTAAATCTGTTGTACATAGGGTGGTCTGTCAATCTTCTACATTTTTCTGCTTGTTGCTGGGCTCTGCTATCTCTTCTATCCTGCATTGGTTGTAAACAAGTGATCTTTTCTAGTTCATTAATAGGCGTTGTCTTCAGGCTTCCAGTTATGATTCGCATTCCTTGGTTTTGGACTCTACTTATTTTGTTAAAGTTTGACTTAGCTGCTGTTGCCCAAGCTGCAATGCCATATTCCAGTACTGGCCTCACCCGTCCAGTATATAACTTCTTGAGAACTTTCTCATCTGCTCCCCACGTTGTACCAGCAAGCTTTTTCATGATTGCCATTCTCTGCCTTGCTCTTGTTCGATTTTTCTCAACCTGTGTCTTCCATGTCAGGCGACGATCAAAGGTGACTCCTAGATAGTTTGGATTTTCTTCATGGCGCAATATTTTTCCATTCAATACCAGCTTAGGTTGCTGGGTTTTATTTGAGAGGGAGAACACTGTGCATGTTGTTTTCTCCTCACTTATCTTCACTAGCCATGATTTTGACCAGTCCTCTAGCGCTAATAAGGCTTGCTGTATTCTGCTGTTAGCTGTACTAATATATTCTTCAGATGTCCATATGGCTAGGTCATCTGCAAAGGAGGATGTGTGTACTCTGGCTGGAAAATTTTCTGTGATGTCATTTATATATGCTAGGAATAATGTTGGTGAAAGAACTCCTCCTTGGGGGACACCTTGCTCCAGCAGCATCATTTTGCTTGTTTGTCCTTGTACTTTTGTCCTGGCAGTTCTGTTCTCAAGGTAGTGGCTGATCCATTTATACATTTTTCCACAAACATGCATGTTTTGCAGTTTTACTTTCAGTCCTTCCTTCCATACTTTATCAAATGCTTTTTCTAAATCTATCCAGACTGCTAGTGTGTGCTTTTTCTCTTGGAAGGCATCCTCTATTTCCTGAGCTATATAGGTTATTTGATCTTCAGTGGATCTGTATTTTCTGAATCCTGCTTGGTGTGGTGTTAAGAGTTTGTTTTCTTCCAGATGCCATGTTAGCCTGCCATTGATAATGCGTTCCATTAATTTTCCTACACAGCTCAGTAGACTGATAGGTCGATAGCCATTTGGTTCTTCCAGGTCTTTTCCTTTCTTTGGGACTGGTATTAGTATAGCTTCCTTCCATGCCTGTGGGACTATTCCTCTCTTCCAGCTGTTATTTAGGACTGCTAGTAGTTTCTTCTTTGCCTTGGTGCCTAGTCCTATTAGCATTTCATTTGTGATTCCATCCTTTCCTGGTGATTTCTTCTTTTTTAGGGTATTCATTGCCTGTTCCATTTCTTCCATTGTTAGATTTGCCATCATATATTCTGCTGCTGTCTCTGTATTTCTATTATGTATCTGTTTGTCTTTGATTGCTTTCTTCTGTTCGGTTGTAATATCAATGTGGTTTGCATTTGCATAGTGTTCCATTAGTGCATTTGCAGCCTTTTTTCCTGTAAGCAAGGCATTTCCTTGTTTAATTGTTATTTGTTTGTTTCTAGGTCCTTCATTGTTCATGGCTTTCACTAGTTTCCATAGTTTGTTTCCATCCCTGTCAAAATTCAGGTTTTCTGTTTTTCCCTCCAACAATCTCTTGTTGTTTGATTTACTGTTCTTTTATATTTTGCTGAGATGCTTTGAGAGAGATGTTTGCTTCAATTGTTTGTTCTCTATCTGTTGTCTTCCTGGCATCTTCAACTTTGTCCTCCAAACTTTGTAGTTCTTCAGTCCAGTATGGTTTGTAATTTTTCCTCGCTCCTCTTGGAATGGACTCAGTGGCTGCCTGTATTATCGCTCTGTTTAGACTTTCCACCATTTGCTTTATGTTGCCATATTGTGTATTTATGTTTTCACAATATTTGTCTGTTAGTATGGCAAATCTGTCCCAATCTGCTCGTTTGTAATTCCAGCGGGGCAAGGGCTTTTGCTCCTGTGGAACATACTCCATATTCATTTCAAGCTTGATTGGTCTGTGGTCACTACCTGCTAATTGGTCCAGCACATGGCGATCGATTTTGTGGAGGATGTCTCCTGTGCAGAAAGCTAAGTCTGGAGTAGAAGTGGTAAGCCATCTTCTGGAGTAGAAGCTCGGTGTGTCATCCGCTTTGTTGAGTAGATGGAGATTTGAGTCTATTTCCCAGTCCTCCAATTCATCTCCTCTTTTGTCAGTATCTGGGTATCCCCATCTTTCTGAACGGCTATTAAAGTCTCCGACAATAATGCAGTTTGTGTCAGTTATTTTCATGTTTGAGAGTGTAAGGTCCTTATCTGCTGGGCTATACAGATTGTAGATTCTTATTTTCACGTCCTTTATCATTATATCAACACCTATAATTTCCGTTTGGTTGTCAGAGATCACAGATACTTCGCTGCAAGGTATTGTATTTCGTGTAAGTATTAGAACTCCTCCTTTGTGTCCTTCGCGGTCGAAACGTGTGGCCTGGTATCCTCTGACTGAGAATTTGTGATTGGCGTTGAGGTGTGTCTCTTGAATGCATGCCACATCTATTCTATCTTTATGAAGACGCTGTGTTAGGGAGTCTTTCTTCTTGTAAACTCCTTCGGCATTCCACTGTAGTATGTTGAGTGTCCGGGGTGTTTGGTCAATAGCTCTTAACCTACTCCTCTGTGCCTTGACTCCACAGCACAGGGGAAGGTGACCACCAGTAGTCATGGGTGGACCCCCTCGAGGCAGGGGGCCCGGCACTATCACCGCCTGATGGGACTTCACGGGATTAGCACCATATCGATTAATTTTGATTTGTGACATCATGAATTAAGTTACGTTGCACTGCTTTGTCAAGCCTGTGGCTCAGTACATCCGATTTCGACATGTATTTATTCGGGATGCTTTCCCTAGCCTTTGACTGTCCCCAGTCTACCTACAAGGCAGCAGGTTTCACGTTGCACTGCTTTGTCAAGCCTGTGGCTCAGTACATCCGATTTCGACAAGCATGTATTTGGGGTGCTTTCCCTAGCCTTTGACTGTCCCCAGTCTACCTACAAGGCAGCAGGTTTGTGTGTCTCTTCGTCTGGTCCCTCTCCCTTGACCTGTCCGACATGGGTGGCCCTACAAGTAGCTGTGCTACCGTCGGCATAGCTCTTGGGGTCATTGGGACGCACAAGCCCCTCTACCTCGTCACGGTGGACACACAGCAGAGGGGGCATCGTATACTCAATACACTTCAAGGAGTGGAGAATGGTTTTTACATTCTTGTTTTATGGGGCGGGATCAATTGATTTACCGGAATATTGGCTGGCATATTTTGCTGCATCTCATCAAGTGCATACTGCAGACTTATGTATCATGTGAAGTGAATAAATGAAGAATACTGAAGCTGAAACAATTAAAACGCAAAGTCACAGGTATTGTTCGAAAGTGGAACATCTGTTATCCTCACGCTAATTTCACATTGACTACGAACTCTTTCTGTTTGCACAAATCTGGTTGAAATCGCCAAATAGTTAACGCCTCACTATATTTCAATATTTGAGCTATCGGTTACTATTCGTCAGCTTTTGTTTTGTTCGCGCTGTGGCCAGATGTTTTTTACTTCTGTATTTAAATTTGCTAAGTGAATACACTGTTTTTGGAATATTGCAGCATAAATCTAACCTGTCTCTCTTCAACTTCCCAAGGGCAGTAGGTTGCGCCATCTTTTATGTGCACATACAGAAGCAGATAAAATGGTAGAAACAAATGCACAAACTACACCTGCGACTCGACATATAAGTGGGAGAAGTAAATTCATGTACATTTATTGGCACTTATAGAAGAGAAAGAAGTAGACATCAGTTCGACCCACCAGACAACAGAAAACTGTTTATAGTTTCATATAAATGACAACTAAAAAATGGATTTGACGTTACATCTTTTTTTGTTTTAAACTCAAGCTTAACCAATGCTGTACAACGCCTTTGTGTACACATTGGCGCGATTTGTACATCTTCCCCAATGTTGTAGGTTTCGTACGTTGCATTTTGTATACATATTGGAGGTTTCTATACCTTTCCTAATATTGTATATTTCGTAGATCGCCTTGTGTATACACAATGGCGGCTTGAATATCTTCTCTAATATTGTACATTTCCTCTTATGGTTTGCTTCCGTGGGTCTAACAGAGCTTTTACGTTAAGTCAACAACCGACATCACAGCTCTCGGGACATTCCCATAGTGCTTCGTCCTCATCTTCAACAGCCAGCGACATGTCCAAATTATTATTAGTAGCAGTCTGATTATGTATCCGTTTCGCTTTTCCTCAGAGAGAGCTTCTAACGTTGTACTTATCCTAGTGTCCTGGATCATACCATGATATTTCAGCTGCTTTCTTACTACCCTTAGACAGCTCAGGACACAACAACTAATTTGCTGATACAGCAAGATATACAACCAAGATGAAAACCTGACGTATGCAGCAAGCCGGCGACTCCAAATAACTGCCGGGCGGTGTTTGTCCGGTTTTAGAGTGCACTCCAAAAGCGAACACGTTCAGTCAACATCACAGGAAGAAGTATGTGCTCTGACCTTGGGCGCGCTTGTGTACTCTTCAGTCATCCGAAGCCTGCAGCAAATCATGAAAAATGTCAGGGGGACGAGAAAGCGGCCCAGAACACGACCACTGTCAAAATGCACATCCACAGTTAACAAACTGCACTTGGCGACAACTGCCCATGTTGACAATGGTGTGGTTAGAAGGAACGACCCGGTGCAGCTTGGTGCAATCATGACGACGTCGCCGCGAATAGAGCTGCTGATTTAAGCAGACGCCAGTGTGCAGGTTTTGGCCTATTTCTGTTTTGTTGGTTCCTTGTTTGGGAATCTTCGCCTTCTGACTTCGAAATATGTGTGTGTGTGTGTGTGTGTGTGTGTGTGTGTGTGTGTGTGTGTGTGTGTGTGTGTGTGTGTGTGTGCGTGCGTGCGTGCGTGTGTGTATTATCTATCTATCTGTCTATCTAGCTGTCGAACGGTCGGTCGATCTGTCTAGCCATCCGTTCATCGATCCATCCACCTACCTTTCTGTCTATCCGTCCTTCCTGAAGAAGCGAAGTATGGGGAGAGGAAGAAAAATATGCGCATGAAGAAGAAGAAGCAAATGAAGAAGAAGAAGAGGAAGAGGATTCGGTCGAGGAGGGGAAAAGATAATCAAGATAAAGAAGAAGAAGAAGATGATGATAAAGATGATGGTGATGACAATGATGATTAAGATGACGATTACAGAATTAGTAGCTTATGAACACTCCAAGCCTGCTCCCTGGCCGAGGGGTTAAGCAGCTTTCTCCGTTAACCCCGAATACTCCCGTGGTTGACGTGAGCGCACGAGAATTAGAAGTGGTTCGAGTCGCGCCAGTGACTTATGAGAGTATGGAGCCGGTCGCTCAGAAAGTCGTGGCGTGCTGATGAGCGTAATCTAGCCTAGGAAGCAACATACTGCTGAAAGATGCTGGTGTTGACCGCAATATCCTGAAACAGGATGCAAACGCAGAAAGAAAAAAAAATGAACACTCCAAGAACACACCTGATGAATTAACTTACTGCAGAAACCAGATGATGATTCTGGCTGCGTGGATAAGAGCTCTCGTTCTTAAACTTCCAGTTAGCTGATGCCGAGGTAGTGGGTTCAAACTTTACACCGGCCAGTTGGACTAAATAGTTCACTTCTCGTCCTTGACTTGGGGACGTAAATTACAAGTACCTCTGAAGTCGGAGTAGGTTCGCCTGGTGGCGAGAGACACTGTTAATAGGGAAAGCTAATCTACATGAAAACATGAATGCAGTGCACCAGAAGTAGTAGCAGGTGTATGGACTACGCTTGAGTTCAAATCCAGCGAACGCAAAAAAAAAAGGTATAAATTGTATTAACGATGTCATTTCGATACCCATCTTAATGTGCCTGCTTATTCAAACAGCCAACAGCAAGTCGCGAATGGACATTTACGTTGAGTGTGTGGTTGATTTATTATAATTGATGACTGCCTGTCTTTGGCGGTCGGTTGCTGAGCATTAAGGATGAATGATTGAGGCATGGTGAGGTTTACGTCAGACCTACAAGCCATTCGTTTAGATGAGATGTGTTGGGTGTGTGTAATTGTTTACTGGGAAGCGGCATAATTTTTAGTATATTTGTGTATGGTAAAATGTGTTGTGGTGGTGGTGGTGGTAGTAGTGGTAGTAGTAGTAGTAGTAGTAGTAGTAGTAGTAGTAGTAGTAGTAGTAGTAGTAGTAGTAGTGGTGGTGGTGGTGATGGTGGTGGTGGTGGTGGTGGTGGTGGTGGTGATAGTACTATTATTAGTAGTAGTTGTAGTAATGTAGAAGTAGTAGCAGCAGCAGCAGTAATAGTAGTAGTAGTAGTAGTAGCAGCAGCAGCAGTAGTAGTAATAGTAATAGTAGTAATAGTAGCAGCAGCAGCAGCAGTAGTAGTAGTAGTAGTAGTAGTAGTAGCAGCAGCAGCAGCAGCAGTAGTAGTAGTAGCAGCAGCAGCAGTGGTAGTAATAGTAATAGTAGTAGTAATAGTAGTAGTAGTAGTAGTAGTAGCAGCAGTAGTAGTAGTAGTAGCAGCAGCAGCAGCAGCAGTAGTAGTAGTAGTAGCAGCAGCAGCAGTAGTAGTAGTAGTAGTAGTAGTAGTAGTAGTAGTAGTAGTAGTAGTAGTAGTAGTAGTAGTAGGAATAGTCTCCCTTCCCTATTACTAATTATATTTTGTTTTTTTAAATTTGTACAGTACAAGGATGTGTCTTGGGGAGTGAAGGCGGCCGATGAGATATTGACTGCATCACTTCTTGGGTCGATTGATCTATACAAATATGGGTCTAGAACCATATACCCTTACGGCGTAAAAATGGTCATTGACTTACTTGACTTATACTGCACGAGGTAGGTGTATGTAAAAATAGTCACTTGACTTACTGTACTTGACTTATACTGCACGAGGTAGATGTATGTAAAAATGGTCACTGACTTACTTGACTTATACTGAACGAGGTCGGTGTATGTAACTATATTCTATGATATATACATACTGTACTCCGACAAATATAGTAATCTATGCTCTGACATTCCCACTCGGCATCTGCTTGGCGTCTGTTGACATAGAAATGCATAAAAATCCTGGGGAGGAAACTTTACCAAGGGAGGTAAAACCTCAGCCAGTATGCATGTTTAAGTGGGGTTTAAAAGCCAAAAGAGGCTCGACTAATTTGCACTGGATTTTATCTTATATTGTTAATCCTCTTTCTGCAGGGTAGCTCAGCGGCAACCCCCAACTGTAACCGAAAAAAGCGCTACACATTGAACTGAATGTCTCAGATCCAAAACGAACCTTGGATATCCAGAGCGAGGGGCAGGCTGTTTGCCCACTTCGCCACCAGTACGTATGTACTGATCTGAATCATGATCTGGTTACATCCGAATATGGTGTGGTTCCAGCACCGGGCTTCCACTCCCCGCTGGTTTGTAAGTTGTGGTTGGAGAGGGGAAAGAGGGCCTATGAAGACTCTTCCTGTGAAGCTGGTAATTTGTTACAGAAACGGAGCATACTCCGCACCAACCTCACTCCTAGAGTCGCAAGCCCTTTTTGTGGAGTTTTGACGGTCTGAATATCAGTGCATTGGACTTACGTGTTAAAGCTCAGTCTTGCCGAGAATATATAGCTAACAATAATAATTGGACAAAGTATATAATACCAGTACTCGGATACAGTATAATGCACTATATTCAGTCAATGTTTAATGCACGCTACTCGGTCAAAGTATAACAAACTATATTCGACAAAGCACGTGTCACTCTTCTCTAATTAAACATGTGCCACTATATTCAGACAAAGCATGCGCCACTATACTCGGACAACGGCATATGCCACTATACTCGGACAAAGCATATGCCGCTTTACTCGAACAAAGCATATGCCACTATACTCAAACAAAGCATGTACCACTATACTCAAACAAAGCATGTTCCACTGTACTCGAACGTAGCATGTGCCACTATACCCGGACAACGCATATGTCTCTATACTCGGACAAAGAATATGCCACTATACTCCGACAAAACAGATGTCACTATACACTGACAAAGTATACTATGTAAAACCCCGGGAAGGTTAACCCGGTCAACAAATTCCCCCAGAAGTCGAATGTGTCGGCCTAACGGCGCAAGAACGCAGCTCTGCTGTAAACATGCACAACGCAATCACGTCCGGGAAAAAAAAATACTCTGGATGAACGCAGAAGAAGATACTAAGTAAAATAAGTCGCTTAGAAGTCGACAGGGTCGACTTCATTGCACCGGGTTTTATCCCATATGGCTCGGTCTCTTTCCGCAGCGTGGAAAGCGTCAGTGGCGTCACTGGGGTTGGTGTCACCCAGTGCGGTAAACTCTTGGTGTCACCCCTCTAGACTTTCACCATGGTCTTCTTCCGAGTGTTCCTGTACCATATATAATCGCATATAGTAATGTTTGTAAAATAAGTCAAAAAGTTAATAAGGACATAAGAAAGAAAACAAATTGAACAATATAACTTCAATACTTCAGGTAAAACATAAATAAAGAACTTCGACAAACTCGGACAAAGTTAAATTTTTGTTATTTTACTATGTCTGCTTTGTCAAATTTGCAATTTTTTTATTTTGATGTCATCCCTTGATGGTGTCACCCGGTGCGGCCCGCACCCCCCTAGTGACGCCCCTGGAAAGCGTCGCACAAAGCACGAACTCCGTAGCTTTTAGCGACGACCCACAGGAGTCTCCGAAAAATTTAACTCGTAAACCGAAGGGCGCGGCCCGGAATCGAACCCACAACCTTCGGAGCACGAGTCAAACGGCTTGACCACTTCGAAGGACCTCTCTAGCCCACATCGAGGCGTATTCGGCATAGTGCTCCATCTATCATGTGCATGCCGATAAGCGTAGGCGGTCATGTTTTGCCATCTCACTCGATCACCAGAGTCGTGGATCAGCTCCGTGTTTCTGTCTCGACCATGCCACGTGGCCTAGCCATCAGGTATTTACTTCTCGGTCTTCCCCTTGGTCTCTTCCCTTCGATCTTGCCAGTTGTCACCAAGTTCTCCAAGCCATTTCTTCTCATAACATGCCAAAAAAATGTGGACTGTCTACGTCTAACGTCTCTAATCAGTTTACGATCTTCATTTGTTTCTTGAAGGACTTGTTCGTTGGTTTTTCTTGGCATAGTGCTAACCCCATATATTTATAATCCAAACGATATTTCAAACGTGATGTCAATACCACATGGCCACCTTTACTTCCCAATACATTTCCTAATGCCCACTTTAGATTGGGTCGACCTGGGAGCTCGTGTCAATTTAAAAAGGCCACCTTGATACGAATTTGAACCCACGACCATCGGGTCATCAAGCAAACGTGCTAGCAACTATGCCACCGAGGCCCTTCAGCCTCTATTCAACCTTCGGCCCACATTATATTGTGGGAAACTTTATAACACTATACACAGCGAACACGTATGCAAAACTATACGCGGAACACGTATCTTATATTATAAGCGGGTAAACTACTCGTATTGAACACCATACGTTGGCAAAGTATATTACACCAGCAGGGAAAATTATAGATGCGTTTTAAATATGTCACGGTACAACGAATCTGAACGTCTGTACGGAAATATTGATTTGTAAGCATGCCTGTACATATACTGCCACAGCAGGCATGTAATGAGGCGGTTTTTCTTTTTTTTTTTATCTGACTTGTCAGCTCAATACACCACACACGTGTGTCTGGTGTGTGGTGTGTGTGTGTGTGTGTGTGTACGCGTAAGGTGTACTGTGGTATGAATCATACTTTTCACATATACTGGGCATAAATGTTATGGAGTAGAGCCACGACAAGTCTTTTGACTCCTTCGGGTCGCCCACTCTGAATCAACCAAAACAGTTGACTATGGAATTATTACCCCGGTAGCTGGGCTCTTCTTCTGCCTTTTCCTTCTGATCGTAGATTTGCTGACACCCCACCCCGTCAATCGAGCTCTCTTGGTGAATTAATTATATATAGTTAGGGGTCAATAATATTCTCTAGTTAGGGGTTAATAATGCTATCTGGTTAGGAGTTAATAATTCTGTCAAGTAATATAGTTCTGATCAGTAATTCTAACTAAGTAGGGGTCAGTAATACTGTCTAGTTAGGAGTCAATAATGTATCTAGTTAGAGGTAAAACAAATGCTATCTAGTTAGGGGTCAATTATTCTATCTAGTTAGGGGTCAATTATGCGTTCTAGTTAGGGGTTAATAATTTTATCTTTTATGGATCAATAATGCTAACTAGTTTTTGGGTTAATAATTATATCTACTTAGGGGTCATGCCGGTCTCTCTGGCCGAGGGGTTACACCACTTTCTCCGTAATCCCGTTTATCACGCAGAGTCTCGTACCGGGAGGGAACTGGAGGCGGTTCTACCCCCGCTGGTGACTTGCGGAATAACTGAGCCGACCGCTCAGTAAGCAACCGCAAACTACTGAGCGTAATCTTGCCAAGAAATCAATAGACAGCTGAAAGATGCTGCTGTTGACAGCGATGTCCTGTAAGGGATATGCGAATTTTAAAAAAAAGTTAGGGGTCAAGAATGATCTCTTGTTAGGGGTCAATAATTCTATCTAGTTAGGGGTCAATAATGTTATCTAGTTAAGGGTCAGTACATGCTGTATAGTTAGCATTGAACTCATGTGGATTGTCCTATAATCATGATTGTTCTTTCCATTAATCCATAGCTTGGTTTGATGTCATTTCCTTTTCCCCATGCATGTCTATATTGATGGAGGCCAGCATGGCAGAATGGAACAGAGCGCTCACTCTTAAACATCCGGTGTGATGATGCCGGGATAGAGGGTTAAATCCCTACTACCGATTAGTTGAGACTAAAATGTTGACTTATCGTCCTTGACTTGGGGACATATATTACAAGTAACTCAGAAGCCGGGAGTGGGTTCACCAGATGACGAGTGACACGGGTAATAGGGAAAGCTAATCCACACACAAAACTCAGACCAGTGCGCCAGAAGTACGTAGTAACACGCGTATGGACGACGCCTAAGTTCAAAATGAGCGAACGTCAAACAAAAAATCTACATTAGTAGATCCTTGCGTGGCACATTTCTTAGTGCCTTTCTTGACGTGACCTGTTATTTACCCCCTAGTACTGTCTTTGGTGGTTCTTCGTCCTTTTGGTGGCTCTTCATGCTTTTGGTGGCTCTTCATGCTTTTGGTGGCTCTTCATGCTTTTGGTGGCTCTTCATGCTTTTGATGGCTCTTCATGCCCTTGATTTTTCATGCCTTTGAGGGCTACCAAGTCATGAGAGTTGGTGATTACTTTAAGAATCCTTTGCCCTGCAATATTTGGCAAAAATTGCTTGCAATCCAGCTGGTTCTTGTCAGTCTAGTTTTAACATCCCATCTCACACGCCTCTGTGTGTTTATTTTCATTACCCATATCAAGCTGATTGTTTTCCATAGATCAACTTGTTTATTATTTGACACATAAGAAAAATGTGACGTGATCAGTGACATCTTAATGCGTTCAATGTTTATATGAGATCAATGTCATTGTATTTATCATCTTATATCATGATTGTAGATCTTTCTATCGTTTAATATAATCATCTAACATACTACTGACAAAGTTATGTCAATCTTCCTATCATTTTCATTCATCATGTGCCATGCCGATAAGCGTGGGTGGTCATGATCCGTCATTTCACTCGATCACCAGAGTCGTGGATCAGCTCATTGTTCTTGTCTCGACCATACCGCGTGGCCAAGCCATCCAGGTATTCACTTCTCTGCCTTCCCCTTTTCCCCTCGATCTTGCAGTTATCAATTTATTTCTTTCATAACGTGACCAAAACAACTGTGAATGTCTGTCTAATTTCTATAATCAGATTTTCATTTGTTTCTTGTATGACTTGGCCATTGGTTTCTGTTTGTCCATGGTATTCAGAAACCGCATTGTTTTTCAGCTTGTCTGCTCATTGTACACACAAAAGCTTAGGTTCTATGTAGCACCTCAACATTTTCTCGTTGCAATTTAATCTTTTTATTGGTCAGTATGTTTTTCATCTTGCAAAAGGCTACCTTCGCCATGGCTAATCTCTTCAAGGCATCTCCCATCATAATTTATGACTGTTCCAAGATAATCGTAATTATCTTAAATAATCATCTAACATAAATGACAGTTATGTGGATCCTCCTATCAAATTACAGGATGAGTTAACATTGGCTAACTAAGTTGTCACTGAACATGCCAGATGTTTCTACACGTAACTCACAATAGCCTTGCACCACCCAGCACCGTCTCTTTGCCACTCATCGTGTACTACCCACCAATAACAGTTCTGTATCAATAGGCACTACCACCACCTATGTATACTACCAACCCCCTATTTATATGGCCAAACAACTCTTTACCTGTATGTACTACCAACAATCTCTTTACCTGTCTGTACTACCAACAATCTTTTTACTTATGTATACTACCGATCTCTTTACTTTCTGTATTATCAACCATCTCTTGACCGATATGTCCTACTAACCATATTTTGACTAACACGTACTACCAATCATCTCTCTACCTATCTGAATTACCAATTATCTCCTTACCATCTGTACTACTCACCATTTCTTTACCTGTATGTACTACCAACAATCTATTTACCATCTGTCTCTCTACCTGTATGTACTACAAACCATCTCTGTACTACCCGCCACCTTTTACCATCTCTTTCCTACCAACGATCTCTGTAGTACCCACCAAATGTTCCTAGCAACCATCTGTACTACGATCAACCAACCAGCTGTGTACCAACTTGTACTACGAACCACGTCTACCCAAGCTATACTGTACCATATTACAATCATCTCTTAACAAATATGCACTACAATAGTCTCTTGACCAATATGCACTACCAACCATCTCTGTGCCGTCATTGTTTTTCCGTCAGTACTATCAGCCTCTCTTACCTATATGTACTCCCCACCAACATTATGTACCAACCTGAACTATCCATCTGCATAACACTCTTTGTGTAAACATCAACTAATATACTATACTACACCAACATTTCTTATTTCAGTCAAAGCCACCATATGTAGACTACCAACATCTCTTTACCACACAATTTTTGTACTAGCTGAATATCAATGACTCTCCACATCTTAATATCTTCATGATGTCCCACCAACAAATTTTCACCAAACAATATCGTCAATCAAGATACCAACTATAACACCAATTGGACAGCAAATGTGAACACCAATAACAGAAACAACGCACAAAGCCACAAACATAAACAGAAATAAAATCTCAACACGTGATTAAAAACTTCAAATGAAGTGTGTATTTATTTGTTGTGTACAAAAAGTACAGCACACACAAAATAATGGGCAAGACTGCACAAAAAGAAAGACAACTCTCATAACCCTACAATTATTTCTCGGAAATTTGCGCATGCCATGCACTTGGGCCTACAATCTGCAACAATCATGTCAATCAAAAACAATCTCGAGGTACGGTGCGAACTGTTGAATTCTTAATGTGCCGACTTGCCATCACAATTAACAGAATTACCAAAGAAGAGTCAGTTCTTTTGAAACCAATTAATGATTCTGATCCTTATCTATAGAACAACCGTTGTATCTGTTTTGTTTTGTTTTTTCGAAAAAAATCTGATCTCTTCTAAGGTTTTCGAAATTAAAATAAAAACTGCAATATCTGATGGTGGCAGTTTACTGTCTTCAGAAAACAAAGTTTAGAATACATTCTCAAGTTTCAAGAATTGGTTTTATGTTAAATACATAAATGATTATTTGTACATATGAAAACGATACAAACTGGGAGCTAGCAACTGCTGGTTGTCGCAACCCAACAATGAAACCTCAATTATATAAGGGAGAAAGGCAATATACGTTATACTGTGCTGTATGGTGGGAACACACACGTCCAGATGTTTTCTTTGAAGTATACAATCTATCATAACAAGAGAAAAGCTCCGTGGTACACATATATGCACTGTAATGTTGGCGTGATATTTTATCCTATCGATGACCTACTAACCTAAAACAGCTATTTTGCAGAGCCCAGCCAGCAGTGCAGAGCGAATGAAACATTTGCATCGCGGAAACACGAATCTCTCCCGCTGTGGGGATAGGCTGGGATAAAGAAAACAATTATGGAGGTTGCTGACATCACCTGTCCGAATTTAAATACAAGGTCACAGCAGGGGGTTCTGCCTTGGTTGACAAAAAGAAAATGTCACTCCGATACGGCGCCTAAACCTGTTCCCATTAAGAGACTAATTTTTATATTAATTATAATATACACACTGGTGAGCACTAATTCTTTTCCCGGACTGTTTACAGATGAAAATATACCAACATTGTGATACAAGTCTATGACCGTGATATTGCTGAGCCAAAATGGTCAATTCTATGGTAACTCAGCAAGTTTACTATTCCAAAAACACCTGCGTGGAATAGTGATTAGTGTGCCGGGTTCAATCGCCAGCAGAGACAATCATTTGTTCAACCATAGCTACGGGGTCGACCCACTCTCAAAGTAATGAGTTCCAGACAATTTTCACAATCTTGAGGACTGCCTGGACAGGAAAGACCTCACCCCATTTGTCGTGGCCTAGAATGTGTGAAGACCCCCAACGGCAGTATTTGCTGGGGGAATACCTTGAAGTTATGGTTGGTTACAAGCATAGTAAAAGGGCTCCTTTCCACGCTTTGACGCGTACTGGATGCTAACCTTACTCTTATAGACCAATCCACAATCGATGGGTGATGGTGAAAATTACGACTGCTGCTCTACTTCCAAGAAATGTCTCGTTTTAGACTGGGTCGACCCGTGAGCCCAGATCAATGAGTGAGGATTCGAATATATGACCACAGGGTCGGTAAGCAAGCGTGCTGGTCACGTGGCTCTCAGTCACAAACATACTGGGCTCAAAGTGTTACAGCAACTTGGCTACAAACTTGCTGGATGTTCCCGCTAACAACGTATTCAACTATGTATACAACAGAGGAAAGAGTAGAGGCTTTATAGAGGAGAACAGGAGTGGGAGGTAGTCTGCTGCGTCGAAGAAACTATTATAATACATTATCAGTATTGTTTTCATCGCTGTGATACTAGTACCACATCAACAACATATTAACCACAAATGCTGAAAATATAGCTGCCTCTTATGCTGTTATTTCACGTCATGAAAAGCGCGACCAACGAGAAGGGGAGCGGGACAAATTGGACGACAGGGGGACATTAGTTTGGGCGATGACAGGGAGATATCTGAAATAGATGTGATCAGGATATTGTAGTCCAAACTGGCTGCAGTTTAAAATGAATTTGTCCCTGACTGTTCGCGACTATCTGACTAGGCGTGGACCAGTGCTAGAAACCCCAACTCTGAACTACCTCTGTTTAGTAGTGTTCATTGTACATGTTAGAAATTGTCAGGATTATATATTTCATATATGAACACAAATTCTGAAGTCAGGTTTCTCCATAGATAAAGATAAACAGCGGCCATGATGACAATGTTGGTCTTTGATATTCACTTTAGATAAATATACAATAACTTAGAATAAATAAAACGGTATTCATCGCATTTGTTTCTAAAGTCAGGTGAACTTTTCTTTGCTTGTTTATAAATTATGATAATAAATTAGATTGTTACATTTCATGTACATTATTTACTATACAATCTATACTTTTTAGTAATGAAGACAATACGATCCGTGCCGGGTATCATTAATTTTCCCCACAGCAATACCAAATGCATAGCACAAAATACCAGTTATTGGAGGGAGCTAGGGATGGGTTTTCGAGAAAACAAAAATTGCAAATTAATTCACAAGATAGACCATTAAGGCATCTTTTCGGAAGGCACCGTGGGGATAAGGGTGGGGAAACCACAACTGGTAGTCACCTGGCTTGCATGTAATACGTGCCAAGTCTAACCAATGGTAACGCAAGATAATACTTTTCAATGAAGTGGAATCAATCAAGTTAAGTCGGAGTCGTTTTCGTCAGCTGTCTGCGTCATACATATTCTGTAATGCCATAATGCTCACATTGTACTTATTATAATACATGTTATTGGTCCACAGTTGAAAAAAAAAGCAAAAAACAAACAAACAAACCCATTCAGTGATTCCACGTATAGACAATGAAAGCACCAAGGGCATATCTAATATACAATAAATAAAAGATACGTCATATTTCACAGATAAAAGATATAGAAAAGGGGGATACAACAAAACAAAACCATGGATGATGAAAATAAAAATAAAAAACCAGTTATAATAAACGCATCCTGAGTGAACACTGATTTATCCCTAGCAGCGCCTCAAGTCCTTGACCTACTGTTTATTGTGCTGCTAGCGAGATCGTTGTGCGTTAGCATTTAGCAACGGCCAGAAGGAAGGGAAAGCACAGGATGTGTTTTCCAACAAACATTCTCTTGTTGAAACTAAAATGTCCACCATGTATATTTGTAATATCTATGGTATTGTATATTACAATACATTTCGATAGTGAAACTGACGAGTAGAAATTTAGTGTGTGAATGATACAGTACAACTCTCCCCATCTTGCCGATACACTGAAGCTGTTGTTTCAAGATAAACAAAACGTGAATAGAAAACTTAATTCAGTGAAATTACTGTAGCAGATGTAATCAACTAGTGTAGTGGGCAGTTAAACATGGGTACTTCTGGTATTGGCCTATTATACACAAGACTAAATACAAGGTCCCTGATAATGGCTGGAAATAAATACAAGATGTAACAAGAACTGATTTGGAAATGACAGCGATTAAGTAATAAAACAATTGAAGTATGAACACACTAAAGTGGAGTTTACATTTAAATGCAATATAAAACAAACTGAAGAAAAAAAAACACGCACTCAGATCTACAGCTCATTACAAAAAATACCATTGTGTAAAAACCATATACAGCTTCATCTGTATGTTACATAGCTGTGTCAACTTGAGTTGTATGTTATTCTTTATATAAGCCTTTGTTTCTGTATATTAAACAAACCATTACATTTACAAATGCCATTCACTCAGAAAGATCAGTTGCAAAGTTTTGGCGATTGAAAAGAAAATTGTACATCACAATGTTTGTCTTAGTCACCTCACAGCACTTTGTTTAGTGTGTTATTCTAGTCGCCATATGGTACGTACACAGCACATACATCTGGATATAGAAATAAATCTTATACATTCACAAGCTCTGACATATAAACGTATACTTCATATGTACATATAACAAAAGTCACTAACTCCATATTTTATCTTCTAATTTAAAAGCATGTGTTCATATTTTCAATACTGACCAATGGCAAGGGGACAGCGCCAGTTTGTAAATGAATTACTGGTCAAGCTGTCTGTACTGCCGCTATGGTTACTGCTGCTGCTACAACTGCTGCCATCTGAACCAGTTGGAGAAATATGAGGCAAGTTCACTGACTTCATTATTTGGGAGTAGCAGTCATCATAAGAGGATTGCCAATATGCAGAATGAGTGTCCACATATGAAAAATTATCCAACCTTCTTCCTGATTGTGGTGCACCTGAGGTTGATGAAGTTTTGGGAACATTGTCAAGTTGCACTTCCTCCGAACTGAACATGGTCACTTCACTAAAGATGTCTGGAACCTCAGAGCCAATCATTCTTGGTCCATTATTGTTAGCACTGAAAACGTCATTAGAATATCTGCGGTCAAGTTTCATGCCTGAAAAACGCTTCTCTAAAGCTTGCAAATCGTAGATGTGCCTGGCGTGGTCAGTATTGACTGACAGAGCATCCAGCTGGCAATTGTCCATTTTAGCTGCAGACATACGTGGGCTGTTCTCTGTGGGGTATGAGAAGATGGTGTAGTCATCGAACACCTGAAGGACTCAAAGAAGGGCTGCTGCTACCACTGCCTGAATGCACGCTTGCATCCCGGGCAAGTCTCGGGGACGTGTTTGTGGACTTTGTTTCATCTTCGTGAATAAAGTGGCATCTGGGGCCGTATGGACAAAATCCAACTGTGTGAAAAGTGCGGCATAGTTCAGTCTTGTACTTCGGGTGCCTGGCCAGATTTCTTAGTTCATGGTAACCATGGGCAAACTGACACTTATCACCATATTTGCAGGACCCACTTTCCTCAAAGGGTCGGCACAATTCGGTTTTGTAGCGGCTGGAATTAACAGATCTGTGTGAACCATTTCTGTCATTATCATTGTCGCTCCAAGTGCGATCAACCTTATTTGATGAACTGCCTCGATTTGTTGGGACGGATGAAGATGAGGTTGTGTTGAGTGGAAAGTCCATGACGAAAGACAACTGGTTGTCCAGCTGGGTGGAGCTGCCACTGCTGCTGCCACTAGCTGTGCTGCCACTACTGCCACCTGACAAATTGCGAATGCGGTTATTTTGATAGCTACACGGCAGCATGGTGCTTATCGTACTTCGTCGTTCAGGAGGTGGATCTGTGCCGATTCTGAACACGCCAATGCGTCGATTCTGTAAAACAAGAAACAAAAGCAAAACTTAAGTAAATTCACCACAAAATAGTCACTTGTACATAGGCAAAGTGCTAAAATAGTCAATTGTACATAGGCAAAGTGCTTAGAGGAGTGAATAGAGGTGGAGTAAAAAGTTTTAAATTGTGGGTAGTTACAGTACTACTATATTTTGCTTTCTTAGAGGTAACATAGGGCCCACTCGACATGTGGCAATTGAGCGCCTATGCTCCAGTGAGAGGTAATGGGCAAAGAGGTGGGAGGGGAAAGAGAGAACAGAGTTTTAAACCAGTGGCTTGTGAAAGGTGACAAGACTTTTATAAACATGGGTTTGCAAGAGCTACTGAAGCGGTTTTCGTGTACATCAGGAAATGAAAAATGGAAAGTATGTACATGCAATCTACATTGAGCATACACTGTGCAGATCAGGTGAAAAAATTTCCGTACATGTGATTCAGTAGGGTCAGGTGAGAGGGAGAATGGGACAGATGCTACATGCTATGATCTGCTCAATGCACTTGTATTCATCATGTCTGCCACGTCCCGTTCGGTTCGTGCGACAGACGGTTAACTTCTAATTACCTTACGATGGCAGGATGGCAGACGTAGGGATATGCGTGTGCAATCAACGAAATGGCAGTAGAAATTTGGTTGTGTAAAATACATATAGCATGAACGGACAGAAAAAAAAATTGTCACTCAAGAAAGTTAGTTGCATGTCCTTTACATGACGTAGCAGTCAACCTCAGCATTTTATGGCTGTTCGTGATTCCTGGGCAAGTTTACGTTCAGTAGTTTGCCATTGCTTTTTGAATGGCCGGCACCCATACTATTTCTTTAAAAAACCGGTACTGCTGTGTTTCGAACTGGTATACGGGGTTAATGCGCCCGTAATTCCTTCGCCACAGATCCGACACTCAAAAAACAAAAGAAAATGAGAGAAATGAGACGTACTGTCAAGATGATTTCGGCAGATGAGGAAGAAAATGAAAATGAGAGAAATGAGACGTAGTCAAGATGATTTCGGCAGATGAGAAGAAAATGAAAATTAGTGACAACTGGAATATGGTGGGGAAAAGCAAAGGGAAGAATGATAAACACGCCGATGGCTGGGCAACAAAGCATAATCGGGATAAAAACCTCATTCCAAGACTGACGATGAAGAGATGAGAACAATGGCCGAACTGCTTGCTTATATGCGACGTTAGTGTTCAGTATGACCATGTATATAAAAGTTATTTTACAACTCGAAGCTACCCTTTGCCAATCCCAAGTCTTCGTCAGATAAACTCCTCTTGCATGGGTAATTTAACCAATACTAAATTATAGTACAGCGGCCACTATTCAAGAACAGCCTGTCTAAAAGGACGATATGTCTACACCAGTTTGCAAGGCGTGCGATGAAACGTTACGCCCCAGATACATAATGCAGGAACAGTTCTGGCTAGTAATGCACTCTGGTATCATTCTACCTGGTAGTAAGTAACGCTGATAACTTCTACTGCCTGACAAAATGTTTAAGGCCTCAGATGAGCGCACTGCCTACAACCCAGCACATAACCTATAAAAGATTATACCAGTAATTGCAATATTTCCTAATAGTTGTTATAAGCTGAACAGTACCTTGACAAGACAACAGTACAATACAGTTGTCACTCGTTATATTCAGTTAGTGATTTAAGCAGAACAATTCATTTATCTTTATTACTAATAAAAACTTAAAACAACTTGTGAGGAAGATACAATGATGATCACTTTCTGATTATCGTCCGATGCTCATTAATTATAGTATGGTGAAAAATCATTTATAAGCATAAATAGCAAGCGAACTGATTGATGTAAAGGATCTAGTATCTAGGACATGTAAAAATAAGATTGGTATAACAACTCCAAAGATAATGAGAATAAAGCTAGCAAATATTGAAATAGTAGTAACTTGATTGAAATAGTAACTTGATTACCTTTGTAAAACCTCACCACCCACATAGGGGAATATAGAGACAGGGAAATACATAGAGATAATACTAAAGCAAGAATTAGTCTAACAAGAAGGTCCTTTCAATGCAATCTACAAGGAAAAAGAAAAATGAAAGAGAGAATAAGATACAGCTTAATACCAGAACATAGACAAAGCTTCATGAAATGACAAAAGAACAAGGACTGACATGAGTTTGGAGGCCTATGCTTCACTGGATAAAAGGCAAAAGCTGAACAAATCAGTGCCAACGATCACCATACGTTTAATGCCTACTCATGAGATATACTTTTCTCAACTCTTTTTCCCATCCTATTTATTCCCAAAGAAACTTATGCCAACTTGTTTTATTACCTTAACCCCATTAGACGCAATTTTTTTACTGATAAGTTTGCTGGGTAAGAAAACAGGCCGTAGAATAAGGCCCAGATAAACATGCCGCATATGAAAGAAAATTAACACATTTGCCAGATGACACAGGCTGCTAAATATACCATTTTAAAACGCAGATATTCTTTGGGCGGTAAAACTAATTTGAATTGGCAAAACATTCAGTGCTCGGACTTATTTATGTTAAATTTACACTACGCCATATGAATATGCCAGTGCCAGTAGTAATATTATAAAGAATTTTAAATAATCCTGTCACATAAAGACACATTCGGTATTCCTAAAGTATACAAACAGAAACTTCTAGATAACATGTAGTTCATACCCGAATAAAAATTTCTCCAAAATCAGTTTGAGTTGACTGAGCTTCTAGTCTGTTATCCATTGAATGTTTCAGTTTTGCGGTTATCCAAGGTTTGTTTGCTTTCGAATCACCCACCGTTCTATGTCCTGTCTAACGGAAAACGCCGACTTTTATTCACAAGCAGTGGGCGGAGCTAAAGCCGTCACTTTGTCAATCTAGTACTACTTCCGCGCGCACCGTGCGAGCCCCGTTTTCATTGGTTCCCCCCTTTCACTGTAAACACAATACGACCTTGCGGGGAGCAGTCATGCACGCGGTGCAAGGTCACCAGATCTACAAAAATGTCTACTACGCTTACGTCCCGGCGCTCTGTCTGATTGACTGTTTCACCGCGGGCTTGCGCGGGTTTTTACTCTTTGTTCTAGGTTTCAGTGCTTGTGGCGGCATTCGGCACCCCCACCACCCTAACCTGTTTTATTTTTTAACTGTTAACCATGCAATATATTTACCCAATACATAACACGCAGTTTATCTCTGACACCGCAAACATCGCCATATCACCACAAACATGGACGACCTAACCGCTCTTCAACTGTTTCACCGAAATTTCCAGAACACTTAATTAAAAGGGTAAAGCGGGCATGGAAGATAACCAGTTCACCAAAGGACAACTGGGCGGCTAATCTGGGCGACGATAGACCCGCATAACTGCAGGCGATAAAATTACTATATTAGCATCGTGTTCTCGTTTAGTTAATGTCATTGTATTAATAATGTAGTGGTAATAACAGCAGAGCTGTGAAAGTAAAACTCACTTGACTTGTATGGTATGCCACCTTCCTCTACATGAACTATATGTAGCCATACGTCAGTTATTTGATTTCGCATCCAGGCGAATTGGAGATAGGATCACAAGACCACCCAGGAATTTGTACCAGGAAATTTCTCAGGAAGTGAATGCGCCCGGCGGAATAACAATATCACCTCTCGATAGCGATTGGTCTTTTAAAATGTGGTGAAGCCGATATGCCCAATACACATTAAAGGGTCCTTAACTTAATTTAATTATTTCGTTATTCGTCCCTTATAGGACGTGGCAATCTACCCCCAATATTTATTGATTGTGATTTTCTGGGGAATTTTACGTTCGGTAGTTTGCCATTGATTTCTGAATGACCGACGCTCATACCATTGTGAAAGTCAACGCAAAGCAATCAACTCCCAAACCAACCGCGGCTGAGTTCGAACCCGATATTGTGCATCTGCGTTCACTAGCCCCAAGCTGCTAATGTATGTGATATATATTGGAGTGCCATCCTGGTGTATCTAGTTAATAAGGTACTCAGTCGAGCAGTACTGTGATATATGGTGGGATGAATATCCAGTTGGCTCCTGGAAAATTGTAGGGTTTTGTTATGAAGCTGCGCTCGTGTACGCACGTGTATAAGCGAGTGTGTGTTTATGTGAATGCACGCCCGCCACACCCAGTTTGTGTTAACAAGAGAGAGAGAGAGAGAGAGAGAGAGAGAGAGAGAGAGAGAGAGAGAGAGAGAGAGAGAGAGAGAGAGAGAGAGAGAGAGAGACTTGAAACGAGTAAGCTGAGTTTTGTTTGGTTAATAATTTCCAAAATACTGATAACTTGCTGTTAGCGCTTTGTTTTGTCCTTCCTCTCCGCACAAAAAAAATACACTTTACAAACTAACTGATCCCACATACCCACAAGAAGATAACAACAACAATAACATCGACAAAACACTAATTAAATGATAAGAATGATGTAGGGAAATTAGGACTTCCTTCCTATAGTTTATCTAGACACTGTTATAAGAGTGGCGCTACCTTTAGGGTTGGTTTAGATGATTTTGTCTTTGAATTAGGCGTTGTCGCCATTCGGAGGTAACTAGTTCACATCTGATGTGCATGTAGATGCCATTTTGTCTGTTGTCTAGTGTGTTTTCATGTCTACTTCTTTCCATTATCTTATGTAAGTGCCAATAAATATACGTGTATTTATTTATGATGGTATTTTGATGGTCTGAAAGGTAAATTACCACTGAATTTGTCTGTTTGTTTAAGGGAAAGCCAAACAAGCTAGAAACACAGAAACGCTACTACATCTAACACACTTCCTATGTAAAATATGTAAACAAAATTGACATTTTGGCTGGAAAATGACGAAATCTTTAAGCAAGTTAAGAAAAGATAATAATTCCTTCCCTCCCGGGCAGAGTGATTAGAGGCTTATGGGATAGATATCTATGTGAGATTTGAGGGGTGGATTAGGGCAGGAGCGGCAAACAACTTTCTCAAGGGGGTGCTCTCACAACGCGCTCGCCAAAATTAAACGCAGATGCCCGTTTCTTTACGCGTGAGAACTTTTCGCGGAAGACAGCATAACAGAGCTCGCTGTACGCCACGCACAGACAGGGGCCGCAAGGCCAACGGTGCAGGGGTGAGTACGGAAAGAGTCTTGTGATCTCTAGAATTTGGACAAAGTTGGAATTCTCTTTGTCCGTTCTGATCTCGTGTTTAGTGAATTTTTTTTTGGTTTTTTAATGCGAAGAGTCCCGCGCCAGATACACCGATATTTAAGTGTGAAGTAGTAGGTTCTCATATTTTCTACGCTACCGCTTAATGAGATAGTGTAGCCAGTTCCCTTCCTAGCCATTTTCCTTCCAAGATAAAAACATGAAACAATGAAAGGTCTAAACATAATAAGATACTCGTTTTATTGTACTGGTTCCACCTCACAGCTGTAAGATTCACCCCACAGCTGTTAAAGTTAGTTGCACATCCTTTACAGGACATCGCAGTCACCTCCAACATTTTTGGCGGTTTGTGATCCCTTGGCAAGTTTACGTTCAGTAGTTTGCCATTGCTTTCTGAACGCCCAGAGCTGTACCAATGGCCGAAATGCAAAGAGCGCTCGTTATTAAACTTTCGGTGCGTTGGTTGCGGGGTAGGGGGTTCATTCTATCCACATTCATTAAGTTTGATTAAAAATTGACTTCTCGTTCAGGCAATGATAAAGCAATGATAAAGCAATGATAAACTATTGAACGAAAATGACATGTAGCGAAAGGAAGGATATGCAACATTATTAATCCTCTACAAGGCATTGGACAAGGGTCATCTTCTTGGTACTGGTGCACTAAACACGATTTTACTGAGACACCTCATGAAAAACAAGAGGTTAGTAATGGTTAGGGGGAGCGAGTGGTCAAGCAGTTAGAATACGGGCCTCTCAGTCAGAAGATTCTGACTTTTAATCCCCAGTAACTCGGGAAGACTAAATAGATCAACATATTGTGGGTTGAAGTCGGATGCGTCGGTAGGGTGGCGCAGATATCTCAGCTTTGCTGTGAACAAGCATTTAGTTTTCTATAGACGGGGGAATGTTAGCGTGTTCACCGAGTGGCGATTGGTCCCGGACAAGCCGTGTCTAACCACTAAATTTCGAAGCAATGGCAAACTACTGAACGTAAAATTGAATAGAAAAATCACAAACCGCCAAGTAAGCTGGGGTTGATTGCGACGACCTGTAAAGAACATGCAACTAACTATTGTTTTTTAAAACCGTGTACCATCTACCTGATAACACCAGCAATGGTACAAGCTTAGTTCTTTTTTTTTTTTTTTCAAGTAGTACTTATGTATTGAAGGTGGTTAGGGTAGGCGCGGAATAACTTAGAGGTTAAATCGTCCACTTCTGCAAACCTGGATCGATTCACAGTCTGGGGTGTGTGGAGTTTTTCATAAAAATAAGAACAGGATAGTCTAGCCCCCTGATCCAGGGTTAGTCGGTAGGACGCCTAGCCAAGTCGGACAAGAGCGAAAAACCAGGAGGACCTGCGTGCATTTGCACAAGTTAAACATCCAACAGCACGGAGAAATTTAAACAAGTAGACCGAATAGGCCGCTGCCCAGGCAAATCTCGAAGTTAGGGAAGTGAGCCACTGAAAGAATGTTTAGGGCATGTGTGATGCCGGATTATCCTTCGGGAGACCCTGGGTTGGAATCCCCTATAAGGTGTGGAGTTTTTTGGGTTGTTTTTTTTCTGTCGGGGGCATAAAGAAAACTCTAAACTGCTCAGTTCGCGGCGATTGCACTAGCCAGGTGGCCTTAATTCCTCAGGCTCAAGAGCCTGCCTACCGCAAGGTACTATATTGGCAGTAAATGACAGACAGTGACAGTGGTTCTGCTTTACACATGTTTGGAACAACGCCTTTACTACGGAGTTAGCGCACTGTGTTGAGAATGTCCTTGTGTGATCCTAGGGGTGAGCTGAGGCACTTGTGTGGATATTTCATGTGTAATGAAAGTAATTGTTTACAGAAGCCAAACCAAAACAAACGACTGTGTATAAATTCGCGCGATATAAGAATTTACTGAAGACAAAGATAAAGATGATCACATGACACACACTGTCGTATGGATATGAAGTGTCAAGTATACACATATATTAATTAGGCTAAGAAAATATGTATCTTCTTCTTATGCGTTCATCCGGATAGTTGTTTTCGGACGTAATTGCGTTGTGCCTGTTTACAGCAGAGCTGCGTTCTTGTGCCGTTAGGCCGACACATCCGACTTCTGCGGGCATGTGTTGACCGGGTTAACCTTCCCGGGGGAAACTAGATATGAGAAGACCAGCTCACTCCTCGCAGTTGTTCATTCCCATGATGTTTGTGGTAGGAATTTAATTCAGACTTTACTGGGGATTAAATCACAGACAACGTCACCAAAGAATGTGTACTGTTTACTATGCCATCACAGCGACTGTAGTGCACTTTGAATATATGAAAACAGCTGTACACAAATCTTTTTCCACCGACAAATGTTTCACTACGCTTCTTCTTCTTTGTTTCGTTAGTTTCGAATCAGTCTAAACACGCAATTTGGTTTCCTGCGTGAATTACGCCGTGCTCTGCATTTCTTTTAAGCTTCTGTAAAGTTTTAAATGTTGAGTTATTTTATCCCTGTTATAGAATTGTCTTTTCTCGGCTGTATGTGGTACCATGTTATAGTGGATGTTTTACAATTTGAGGCGCTTGACAAAATGTACACATTGCTGTAAACTATATCTGTAGGTTAGCTTACTTTAAACAAACAAACAAACAAAAATCTTAAAAATCGAGAGAATCGACTTCATTGCACAGGGGTTTATCCTATTTGGTTCGGTCATTTTCCGCAGAGCGGCCTGCCCACAGAAACACGAAGCACAAACTCCCACGACGACCCCCAGAAGTCTCCAAGAAAGATGCCATCTGTGAACCGAAAGACGTAGCCCGGGATAGAACCCACAAGGAGCGCGAGGCAGACAGTTTGACCACTTCGCCACGGAGACTGCTACAGGTAGCTGCAATGTCTGCCATGTACAGTTTTGAGTCTATAGACTTGACCAGCTCTGTTCAATAAGCAAGGGCCACCATATGCTTCAACAGGTGATTTTATGTGTGGGTGTATTAGATGTTTATGCTGGTAATGTGTAATTGAACTGTCTTATTATTTGTTTTCCAGCGTCTTCTATGACCCCTCTAAAATATTATGCCAGTTGGTAAGACAGATGTTAAATAATATATAAGGGATTTGTCAATGTATGTTTGTAGTTCAACCAAATACATGTTTGTATTTCAACCAAACAAATTCATTTGTTCCACTTTACTTTAGTACTTTAGTATGCATTTGATAGGATGCAGCTAAACAAGGGAGGACATTGTGCAATCTGTCACCCATGTTGTCTTTGTTTAAACTGGTCATCTTATCACATCCAGATAAAATATATGTCTTACATTACATGTCTTCTCATCTGCAGTTCACTTTTCTTTTGTTCCAACCACATTGTTCTGTCTATTTAGGTGGTCTAGCACCCGCACTTCCAGTGGTAAATATACTTAGATTAGACGTACTGGGACAGGGAGGTATGTGTGTGTTTGTGTGTGTAAGCTTACATGCTTATGTAAGCCAACTATTTCACGTATGTCATAATGGGACGAGATAAATACCAATGATTTCACATATATTAGGTTATAGCAACATGAAATGAGGTGTTCAGTTTCTTTATCGACATGTTTTCCAGCTCAGACCAAGGCCAGGTCCGCAGCGAATATGCCTAGATGTGTCGAATGAGTTACCAAAATACGATAAGTAGATTGTGAGCTTTACTAGAACACGATTACAAGAAACAAATTGAACGTTGCGGCCAAAGCCTTCGTCAGCACAGAACAAAACAACACGGACACCAAACTAATAAAATAATCACTACATAGAAAATACAGAGGTTACTTAGCTGAATCCTACCTTGGTATGTGTCCTAAAACGCTAGCCGAAGGCATCCTCTATCTTGGCTTTCATTTGAGTTCCAGTTTGCATCTCAAGAACGCTTTTAACTTTCTAGAATTGTTACTTATAATCTACACAATAATTGCGTTAGTGGTGATAAATGGAATCTATGTCGTCTGCCATTTATCTCGGCGATTGCTAAAATCAATCTCGACCGCCGCCTCCCGACCCCACCCTCAAGTACGACTGTCTAACCAAAGGTATACAACTCTATATAAACAGAAGTTCTGATTTCAGCGCGATTGTTTCCCCTTGTCTTGACTTTGCAGACAAATCCGCTATATGCGCATTCTGTAAACGGACATTGGCCAGTGTAACCGAGGGGTGTATCACCCTCGCGCTTAAACTTCCTGTGCGCTGACAGTGGTTAGTGGATTCGTTCCACACACCGGTCGGTTGGACTTAAAAATTTATTTCTCGTTCAAAAAGCAATTCCAAACTGGTTAACGTAAAATTGTCTGGAAAATAAACCATGGGTTGATCTAAACTCCCTGTTAAGGACATGCGACAAACGAATGCAATGCAGCCAATGACTGTTTGAAAACGATCTAAGAAGAAGCAAAAGTAGAAAAAAAAAAAGACGAGGAGGAAGAGGAGACGAAGTAAAATATAGAAAAAATTTGATGATAATGAACATAACAATAAAACTGTCATTTACTGCCAATATAGTACCTTGCGGTGTATGGCAGTGGGGTCTTTGAGCCTTTTGAGAACATAACAATAATAATAATAATAATAATAATAATAATAATAATAATAATAAGAAGAAGAAGAAGAAGAAGAAGAAGAAGAAGAAGAAGAAGAAGAAGAAGAAGAAGAAGAAGAAGAAATTACATTGTTCTATTTTTTTTTTTAACTAGACACATTATTGAAGACCCTTTGAAAGCCGTGGTAGCACCTGCCTATAAGCCACGTGATCCACCTTGAAGTGTGCATTATTTTCATGTGTCCTCTGATTGAGCCAGAATCATAGAATTTCTACAAGAACATTGTGGTGGAGGGAGTGGGGGGATGCTGACGTGATATTGATTACATCATCATCATCGAGTGCCGACTGGTCTTCACAAAATGTGGGACTTCCACCATATACCCAATACGGACAAATTCACCTATCTTGGCAGCACTGTGTCACAAGCTGCCACAATTGATGACGAAGTGAATGCTAGAATCTCCAAGGCCAGCGTGGTCTTTGGCAGACTGTACTAGTATGTGCGGGAGAGAACTGGAATAAGCCTGCAAACAAAGCTGAAAGTCTACAAAGTAGTTGTATTATCCACACTGCTATATGCTAGTGAAACATGGACTGTTCATCAGCGACATGCTAGGAAATTAAACCACTTTCACACAGTCTGTCTTAGGAAGCTATTGAAGATTAAATGGCAAGACAAGATCCCTGACACTGAAGTTCTAGAAAGAGCGTCCATGCCCAGTATCCACACTATACTAATGAAGAATCAGATTCGCTTGGCTGGTTACTTGACTCGCATGCCAGATCACAGGCTCCCTAAACGATTTTTTACGGCGAGCTGCGTTATGGTAAACGCTCCCAAGGCGGCCCGAGGAAACGCTTTAAAGACACTCTGAAGATCTAATCAAAAGCTTTTGGAATTAATCATGACACTTGGTAGACTGCTGCCAAAGACAGAAATTCGTGGCGTACATCATTACGCAAGGGTGCAGTCACTTGTGAAGCAACCAGGACTGCAAGAGCTGTAAGAAAAGGCTGGACAGAAAAACCACTACAGGAGATCCTCCTCCTAGAACATTAAGCATTCTTTGTCCACATTGTCAAAGAACATTTCGAGCCAAAATAGGCCTTATCAGCCATCTTAGAACTCACGGCTCCATACTTTCAACCCCACTGGATGAAATGAATGGTCATCATCATTCTTGATGGACAAACAACACAAAACACACACCCAATACACATCAAACTGTGTAAAAACTGCCTTTACTGACTTCCTGACTTACCAGTTTACTTACTTGCTTATTAACCAACTTACTTACGTACTTAGTTACTTAAGTCCTTACTTACTTATTTACTTAATTATTTGCTTATTTCCTTACTTACTTAGTTATTTACTTACAAAGTTCCTTCCTTCCTTCCTTCCTTCCTTCCTTACTTACTTACTTACTTACTTACTTCCTTCCTTCCTTACTTCCTTCCTTCCTTCCTTACTTACTTCCGTCCTTCCGTCCTTCCTTCCTTCCTTCCATCCTTCCTTCCTTCCTTCCATCCTTCCTTACTTCCTTCCGTACTTACTTACTTACTTCCTTCCTTACTTACTTACTTACTTACTTACTTCCTTACTTACTTACTTACTTATTTAGGCACTAAATAAGTATCCGTGTTATGTCCTTCGTACAACACCAGGCGTCGACAGGAATATATCTAAGGGAAGTAGCAGTCTATTTGAAGAGTTTCAAATCTCCACAGGGTTTGTTACTTAGTGACAACTATCCTAGTTGTTGCACAAAGAGCAAGAGGAAGACACAGATTACACATGGATGACTTAGCTACGTGATATAATCGGGTTAAGGTCGCTTACTTAATCTAAGACTCCGATGATCGCTTGAGTTGGCGAACCGTGACTGCCCACGCCTATCGCCACGGCACATGATGAGGATGACGATGACAGAGTTTGTCCTCAAGCGGAGCTGGTGCCGGAATACAACATTTTCTCATCTTCACGTATTGTTACACTTTCTTGTTGCAGTTCTTTAGCCACCATGTTACCAGTTCAACGGTTATGTTTAACAGTATTTCACCGTATGAAAAGGAATAATTTGGAGAACTTAATGACAACTGAAAAGATTGAGAGGAAAAGAATAAAGGGAAGGCAGAAAGTAAATATGTGGATGGCTTGACCACGTGGCATGGTCGAGACAAGAACATGGAGCTGACCAGTTGGGCCTGCTGGAAAGGGGGATAATACCACAACAGTGAGAGTCAAACGCCCTAAGAAACCCCCGGGAAGGTTAACCCGGTCAACAAATGCCCGCAGAAGTCGGATATGTCGGCCTAACGGCGCAAGAACGCAGCTCTGCTGTAAACAGGCACAACGCAATCACGTCCGAAAAAGAAAAAACTCCGGATGAACGCAGAAGAAGAGCTGACCAGTAACTCTAAAGATCGTGTGAGATATCGAAACATTGCCGCCCACGCTTATCGATATGGCATATGATGATGATGGCGTTTTCCTATGCTTTCGTTCGACAAGCTGTTTCTTTGTTGTGTCCACTGCGATGTTTGGCAATTGCTACTTGTTCATTTCTGTGAACTTGGTAATATACTTCATCTTTCTGGTGACCTGGATGCTATTATTCACACTTGATACTGTAGCTGTTTCTTCTAAACCAGTTAGCTTCATCACTTACAAGGGAACTTAATACAAGTCGCGGTATTTATGTGCTAAAGACGCAGTGGCTTAAACGTTAAGACGTCCTCTTCTGGCGTGTACAGATCAGGTTAGATTTATGGGGTGAACTGTATATATTGTTAAGTTAAAAGTAGCTGCATGTCCTTTACATGACGTCGTAATTAACCCCAAATCTCATTGGCTGTCTGAGATGTTATAGACAAGTTTGCGTTCAGTAGTTTCAAATTGCTTTTCGAACGGCCGACGCCCACACCATTGTGAATATGAAGGCAAAGTGGCCAGCGGCTCACGTTAAAAGCGCTATGTCGAGACTGCGCCCACTAATCCTAAGTTATAAACGCCCGACGTCTGGGCTTTTACGAAATAAGAAAAAGAATGTCTTATTCTCCTCTTTGATGGGACGTATAGCTATTTATTTTAAAGCGTCTAATCCTATTATGTACTTTTCGGCTCATTATGGTCCACAAAGGCCTGTCTGCCAGTGTTAGTAGTCAATAATTTGGTGGTTCGAGTTTGCAGTTTGGATGACCACCTCTGCGCCCGGGCCAGATCAAGTACAGATAAATCTACACTTTGATCTTAGTCGAAAACACGTATAGCCTTCTGGGACAAGCACTAACTAACTCAGAGGATCCGTGTGCACGTTAAAAATCCATCGACAAGTGGATATTGAACAGAGCAGGCCTGATACATTCTTGTCTGGTTTACATTTCGAAATTAGGAAACCGATATGCACACTGAAAATATCTCTGGTATACACACATTTGGATCTTTACCGGTGCTATGAAATTCATGCACTCTGCTGATATTCTCCTTGTGGGAGATTTTTTTTTTCCCCCGCGTTTCCATCCTGTTTCAGGATATTGCAGTCAACACCAGCATCTTTCAGCTGTATGTTGATTCCTAGGCTAGATTACGCTCATCAGCACGCCACGACTTTCTGAGCGATAGGCTCCATACTCTCATAAGTCACTTTTGCAATTCGAACCACTGCTAATTCTCGTCACGTGACGTGACGAGAGTATTCGGGGTTAGCGGAGAAAGCTGCTAACTCCTCGGCCATGGAGCCGGCCTTGTGGGAGATTGGAGCATAAAAAGTGTACCACAATACAGAAATATCGGCTCGGGTTGAGGGCGATAACTCGATTAATAAGAATAGCCAAATATTTTAAGAAATTACTTCCCTTTACTTTCTAGATTATTAGTTAATTTCAACACAGCTAATTCGAAAGAAGCCGGACTGCCTGGTTTAGAGGTTACGCGACTTTCTCCGTAATCTCGTATTCTATCGTGAGTAACGTGACGACGGCGAGAATCGGTAGCGGTTCTCTCCGCAACGGTAACTATGGGGTCTGTGAGCCGGTCGCACAGAAAGCAATGGCAAACTACTGAGCGTAATCTTGCCAAGAAATCAACAATCAGCTGAAAGATGCTGATGTTGACAACGATGTTGTGTAAAAGATATGCGAACACAAAAAAACAAAAACAAAATTCCAAAAATTCCGGTTTCCCTGGCCTAGACGTTAACGTCTTTCTCCGTAATCCCGTATATTCTCGTGAGTAACGTAACCTGCGCGAGAATCAGCAGCGGTTCTCGCCGCGTTGGTAACTTACGGGGTATGTGAACCGGTCGCTCAGAAAGCAATGGCAAACTACTGAGCGTAATCTTGCCTAGTACATCAACAGCAGTTGAAAAATGTTGATGTTAACAGCAACGTCCGGTAAGGGATATGAAAAAAAAAATAATTCGAAAAGCTAATTTACACAGCAAAAATCAGCCCAGTGCACTAAAGTAGTACCACGTACATGGACTACACTTGAGTTCAAAGCGAGTGAACGCAATTTAAAAAAAAAGAAGAAGCAAATGAAATTAATATAAACTATGGTAAAGTTGTGGGAATGTTAAAATATAAAAAGAGGAACACGTGAGCGCATTAGGGAAATGAGTGGAGGGGGAAGGTCAAACATGCGTGGGAAGGAACGAAAAAACTAGAGAACTGATTTTCAAAGGGCCCGTCTTACATTCGGCTCTTCCGACCACTCATCTTTCGTACATGAATTATCTATTGGACATGTTCTATTCACACAGAAAAAGAAAAAAACATTGTCAAATGAATGAAAGGAAAAATAGCGGGAAAATGAAGACAATGAAGATTCGATGATGGATCGTGTTTGTACCAGCGTTGGTTGGTCATAATCTGGTTGTGATGGATAAGTCTTGATGTGCACTTTCGTAGTAAGTAAGCAAGCTAGCAAGAAAGTAAATAAGTAAGTAAGAAAGTAAGTAATCAAAAGTCCATTTTACACGGCTAAGGCGCCTCTGAAGTCGGAGTGGGTTCGCCTAAAAGCGAGGGACACCGGTAAAAGGGAAAACAAACCAACACGCTAAATTTAGTCTCTTACTACTTTAAACAGTGTATAAGGACTACGCTTGAGTTTAAGGTGCATTGAACATGTGAAACTAGCCCCACATTGCTATAGACCAAACGGCACTTAGTGGCTGATGCGGTCAGTATCACGCCGGTCGCTTTTACTTCCCAAAACACATTTCCTGGTACACATTTAAGGCTAGGTTAACTTTGGAGCCCAGGTCAATTTTTTTTATTTTTTAAATTGGAAACCGTCCCGATAAGGATCGAACCCAAGGCCACAGGTACGCAGGCTATCGTCCAGCCGCTGCGCTACCCTGCTCCATACACATACAATAGGATTATAATATCAGGGGCGTAGATATGTTCGAAAGTTGGGGGGGGGGGGGGCGCAAATACATAGAAAAGGTGCAATAATACATACATAAAAAAATGTTATGCTTATTGTATATTTATAATTTATATTTTATGATTTAAATATCAAGGCTTACCTCAAGAAGAACATGTATAAGATCAAGTGTTACAAGTGTGGATATGTTGGGTATCCAGTGAGTTTATATGATCGCACAAACTTCAATATTGTTATCTTCATCTTCTGGACCATATTGTCCTGGAGTCTTCTAGATGCTCCATTTCTACGACCTAAGCTACTGCGTAAGTTAGGGTGCTGTTATTTGCCCACATGGCGAAAGTAGGTACCAGCAAGTCTTCAGAGGTCTCTATCTCAGGAGAAACCACAATGGCGTGAGCACTGTCTCCATCTCCCAGGATTAAAGTAACAAGTCCTCAGAGACTTCCACCTCGGACGCAGAATCTGATGTCTGAAGTTTGTACCAGACATTTTCATCGATTTCTGACCGTTATTGCCGTTTCATCATCGTGTAGCAGGCCCTTTGCAGAACGTCGCTCGCATATAAAAGTTGAAATAGGGAAAGCTAATCCACAAGCAAAACTCAGTCCAGTTCACTAGAAATAGTAGCATGGACTATGCTTGGGTTCAAAGCGAGCGTGTGCAAAAAAAAAAATAATCTAAAAGCCTCTAGATTTTGGTATTGAATCATAGGTCCTTAAAACTGGTTAATCTCCGTATTGCTATGATCAACCTGAGTCTAGCTTCTTCTGAAGTCCCCATGACATTGCCCATTTCTTCAGTGCTGATTGTGATGTTTGGTTGGTACGTAGTTTTCGTGGACATTATTTTTTGCATTATTATTTTCAGTGTCTCTTAGCACTTCTCGCGGTTTCCTGCACCACATTCTGCTGTCGACGTTCCTTGGCATCGACGAAGCCACGTTCAGACTGTCAATAATGATAGTTGTTAACATTCAATGTTTCCCAGTGTTTTTTAAAAGCCTTTTTCAGTGTTTCTCAGAATCAATCCTGTTAGGCCAGTGGTTCTCAACCGGTGGGGAATTCCCCCCCCCCCCACCCCCGGAGGGAATTTTAGGGTTTCCAGGGGGGAATTGCCACATGGCGTTGGCAGATACACGTCATGCAGAAAGGATAAAAGGAAAAATCCCAAGGGATAGCAAAGTACACAGTGCAATAGAAAACCAATGAGACGGGATACGTCACGAGATGGGAACTTGACAACCGGAAGCATAGCTGTGACTTCCAGTGAACGGATCAGGTTGTGTTTCTAAGTTCGAGAAGGATTAAGGCGGCTTCTGAAGAGATAGAAGGATGGCAGTGGAATTAGTCAAGGATATGGATAGCCTATAACATATCTGGGAAAACGCCATGGAGTTTCTAAAGACGGGAAAACGCTAGACGATAAATTCGGTTGAAAATGACAGAGAGGACGACGAATTGGAAGAACACAAGGGAGAATGAAGGTTAATGAAGGTTCGTAGGAAAAGGCAGTGCTGAATACTCAGGTTAGTGTAAGATACAAATTAGGCCCTTCTCGGTGGCACGAGAAACTAGTTTAACTGCTAACTAGTATATGTGACTGCTTTTGCAGAGTCCAGATTAAAAATGGATATTAACTGTTTACGAGCGTCGACATTGTAATAGTAATTGATTTTTCCGTTCCCCAATCCTGTTCTTTACAAGTTGATTTTCACCGTTTCGTTTACGAGCCAAGTGCCTCATTGTTAGTAAAGATAATTGGAGTAACATGGCTTTATACGCGAGTGGAGACGACTAACATGTTTGGCAGGAATGAATACCATTTCAAGATCGCGTTAATACAAGAGAGGAGCTGCTGGCCGAGAGGCCAGGACGCCGGACTCTCATTCGGGAGACCCGGGTTCGATCCCTCGGTAAGGTGTGGGATTTTTTTCTGTCGGGGGCAAACAGAAAATCCTAACCTGCACAGTTCGCGGCGACTACACTAGCCAGGCGGCCTTTATTCCTCAGGCTCAAAGACGCCTTTGCCATACACCGCAAGGTACTATATTGGCAGTAAATGACAGTTAATACAAGAACCGATTACTAGGTATTGTTTTTCCCTTCATACTTTAGTTATGTACGTCTCATCCCTCTAAAATTCATTTTATAAAGTAGACCCACAAATCATGTTTTATGTGGATGTCTAAACTTGTTTTAGTATATGCTATTAAATTTACCTTCCATTTTTACGTATACTGTGTAGTGGGGGGTACGGGGTGTCAGGCATTGGTAGCACCTTTGGTAAGGATGGCTCTCATGTCCTTTCAGGACCCATCCCCCACTGGTCCAAGTTTGACACCCAGCTCGTGCCTGTGGCTCCTAGTAGCTGTCAGCATGCGACAGCGGCCACCCCCCGGGCAACAGCTGTGAGAGGCTGGCTAAACCAGGCATGGGTATCCGATTTGGTGTCAAACCAAGAGGTAAACTAGGGTATGCCTACCCAGCATGTGAAGACAGGATTCGGCAGACTGCGCGGAAGAAATCATTCCTGATTCAACGGGCAAGACGGCGTTTACCTGCAAAGCGTTGTGGAACGTAATGAGCACGGCAAGGCACGTAGAGCGCCCTGGTCATCCACTGCACCTGTATTCGTCTCCAATCGTCTCGACTTGTCTTGCCACTGGACTCAGATGGACTCAGGCGAGAGAGTGAGGTCGACGAATTGCGCAACTCTTCCTCACTTTAATCCAAGTCATCGCGCTAGTCATTCTTCATCCAACGTCAACCCAAAGTCAACATAAAAAAAAAGATGCTTTCAAGAACATTCAGAGAGTAGTGCAGCAGAAAGCTGATGAAATTCAGGGCTTTGCTGACAGACATGACATGAAAAACTTCTACGACTCACTGAAAGCGGTCTATGGTCCTTCATCACCAGGCATAGTTCCCCTCCTCAGTGCAGATGGGGGAACATTGGTCACCGATAAGAAAGAAATCCTCCAACGCTGGGCAGAGCATTTCAGCAAAATCTTAAATGCAACTTCCTTCTTCGATGATGAAACCATCAACTGCCTTCCTCAAGTTCCCACCAATGAGACTCTTGATGACCTGCCAACCATAGCGGAAATAAACAAAGCCATCCAGCAACTCTCCAGCGGCAAGGCACCTGGTCCTGACTCCATCCCAGCAGAGATATACAAGGCAGGTGGGCCGGTCCTAACAGAGCAGCTTCACCAAGTCTTCACAAACATATGGATGAACGAGACCATGCCACAAGATTTTAAGGACGCGTCAATAGTCCACCTTTACAAACGTAAAGGAAACCGCCAATCCTGTGACAACCACCGAGGCATCTCCTTGCTTTCAATTGCAGGGAAGATACTCGCCAGAATTCTTCTCAATCGCCTCACAGCCCATCTCGATCAAGGTCTTCTTCCTGAGAGTCAATGTGGCTTCAGAAAAGAACGTGGAACTGTTGACATGATTTTCGCTGCAAGGCAGCTGCAAGAGAAATGTCAGGAACAGAACTGCGAAATGTTCTCCACTTTCATTGACCTTACCAAGGCTTTTGATACAGTCAGCAGAGAAGGACTGTGGAAGATTATGGCAAAATATGGCTGTCCACGAAAGTTTGTCCAAATAGTGCGGCTATTTCATGACGGCATGCAGGCAAGAGTACAGGAAAATGGTGAACTGTCTGAACCCTTTCCTGTCACCAATGGAGTGAAGCAAGGATGTGTCCTGGCACCAATACTGTTCAGCCTCATATTTTCAGCCATGTTGATGAATGCCTTCGAGAACGACGACATTGGAATAGACATCAACTACCGTATGGATGTATAGTTATTCAATCTCAGAAGGCTGAAAGCTAAAACCAAAATTAACAGCGGCACCGTCAGAGAGCTCCTGTTTGCTGATGATTGCACTCTATACGCCAACTCAGAGACGGACATGCAACATAATGTTTCAGCTTTCTCACATGCCTGTGCCAACTTTGGGCTCAATATCAACTTGGAGAAGACTGTAGTTATGTACCAGCCAGCTCCAGGGAATAATCACACTGTGCCGAATATCAAAGTGAATGATCATAGACTAAGTGTTGGGACGGTGGCCATGGAAGTCGGAACCCGCTAAGGAGTGTGTAACAACTCACCTGCCGAATCAACCAGCCCTGAGTCCCATCGACCCCATTTGCGTGCTGATGGATGAAAAACTACATATCGGACAGCTTATGGGATAGGGACCAGACTAAGAGAGACACAACCTGCTGCTCTGCAGGTGAGACTGAGGATAGCAGTCTAAAATTTAAATCAGGCACACGAAGGCAGAAGTTCTTGGTCCGGACAAAACACTAAAGGCTCCCTGTCGAGGGCTGTGGCTGAACGCCTCTAAGCCACAAACCCTCGGACCTGAGAGCCGGGCCGATAGCCACCTTTCGAAAAATAAAGGCCTGATACTGAGAAAGCTACATGCTCAGGTCTGATAGAAGTTCGAAGGCTCTCAGCTGGGGGATATGAGAGATTCCCGGATGAGAGGGCCAGGCCGTTTCTCGTTCACCGCTGCACGAAGGTAAGGTGCTGAGCCGGCAGCACAAGTAGCCTACCTCGTGAGCGAGTACAAAAAGTCAAAAATGTGCCCCAGTAAAAGGCTGCGAAAACTGTATCTAACTCATAGAGAATGTAGACAAAAGTGGAAGAACGTCTCAATGACGCAAAATGGAACGCACGGCGAGCGAACCTATTGCGTGGTCCGAAGTCAAAAGCAAAAGCCTACAGAGTGGGTGTCGCTTGCAGTCTGACCGTCCCTGGTGTGTGCTTGAGCGATCAGTGGCAAACGAGTTGCCCAACACATGGAAGTGAGGAACTAAAGCAGCCATGAGCAGGACGTGGCAACTCCTCGGGTGAGCCCAGTCACAGAGCAATATGTGCCGGCTCTGCAATTATGGAAGCCTCCTTGGATAGCGAGGGAATGCTCATGGTCTGCCCCTGCCTTCCCTTGAGGGCCGACCACGATGTCGTTCATCGTTCTATCTTGACCAGCTGAGATGTTAGCGACATCACAACAGTCCAACGTGCCTCGAAATCAGAGGAAGGCTAACCTCATTAAAAAATGCCCGCTGAAGTCGGAAGTGTCGTCCTACGGGTGGCAAACTAAAAATTGACACTACGCAATTACGTCCGAGTGACATGTCTCGTCCGAATGTCTCTCGTGCTAGGAACAGCTCTGACTACCTAGTTTCCGAATGCCGCTCTTGTTCGGAACAGCTCTGACTGGGTAGTTTTCCGAATGTCTGTTGTGCCTGGAAAAGCTCTGATGGGTGCAACGACAAGCACATGTCCGAAAACTCGCTGAGTGGATGCCGTCTGCAAACCTATCTGGTTTGTGCGGGAATGACCCGGGGAAACGAAATGACCAATATATTGAAGTGAGGATTTAAAGCAGCCATGAGCAGGACGTGACGATCTCCCTCGGTGAGCCCAGATCCAGGGCGCTATGTGTCGGCCCTGCAACTATGGAAGCAACCTTGGATGGCGGAAAATGCTATGGACTGTCCCTGCCTTCCTTTGAGGGATGACCGTTGTCTTCGACCGTTCAACCTTGGCCAGCATGGTTGAAGATGGCACCACAAAAGTGAGAGTCTCCCAGGAATGCTACCTGGTCAAAAAAGCACGCTAAAGTCGATGTGTTGGCCTACGGGTTTCGGCCCAAGGCCGCATAACAAACACACCGCAATCACATCTGAAAAAACACTCCGGATGAACGAAAAGAAGAAGACTAAGTGTTGTGGACAAATTCACCTATCTTGGCAGCACCGTGTCACAAGCTGCCACAATCGATGACGAAGTGAATGCAAGAATCTCCAAGGCCAGTGCAGCCTTTGGCAGACTGTACAAGAATGTATGGGACAGAACTGGAATAAGCCTGCAAACAAAGCTAAAAGTCTACAAAGCAGTTGTATTATCCACACTGCTATATGCTTGTGAAACCTGGACTGTTTATCAGCGACACGCTAGGAAATTAAACCACTTCCACACAGTCTGCCTAAGGAAGCTACTGAAGATTAAATCGCAAGAAAAGATTCCAGACACTGAAGTCCTAGAAAGAGCGTCCATGCCCAGTATCCACACTGTACTGATGAAGAATCAGATTCGCTGGGCTGGTCACTTGACTCGCATGCCAGATCACAGGCTCCCTAAACGAATTTTTTACAGCGAACTGCGTTGTGGTAAACGCTCCCAAGGTGGCCAGAGGAAACGTTTTAAAGACACTGAAAATTTCACTGAATGCTTTTGGAATTCATCATGACACCTGGGAGGCTGCAGCCAGAGACCGAAATTCGTGGCGTGCATCATTGCACAAAGGTGCAGTCATATGTGAGGCAACCAGGACTGCAAGTGCTGTGAAGAAAAGGCAGGACAGAAAAACCACTGCAGGAAATCCTCCAGAGACGTCAAGCATTCTTTGCCCACAATGTCAAAGAACATTTCGAGCCAAAATAGGCCTTATCAGCCATCTTAGAACACACGGCTCCACACCTTCAACCCCACTGGATGAAACGAATGGTCATCATCATTCTTGATGGACAAACAACAACATACTGTGTAGTGGTGGGGGGATTTTTAGATAGGAAATATGAAAAGGGGGGGGGGGAATGACGTTCTGAAAATACGGTGAAGAGGGACACGGGCCAAAAAAAGGTTGAGAACCACTGTGTTAAGCCCTGCACGTTCCAACTGTTGCCTGCTCTCTAGTACAATAAACCCGCCAAGAGAATGTTCCGCAGATGTCTTTCTCCACTCACACACTGCCAATGTCACACATTGGTGACACATTATATGTGCGGTAATCGTTGTTCGATCCCTCTGTTGCTGGAATTTCTCAATAAACAGTGATATTTCTGGTTCCCCCCAATGCGTTAAAACTAGGCGCTGACAATTTTCCCAGTGCACGAACTAGGACCCGCCGGGAGTGACCGCTCCCCTTGAACCAGCGGCCATAACACTGCCATAATGATGTTATTTTTTTTAAAAAAAAGCTCACATCCTTTGCAGGACGTTGCGATCAACCCCAACCCCAGTTTGATTTTGTAGCCAAGTTTATGTTCCGTAGTTTGCCATTGCTTTCTGAACGAGAAGTCAACTTCGAAGACTAAACTGACGGGTGTAGGAAACGATCCCGCTACCTCGTCATCAGAGTATCGGAAGTTTAGGAGCTCACATCCTTTGCAGGACGTTGCGATCAACCCCAACTTGATTTTGTAGCCAAGTTTATGTTCCGTAGTTTGCCATTGCTTTCTGAACGAGAAGTCAACTTCGAAGACCAAACTGACGGGTGTAGGAAACGATCCCGCTACCTCGTCATCAGAGTATCGGAAGTTTAGGAATTAGGAGCTATAGAGCTCTTAACCTTTCGGCCACGCCGAATTCTTCCGTCATAATTGTATAGCAGTAATGATATACAGATAGAGGGCAGAGTAAACAAAACCACAGCATCAAGTTGGCCGAGGAGTACAGTAACATTGTCTTATGTATTGGTCACGTGAAACAAAGGCGTTTAAAGATACACAGCTTCACTCCTGCATCTCTCAAACTGTCTGCTACAACAGCCGACTTCTGTCAGCACTTACTCTATTCCATATTTGAAGACTCTGAGATAAGTACCATATATTGTGTTTCATTCTTCTTCGTCTTCTTCTGATGCGTTCTTCAGGGGTATTTTTTTTTTTTTCGGATGTGATTGCGTTGTGACAGTTTACAGCGAGCTGCGATACTACGCCTTTAGGCCGACACATCCGACTTCTGCGGGTGTTTATTGGCCGGGTTAACCTTCCCGGGGGTGTCTCATTCTGCTTATTATGTTTTAATGTAGTCACTGCAGTGTCATCTCCGTGGCTTGCGTTATGTTTTCTTAATGCTGTTTGCTGATGAGGACTTGCGGCCGCACCTGCATTCTCTATTTTCCTCAAATGTACAGACTAAGGCGACCCTAAACTGTGCATTTCTTTGTTCTTTATTATTTAAAAAGTGTAGGGATAAAGATCGCTCACACGGGTGTGAAACATAGACTGTAAAACATAGACTGTCATATCAACGGTGTTTAGAGACGGATATACTACTTGACCTGTACTTTTGTATGGATATGAAACGTGGACAATGAGCAGACAAGCTAAAAAAAACACATCTAATCGAGGAAAATGCAAAGAATACCAATGCACAGACAGAAAAACCAATGAGCAAGACCAGTCTACAAAAAGCAAATGAAAACCATAAACTGATTAGTGAAATTAGACGTAGGCCTACACAGTCAACATTTGTTGGACACGTTATGAGAAGAAATAAACTAGAAAATTTTAAGACAACTGGCAAGATTGAGGGGGAAAGAAAAAGAGGAAGGCAGAGAAATAAATATCTGGATGGTTTGGCCACATGGCATGGTCGGGACAATAGCGCTGAGCTGATCCACAACTGTGGTGATCGAGTGAGATGGCGAAACATGGCTTATTGGCATGACACATGATGATGATGATACTAGTCCATTTCCTTGTCTTTTATTTTCCAGTGTAAAGTAAATACAGGTCTCATATTGGGTAAATAGTGCTGGTCTCATATTGGGTAAATGGTACAGGTCTCATATTGGGTAAATGATGCAAGTCTCATATTGGGTAAATGGTGCAGGTCTCATATTGGATAAATGGTGCAGGTCTCATATTTGGTAAATGATGCTGGTCTCATATTGAGTAAATGATGCAGGTCTCATATTGGGTAAATGGTGCAGGTCTCATATTTTGTAAATGGTAGAGGTCTCATATTGGGTAAATTGTGGTCTCATATTGGGTAAATGCTGGCCTCATATTGGGTAAATGGTGCAGGTCTCATATTGGGTAAATGCTGCAGGTCTCATATTGGGTACATTGTGGTCTCATATTGGGTAAATGGTGCAGATCTCATATTGGGTAAATAGCGGTCACATATTGGGTAAATGGTGCAGGTCTCATATTGGATAAATGGTGCAGGTCTCATATTGGATAAATGCTGGTCTCATATTGGGTAAATGGTGGTCTCATATTGGGTAAATGCTGGTCTCATATTGGCTAAATGGTGCAGGTCTCATATTGGGTAAATGGTATTTTAGTGGGTAAATGGTGTACGTATCATATTGGGTAAATGTTGCAAGTCTCATATTGGGTAAATGGTGGTCTCATATTGGGTAAATGGTGCAGGTCTCATATTGGATAAATGGTGCAGGTCTCAAATTGGGTAAATCGTGGTCTCATATTGGGTAAATTGTGGAGGCCTCATATTGGGTAAATGGTGCTCTCATATTGGGTAAATGGTGCAGGTCTCATATTGGGTAAATGGTGGTCTCATATTGGGTAAATGGTGGTCTCATACTGGGTAAATGGTGTAGGGCTCATTTTGGGTAAATGGTGCACGTGTCATATTGGGTAAATGATGCTGGTCTCATACTGGGTAAATGATGTTGGTCTCATATTGGGTAAATGGTGCAGGTAGGTCTCATATTGGGTAAATGGTGCAGGTCTCATATTGGGTCAATGGTGAAGGTCTCATATTGGGTAAATGCTGGTCTCATACTGGGTAAATGGTGCAGGTCTCATATTGGGTAAATGGTGCAGGTCTCATATTGGGTAAACAGTGGTCTCATATTGGGTAAGTGGTGGAGGTCTCATATTGGGTAAATGGTGCAGGGCTCATATTGGGTAAATCGTGGTCTCATATTGGGTAAATGGTGCAGGTCTCAGATTGGGTAAATGGTGGTCTCATATTGGGTAAATGCTGGTCTCATATTGGGTAAATGGTGGTCTTATAATGGGTAAATGATGGTCTCATATTGGGTAAATGCTGGTCACATATTGGGTAAATGGTGCAGGTCTCATATTGGGTAAATGGTGGTCTCTTATTGGGTAAATGGTGGAGGTCTCATATTGGGTAAATGATAAACGTGTCATATTCGGTAAACCTAGCTGGTCTCATCTTGGGTAAATGATGCTGGTCTCATATTGGGTAAATGATGCTGGTCTCATATTAGGTAAATGGTGCAGATCTCATATTGGGCAAATGGTGCAGGTCTCATATTGCGCAAATGATGCTGGTCTCATATTGGGTAAATGGTGCAGGTCTCATATTGGGTAAATGATGATGGTCTCATATTCGGCAAATGATGCAGGTCTCATATTGGGTAAATGATGCAGGTCTCATATTGGGTAAATGCTGATGGTCTCATATTGGGTAACTGATGCAGGTCTCATACTGGGTAAATGATGCAGGTCTCATATTGGGTAAATGATGATGGTCTCATATTGGGTAAATGATGCAGGTCTCATATTGGGTAAATGATGCTGGTCTCATATTGGGTAAATAGTGCTGGTCTCTTATTGGGTAAATGGTGCAGGTCTCATATTGGGTAAATGGTGCAGGTCTCATATTGGGTAAATGGTGGTCTTATTGGGTAAATGGTGCAGGTCTCATATTGGATAAATGGTGCAGGTCTCATATTTGGTAAATGATGCTGGTCTCATATTGAGTAAATGATGCAGGTCTCATATTGGGTAAATGGTGGTCTCATATTGGGTAAATGGTGCAGGTCTCATATTTTGTAAATGGTAGAGGTCTCATATTGGGTAAATGCTGGTCTCATATTGGGTAAATTGTGGTCTCATATTGGGTAAATGCTGGCCTCATATTGGGTAAATGGTGCAGGTCTCATATTGGGTAAATGGTGCAGGTCTCATATTGGGTAAATTGTGGTCTCATATTGGGTAAATGGTGCAGGTCTCATATTGGGTAAATAGCGGTCACATATTGAGTAAATGGTACAGGTCTCATATTGGATAAATGGTGCAGGTCTCATATTGGATAAATGCTGGTCTCATATTGGGTAAATGGTGGTCTCATATTGGGTAAATGGTGGTCTCATATTGGCTAAATGGTGCAGGTCTCATATTGGGTAAATGGTATCATAGTGGGTAAATGGTGTACGTATCATATTGGGTAAATGTTGCAGGTCTCATATTGGGTAAATGGTGGTCTCATATTTGGTAAATGGTGCAGGTCTCATATTGGATAAATGGTGCAGGTCTCAAATTGGATAAATCGTGGTCTCATATTGGGTAAATTGTGGAGGCCTTGTATTGGGTAAATGGTGGTCTCATACTGGGTAAATGGTGCAGGTCTCATATTGGGTAAATGGTGCAGGGCTCCTATAGGGTAAATGATGCATGTGTCATATTGGGTAAATGATGCTGGTCTCATATTGGGTAAATGATGCTGGTCTCATATTGGGTAAATGGTGCAGGTCTCATATTGGGTAAATGGTGCAGGTCTCATATTGGGTCAATGGTGAAGATCTCATATTGGGTAAATGCTGGTCTCATATTGGGTAAATGGTGCAGGTCTCATATTGGGTAAATGGTGCAGGTCTCATATTGGGTAAATGGTGCAGGTCTCATATTGGAAAAATGGTGCAGGTCTCATATTGGGTAAATGGTCCAGGTCTCATATTGGGTAAATGGTGGAGGTCTCATATTGGGTAAATGGTGCAGGTCTCATATTGGGTAAATGGTGGTCTCTTATTGTGTAAACAGTAGTCTCATATTGGGTAAATGGTGGAGGTCTCATATTGGGTAAATGGTGCAGGGCTCATATTGGGTAAATCGTGGTCTCATATTGGGTAAATGGTGCAGGTCTCATATTGGGTAAATGGTGGAGGTCTCATATTGAGTAAATGGTGGTCTTATATTGGGTAAATGATGGTCTCATATTGGGTAAATGGTGCAGGTCTCATATTGGGTAAATGGTGGTCTCTTATTGGGTAAATGGTGGAGGTCTCATATTGGGTAAATGATGCACGTGTCATATTGGGTAAATCTAGCTGGTCTCATCTTGGGTAAATGATGCTGGTCTCATATTGGGTAAATGGTGTAGGTCTCATATTGGGCAAATGGTGCAGGTCTCATATTGGGCAAATGGTACAGGTCTCATATGGGGCAAATGATGCTGGTCTCATATTGGGTAAATGGTGCAGGTCTCATATTGGGCAAATGGTACAGGTCTCATATTGCGCAAATGATGCTGGTCTCATATTGGTTAAATTGTGCAGGTCTCATATTGGGTAAATGATGATGGTCTCATATTCGGCAAATGATGCAGGTCTCATATTGGGTAAATGATGCAGGTCTCATATTGAGTAAATGCTGATGGTCTCATATTGGGTAACTGATGCAGGTCTCATATTGGGTAAATGATGCAGGTCTCATATTGGGTAAATGATGATGGTCTCATATTGGGTAAATGATGCAGGTCTCATATTGGGTAAATGATGCTGGTCTCATATTGGGTAAATAGTGCTGGTCTCTTATTGGGTAAATGGTGCAGGTCTCATATTGGGTAAATGGTGCAGGTCTCATATTGGGTAAATGGTGCAGGTTTCATATTGGGTAAATGATGCTGGTCTCATATTGGGTAAATGGTGCAGGTCTCATATTGGGTAAATGGTGCAGGTTTCATATTGGGTAAATGATGCTGGTCTCATATTGGGTAAATGGTGCAGGTCTCATATTGGGTAAATGGTGCAGGTTTCATATTGGGTAAATGGTGCAGGTCTCATATTGGGTAAATGATGCCGGTCTCATATTGGGCAAATGATGCTGGTCTCATATTGGGTAAATGGTGCAGGTCTCATATTGGGTAAATGGTGCTGGTCTCATATTGGGTAAATGATGCAGGTCTCATATTGGGTAAATGATGCTGGTCTCATATTGGGTAAATGGTGCGGGTCTCATATTGGGTAAATGGAGCAGGTCTCATACTGAGTAAATGATGCTGGTCTCATATCGGATAAATGATGTGGGTCTCATCCTTGTATAGGCCAACCAGCACTCGATGGGTGATGTTGTCAATGGCATGCTGGTAATCTTTCCTTCCGGAACTATTCCCTGGTAACAATTTTAGGCTGCGTTGATCTGGGAACCCAGGCACATTTAAAAATAACAGAATCACTGCCACGAGGAGGATTTGGATAGATGACCACCGCCAGGCAAGCATGCTAGCCACAGCACTAGCATGTCCTCTGTGTCACAGATCTCAGTACAGGGCACCTTTACACGCCTTAAGGCAGATTTTGCACGTAGTGCTGGACGCATATGTTTGGCAGATCAATCGACACTCCAGGGGAAATTTTGAGTTAAAAATCCAGATTTTGAGTTTAAAATATATTCCAAATTTTGAGTTAAAAATCTACCCAAAGTATTTGAGGATCTTTTAAAATATATTCCAAATTTTGAGTTAAAAATCTACCCAAAGTATTTGAGGATCCTCGCCTGTGCTACGTAGTTCATGCACTGAGCTGAGATTCTCCGGACTCAGGCTTGAGTTAGGAGTAGAAAGGAGCACTTATGGGTTACACCCGTGTGCCGTGATGTTGATCCGTCGAATAAACTAAACTAATCGACACTCCAGGGTCATGTGGTCAGGAGCTTGCCAGACACCTTCATGTCCCAAAGCATGTTTTGGTATTCATTTAAGGTCGGGCTGACCTGGCAGCTTAAGTCAACCAAACAAAACTGACCCCATGTGCATTTGAACCCATGACAGCAGGAAAGCATTTATTCTTTGTTTGGGTGCATTGGAATAATTTTTGCGCGTGGAATAGCTTTTCCTATTATCAGTGTCCCTCACCACCAGGCAAATAAATCCACTCTGACTTCTGAGGTACTTGTGATTTATGTCCCAAGTCAAGGACGAGAAGTAACATTTTAGTCAAAATGACCGGAGTGTAGATTGAACCCGCTACTCCACCATTAGCGCAGCAGAAATTTAAGAGCAAGTGCTCTTTTATCTTTTTGGGACATGCTATTCTCCTCCCGGTTCTTGAATACCATGTTTTCCCCCAAAAAAAAATTTTTTCCAAAAAAGGGCCCCCTTTTTTGGGGTTTTAAACCCCCGGTTTTAAAAAAAAATTTTCCCAAAATTTTTTAAAAAACCCCCCCCGAAAACCCCCCAAAAAAGGGGGGCCCCCCCGGGGCCCCAAAAAAAGGGTTTTTTAAATTTTTTAAATTTTGGGGCCTTTAAAAGGGGTTTTTAAAAAAAATTTTTTTTTTAAAAACCCCGGTTAAAAACCCAAAATTTTAAAATTTTTAAAAATTCCCCCAAAAAAAAAACCCCCCGGGGGGGGCCCCCCCCTTTTTACCCCCCCAATTTCCCCAAACTTAAAAAAAAACCCCGGGGCCCCCCCTTTTTTTCCCCCAAAAAAAACCCCCTTTTCCCCCCTTTGGGTTTTTAAAAAAGGGCCCCCCAGGCCCAAAAATTTTTTTTTTGGGGGGCCCCCCCCCTTTTCCCCCAAAACCCCTTTTTTTTCCCCGGGGGTTTTTTTTTTTTTTTTTTTGGTTTTTTTTTGGGGGGGTTTTTTTTTGGGCCCCCCCAACCCAAAAAAAACCCCGCCCTGGGTTTTTTTTCCCCCCTTTTTTAAAAAAAAATTTTTTTTCCCCCCCCGGTTTTTTCCCCCCCCCCCCAAAAAAAAAGGGGGTTTTTTTTTTTTTGGGAAAAAAAAAAAACCCCCCCGGGGGGTTTTTTTTTAAAAAAAAAAGGGGGGAAAAAATAAAGAAATTTTTTAAAAAATTTTGGGGGGGGGCCCCCCCCCAAATTTTTCCTTTTTTTTAAAAAAAACCCTTTTAAAGGTTTTTTAAAAAGGGGGCCGGCCCCAAAAAAAATTTCCTTTCCCCAAAAAATAAAAATACAGAAAGGGGAAAAAAAAAAAAAACCCCCAAAAAATTTTTTTAAAAAAAAAAAAAAATTTTTTTTTTTAAAAAAATTTTTTTTTGGGGGGGGGGGTTTTTTTAAAAAAAATTTTTTTTTTAAATTAAAAAAAAAAATTTTTTAAAAATTTAAATTTTTTTTTCTCCACCCTTTTTCCCCAAAATTTTGTTTTTTTTTTTTTAATTTTTTTAATTTTTTTTTTCCCTTCTTTTCCCCGGGTTTTTTTTTCCCCCCCCCCCTTTTTTTAAAGGGGAAATTTTTTTAAAAATTTTTTTTCCCCCTTTTTTTTTTAACCCCATTTTTAAAATTTTTTTTTTTTTTTTTTTTTTTTTCCCAAAAATTTCAGTAGCCACTGTGATGTTCTCTCCAGTCCACTGTGATGTTCTCTCCAGTCCACTGTGATGTTCTCTCCAGGCCACTGTGATGTTTGCCATATGACGGCACACGCCACCAAAAAAGGAAAATGGGGTTTCCCAGTTATGCACGAAAGTGGACAAACAAAAAGAGGAGAAACCATTGGGAACGTAAAGGACGTCACAAGACAACAAAGGACTTTTGTGTGTGATTCTGATAAGGAGAGGACGTATCTTCGAGGAGCCCGTGTTGGTGAAGAGCTGGATGCGATTATTCCAAGCTTCGGCAAATAGATAACAGCAGGAACGATCGATTGGCAAGGATATACAATGCAGGAACCAAGCCTAGACATGCCTGAACTCAGAACAGCGAAAATAGCGGGTTTGCGCCTCAAGGTGAACTATTGAATAGAGTAGGGAGTTTCGTAAATACTAGATGATAAACGCCGCTCCTACATCCAGGGGCAGTTTTATAGTATACGAGAATATCCACTATTGTTTTCACTCAACACGATATTAAAGTGTGAGTTCGTTCATTGGATTGGCGTCAGTCTATTTGTCACACTTGTGACTGTTCGAGGTGAGTTCAGCGTATTCTGTTAACGAGTTATAATTGATGTTCAATCCACATTTAAAATGGATGGAGTAACCTCATGCCAATGTTCTCTCCAGGCCACTGTGATGGCCAAAGTATTTTAGTTTCTGAGACATGGCACTGTCTATAAGCCAGTTTTCTTCTATGTTCAGATCTTTAACAATTTCAATATTTTCCTTCTCGGTTCACGATATTCTAAGAATTCTTCTGTAAAGCCCTACTTTTCTTCTATAGTGGCCATATGTTCACATTTATCTATTGTGGACAAACATATACTGTGCATATTGGTCTGATCAATCACATTTTCTACAACCATGGGTTGTTGTTATTATGCCTTTTTTGAAGCACAATGTTTGTCAAGATGGCAAAGTGCCAGAGAATATACCATAATTCCTCTATAACAATATTTTACTTATATCATGACTGAATATTTCAGAATTCCCCTATAACATTTTTGTTTATGTCATTGTGACTGAGCAGACCAGAATTCCCCTATAACATTTTCATTATGTCATTGTGATTGAGTAGACCAGAATCCCTCTATAATAATATTTTTTTTAAAATCAATGTGAATGAAAAGGCCAGAATCCTGTCTAATAATATTTTGTTTGCAACAATGTGAATGAATAGGCCAGAACTGCCATATACACAAATAACAGAACAACTACTGAATTGTTGTGTTCAAACATTGAATACAAAAGTTACCTTTGACTGCTCATCGTGAAAAAACACAAGAATACAATATCTCTCAAAACTAATCACAGTTCTCCCCCAAATGAAATCACTAGCGCATACAATAAAATGTCCAAATTTACTGTTATACTTTACTGAGTGTCTTGATATAAGTATAACTGGACCTCTTCAGTTCTGTGGCAAAGTGTTTCTGTCCACCAAGATAAGGCCACAGTACTTTGGGTAAATCCAGTTTTCTTCCCTGTCAAACAAGAAGAAGATGAAGTCGTATAATGTTTCACATAAACTGTTGTGGCAAAGATACAATCACATATCACTTGTGGTTCAGAACAGATGGTATGGTAAAGAAGCAACTAGACAGCATGTGACCTACATTTGAGAACAAGTTATAAACATTTGAGATGAAAAGTTATAATTACATTTCAGATAAAATTTATAATTACATTTGAGAAGAAGCAGGCCTGCATGGCCGAATTGATAGGAACGCGTGTTCTTAAATATCCGGTGTGCTGATGCTGAGGTTAGCGGTTCAACCCCTACACTGGACAGCTGGACTAAAATGTTAAACTGTCATCCTTCGCTTGGGGACATAAATTACAAGTACCTCTGAAGTCGGAGTGGGTTCACCTAATGGTGAGGGACACTGTTAATAGGGAAAGCTAATACACACGCAAAATTCAGTCCATCACTACTATAAATAATGTGCATAAAAAAATTGAGATGAAAAGTTATAATTACAGTTGGGACGAAAAGTTATAATTACGGTTGAGACGAAAAGTTATAATTACATTAGAGATGAAAAGTTGTAATTACATTTGAGATCAAAAGGTATAATTACATTTGAGAGAAATGTTATAATTACATATAGTAAGCAAAAAGTAAAGGACCCTTTTACACAACTTAAGATACATCAAACATAAGGTCATCATCATCATCAAGTACCCTGCCAGCTGGCGTAGGCGTTCATGGCTCTCCACAGATCTCGGTCTTTGGTGTTCTGGATTAACGCTGCTGATGATATTCCTCCATGCCACCGTTTCAATCCATCCAGCATCATTTATCTTGGTCTGCCTGTCTCTCTTGCCCACGATGTTCTCCAATGCCTCTCTTCTCATCGCATGACCGATTAAAAAGTTGTTTGTCTCTTTCTTATTGTTGTATATAATGTTCTAGTTTCTTTAGCCTGTTTCAGGCAGTCATTGTTAGTTACTCTGGCAGTCCAAGGAATTTGCAACATTCGTCTCAGGAACCTCATCTCTGTTGCATCTAATTTCTTCTTAATTTGTTATTTACATTCCAAAATTCACTGCCAAAACTGTTCTATATAGCATTTCAGCACTCTCTTTCTTACATTCAGTGATAATGACTTACTGAATAAGATATTCTTCATTTTCTGAAATGCGGCTTTTGCCTGCCCTATTCTTCTATCTGATGTTATAAATACCCCTAGGTATTTAAAATTATCCACATGGTTAAGAATTTTCCCTTCCATTTCTATGTCACATTTTGGTGTCACCATTTTCTTTGATATGGCTATTGTTACTGTTTTCTTGATATTCAAGGAGAGTCCTTTCTTTGCACTCTCTGTTATTACAATGTCCAACAATTGTTGTAGGTCTGTTAAATTATCTGACACCAATACTGTGTCATCTGCATAGCGTATATTATTTCGATTAGTAACATAAGGTGCGAGATCTATATTTATACAGAACAAAACATGCTGCTTGCTGAAGCAGTCTCCACTTTGTGTACAGTATTTTGTTTATCACCCAGCCTCCTCCCCATGGTGTCTCCACCTTACAGTGTGTTCCACTGACCCCCAAGAGCTATACCAACGGTAGCAGAGATACTGATATGGTCTCCCATGTCAGACAGGTCAAGAGATAGAAACCAGATGAAGAGAGGCACAAATCTGCTGCCTTGTAGGTAGCCTGGGGACAGGAAGGGGTGGGGGAAGAGAAAGAGAAAACTGTTCATATCAGGATTTGAACCAAGTATACTTAACTGCATGAGTTCGAAGCAAAACACCACGCCTCTAAACTATTATGCCAGGTGGTAAGACAGATGCTGAATCATATTTAAGGAATCTTCTGGCCTAGAGAAACAACTGTGGAAGATAAACTATATGGACCACTGAATGAACTAAGAAAGAAGTTAAATTTATACAAGTGACAACATTGAAGTTATAGACAAATTTCAAGCAAACGAAAGAAGAAGAAGAATTTAAGGGGTTTATCAATGTATGTTTGTAGTTCAAACAAACAAATGTTTTTATTTCAACCAAATAAATTCATTTGTTCCACTTCACTTTAGTTCTCTAGTATGCATTTGACAGGATGCAGCTAAACATGGGAGGACATTGTGCAATCTGTCGCCCATGTTGTCTTTGTTTAAACAGGTCATCTTATCACATCCAGATAAAATAAATGTCTTACATTACATGTCTTCTCATCTGCAGTTCGTTTTTCTTTTGTTCAAACCACACTGTTCTGTCTATTTAGGTGGTCTAGCACCCGCACTTCCAGTGGTAAATATACTTAGATTAGACGTACTGGGACAGGGAGGTATGTGTGTGTTTGTGTGTGTGTATGCTTACACGCTTATGTGTTTTTATTTTTGTAAAGGAGAAACAAATGAATTATACAATATATCACAACATAACAAATGAATTATATGATATGTCACAAAATAACAAATGAAGTATACGATATATCACAACATAACAAATGAACTATATGATATATCACAATATAATAAACGAATTATATGATATATCACAAAATAACAAATGAATTATGCAATATATCACAACATAACAAATGAAGTATACAATATATCACAAAATAACAAATGGATATACAATACTTCACAAACTAACAAATGAATCTATATTTATAAAACAAAGTGTATGTATGTAAATATGCGTGTATGTATATATGTATGTATGTAAATATGTATGTCCTTTATTTGTTCGCGAACGGCCCATCCGATTGAGATGAAATTTTCTACACGCCTTCCTTTCATTCCAGAGCTGTCAACTGTCATAGTTTTTTTTTTTTCTTCCTCCTCCTCCCTCCTCCCCCTCCCAAAATATGTACGTAAATATATGATGATGATGATGAAAGAATCCCCGAACCAAAACGCTAGGGAAAGGGAAGAAAATGACGTGACTACACAGAATCGTCACACGGCAATCATCATCATCAAGTGCCGTGCCGGCTGGCGTGGGCGTTCATGGCTCTCTGTAGATCTCAGTCTTTGGTTTTTTGGATCAACTCTGCTGCTGATATTCCTCCATGCCACGGCAATATCAATAACAATTCATCTTTTTATGTGTAAGGAAGTTATCTACAGTCGTGTAGAAGGGAAGAACTAGACGAGTATGAATTCGGAATGGCGAACTCTCTCCCCCTCTCTTCTCCTCCCTCTACCTCCTCCCTCCACCCTTCTCCTCTTCCTCCTCCCTCTCCCTCCTATCTCCTCCTTCTCCCTCTTCCTCTCCCCTTCTCCTCCATCCTCCTCCCTCCGCCTCCTCCCCCCTCCTCCCTCATCTTCCCTCCTCCTCCCTCTCCCTCCTCATCCCTCCTCCTCCTGCCTCCCTCCTCCTCCTGCCTCCTTCTCCCTCATCATCCTCCCTCCTCCTTCTCCCTCTTCCCTCTACCTCCTCCTCCTCCCTTTCCTTCCTCCTCCTCCTCCCTCTACCTCCTCCTCCCCCTACCTCTTTCCTCCTCCCTCCTCCTCCCCTTCCACCTCTCTTTCCTTCCTCCCCTCCTCATTCTCCCTCCTTCCTTCTTCTCCCTCCTCCTCCTCCTCCTCCCTCCTCTCCCCTCCTCCTCCCTTCACATTCCTCCTCCTCCCTCTTCCTCCTCCCTCTACCTCCTCCTCCCTTCACATTCCTCCTCCTCCCTCTTCCTCCTCCTCATCCCTCCTCCTCCTTCTTCCTCCCTCCTCCTCCTCCTCCTCCTCCTCCCTCCTCCTCCTCATTCTACCTCCTCCCCCCTTCACATTCCTCCTCCTCCCTCTTCCTCCTCCTCCTTCTTCCTCCCTCCTCCCCCTCCTCCATCCTCCTCCTCCCTCCTCCTCCTCCCTCTACCTCCTCCTCCCTCTACCTCCTCCCCCTTCCTCCCTTCACATTCCTCCTCCTCCCTCTTCCTCCTCCTCCCTCCGCCTCCCTCCTCTTCCCTCTACCTCCTCCTCCCTTCACATTCCTCCTCCTCCCCTCCTTCTCCTCCTTCTCCCTCCTCCTTCTCCTCCTTCTCCCTCCTCCTTCTCCCTCCGCCTCCTCCCTCTTCCTTCTCCCTCCGCCTCCTCCCTCCTCCTACTCTCTCCTCCTCCTCCCTATCCTCCTCCTGCTCCCTTCTCCTCCTGCGTTCTCCTCCTCCCTCCTTCTCCCTCCTCCTTGCCTCCTCCTCCACCCTACTCCTCCCTCCTCCTCCCTCTACCTCCTCACCCCTCCTCCCTTCACATTCCTCCTCCTCCCTCTTCCTCCTCCTCCCTCCTCCTCTCTCCGCCTCCCTCCTCTTCCTCCTCCCTCTACCTCCTCCCTCCTCCTCCCTTCACATTCCTCCTCCTCCCTCCTCCTCCTCCTCCTCCCTCTTCCTTCTCCCTCCTCCTACTCTCTCCTCCTCCTCCCTCCTCCTCCCTCTCCTCCTCCTGCATGGGCGAAATAGAGAACACACTGAACCGTTCAACAGGGATTCATTGTCAAAGAAATGTGGTTATTAAGACAAACGAAAGTGAGGGAAATGAAATACTTTGGGCGTGTAGAGTCTGGAAAAGATGTATATGGAGGGAGGCCTAACGAGTAAGCGGACAAGAGGAAAACCCAACATGGATGGGTATATCTTATATATAAAAGGCGATCTCCGTCCGTCTGTCTGTCTGTCTATATGTCCCTAATGCGCTCGCGAACGGCCCATCCCATTGAGATGAAATTTTTTACACGTCTTCCTTTCATTCCAGCGCAGCCCACTGTCATATTTTTTTAGTATGAAAGTTTGAAGATTTTATATTTCTTTACACTGTCGCCAACTCTAAGAAGACATGGAACAACCTCAGCCATTATTAAATCTACAGGCATATGCGTTATATTCCTCCTCCTCCTCCTCCCCCTCCTCCACCTCCTACCCTCTTCCTCTTCTCCTCCCTCTCCCTCCTCCATCCTCCTCTTCTCTCTTTCTCCTCCTCCTCCCTCCTCCTCCTCCCAGCTCCTACTCCTCCTTTTTCTTCTTCTTCTGCTGCTGCTGCCCCATTTACCCAAGTTAATATATTACCAAATTGGTCTTCGTTTATCTAAGGTTGTTCTAACTGCAACCAATAAATGATTAGACAGACAGACAGACAGACAGACAGACAGATAGACAGACAGACAGACAGACAGACAGACAGTCAGTCGGGAACGGGAACTTATATGACTACTCATATGAATTAAATGAGATGCTCCCCATCAGGGGCTGGGCGAAGCCGGGCCGGATCAGACAGATAGACAGACTGACAGACAGACAGACAGACAGACAGACAGATAGATAGTCGGGAACGGGAACGTGAGCTTATATGACTACTTATATGAATTAAATGAGATGCTCCACACCAGGAGCTGGGCAATGCCGGGCCGGGTCAGACAGACAGACAGACAGACAGACAGACAGACAGACAGACAGACAGTCGGTAACGGGAACGGGAACTTATATGACTACTTATATGAATTAAATGAGATGCTTCCCACCAAGGACTGGGCGAAGCCGGGCCGGGTCAGCTAGTTATACAATATATCACAACATATAATGATACCTTGTGTTGATTCTGTTCAAGAATGGTAGTTATCATCCTGGGCACAGCACAGGCGGTTCCATTCACCTGCAAAGCATGAGAAATAATCACATACATAAATTCAGCCTAAACAAACACATGTGTACACTTTATAGTTGACATTAACAACATACACCAGCTTACTGCAAGTTAACAAATGTTCACGGAGGTAAACAATACAGGAAGCCATGGTTACGAGGTGATTGAGCACACTCATTGGCTCGGCCCAGTCATTCAGTCCAGCACTACTGGAAGTAGTGTGTATGGACTACGCCTGAGTTCAAAGCGAGCCAGCCAACACCAAAAAAGAAAAAATCCCATTAAGGCAGATTTGTTAAAATTGGCTCCCAAGTCGACCCAGCTTAAAATAGGTACCAGGAAATGGCTTGGGAAGTACAGGTGGCTGGCATGACCCTGACCTCATCACCCACAGAGTGCCATTTGGTCTAGAAAACTATGGGTCTGGCACCATGTCCCATGCACCTTAAGATGTGACGAGGGTACTCTACTTACTTCCTGGTTCACATGACATATTCCAGCAACAAAATTTATCACATTACATCATCGTCATCATTATCCAGTGCCTTGTCGGCTGGCATTGGCGATCATGCCTCTCCACAAATTTTGATCTCCGACGGCAAGGATAAATTTGTGTGTTGACTTCTTTCCTTGCTGTGACACAAAACTGTCAAGCATCTTCTCCCACTGTCTTCCGCTGTCTCTCTTTCCGCAAATCTTTCCAGTTGTCACAACATGTTCCAGTTTTTGCCTTCTCATAACATGGCAAAAAAATGATGACTACCTCTTTCTGATGTTTGTGATAAGTTGTCTTTGCGACTCAGCTTTCCTTAAAACAGCCTGATTGCTCATTTTGGTTCTCCAATAAATTTCAGCATTCTTCTATAAAAATTCATCTATATGGGAGTCTCTGTGGCGAAGTGGTCAAGCCGTTTGACTCGTGCTCCGAAGGTTGTGGGTTCGATTCCGGGCCGTGTCCTTCGGTTTATGAGTTAAATGTTTCAGAGACTCCCGTGGATCGTCGCTGAAAGCTACAGAGTTTGTGCTTTGTGCGGCGCTTTCCATGCTGCAGAAAGAGACTGAGCCATATGGGACAAAATCCGGTGCAATGAAGTTGACCCTGTTGACTTTTAAGCGACTTTTTTTTCTATAAAACCACATCTCCAAGGCTTCCAGGGAAACCACATTACACCAGTTAATAATATTCCATTGATTATGTTATTTTGCTGGGATGGATGGTCAGCATGGCCGAATGGATAAGAGAGATTTCATTCTTAAACATCAGGAGTGCTGATGCTGAGGTAGGGGGTTTAACCCCTACAAAGGTCAGATGGACTAACATGTTGACTTCTCGTCCTTGACTTGGGGATGACAAGTACCTCTGAAGTCTCAGTGGGTTCACCTGATGGTGGGGGGACACTGGTAACAGGGAAAGCTAATCCACATGCAAAGAGTAGTCCAGTGCTAGTAGAAGTCGTGGCACAGACTACGCTCAATTTCAGGAGCATGTGAGTGCACGCGCGCGCGCACGCACGAACACACAAAAACAAATGTTCCTGGGACAAAAATTAATCATATACACCCCAATGCAGTAATTACTGAGTGTCACATGTGAACGTCCACTCAATCACAAACAATTCAAGACAAGATACATCAGTGAATGAAAAACTAAACTAACCGTGTGAACATGTCGTAGTTCACCAGAAGGAGCTACGTATTTGATGTTTAGCCGCCGTGACTGGAAGTCTGTACAGTTTGAACAGCTGGATATCTGAACAAAAGTTGACAGAAAAAAATTAGTCGTTGACATACAACCTAATTAATTACAGAACATAATTACCATATCAAACATAAATGGTAATTCGATAACAGATTTAGAATTGTTACAAGAGTGTGCAGAGTTAGGTATTCATATTTACATAATATATGGTATTTTGAGGTCTGAACTTTTACCCACTGTATCAGTATGCCAGTACACTTAACCACCACACCAAAAAGAATCTCTACATTACCAAGGCTCTCTATACTCACAAGATTTTCTACACACCTAATGTTTTCTAAATGACCTAAGCTGTATATGCCAGCCATGCTTTCTATATCACCAAGATTCTATAAATAACTAAGCTTCTCTACACCTCTAACGCCATTTACATCACCAAGACTCGATACACCTTTAAAGCTCTCTAAACATCACCAAGGCTCTAGATGTCATCAAGGCTGTCTTCATCTCCAAGGCTCTCTATGCCTTTAGGGCTCTCTACATCACCAAGACTGTCTATCTATATAACCAAGACTGTCTATCTATATAACCAAGACTGTCTACAACACAATGTCTCTGCCACCAAGGTTCTCTAATTTGCCAAGGCCTTCTACGCCACTAAGGCTCTCTAAATCACCAAGACTCTACATACCAAGGCTCTCTGTCACCCAGCCTCTCAGCATTATCAAGGCTCTACATTACCAAGGCTCTTTACACCCACAAGACTATCTACACCACTAAGGTTCTTTACACCTAAAAGACTACATCACCAAGGCATTACACCCCACTAAGGCTCTCTAAAACGGACAAACTCACTACAGCACTAAGGCTCTCTACAATACCAAGGCTCTCAACAAACACTATAGGACTAAAAGACCGGCCTCCATAACAAACATATGGAAATTTTGGTTTCAAATACTGGCCTCTGTTTAAAAAAAACATCTGGAAATATTGGTTTCAAATACTGGCCTCTGTAACAAATATTTGGAAATACTGCCCATCTCCATAACAAACATCTGGAAATATTGATCTCAAATGCTGGCTTCTGTAACAAGCATTTGGAAATATTGGTCTCAGATATCGGCCTCTGTAACAAACGCCTGGGAATACTGACCCAAAATATTGACCTCTCATCACAAACACCTGGAAATATCACCCCCAAACACTGACTCTCAGTCTGTTAAAAGTCAGGCATGGCACCTTACCTCCCCCCAAATGTTCTTGCCATACATCCATGCCTCAATATCAAACTTCCGCTGGGCTGGAGCCCCAAGTTCCTGTGTGGGCATATCCAGAACCCTGAAAGCCAATATGGATTAAAACAATGTTGATCATGAAAACTCAGTGGAGTTTCAACATACATGTATGGGTGAATCACAATGAGAAAGATCTGAGAATCATTAGAGATGGAGAGATTGAGTCAGTATAATTATCATTACAATATGCTTTGCCATGTGGTGTAGAGTTAGTGTCTCTCTGCAGATTTTGGTCCCTGATGTTCTGGATCAATTCTATTGATGACATTTCTCTATGCCTCTGATCTTTCCAGTAGTCACATTATTCTCAGATGCCTCTCATCTCATTATGTCACCAAAGAACGCTGTCTCTTTCTCATAATGATGTATCATATTCTATTTTCATTAGCCTCTTCCAGGCACTCGTTGTTGGTTACTTTGACCATCCCAGAAATTCACAGTATTCGTCTAAGAAACCACATCTCTGCTGTCTCCAAGTTCTAACTACATGTAATTTGTTCATTCACATTCCAGAATAAACTGCTATATAGTGAAACAGGTTTCATATAACATTTCAGTATTCTCTTACTGACATTCAGTGAAAGTGATTTAGTACTTAACTTATTTTTCATCTTCACCATCAGAAAATATGGGTTCCAAAAGTGTTAAAATAGGTGGTATCTGGAAGCAAAGACTTTCTTGACAGAAATTTGGCATGAAAGTACCGAGCAGGTCACACTGGATTCAAACAGGTGGTATCTGGAAGAAAGGTCTTACTTGATAGAAATTTAGTATTTAGTGAGGAACTACCAGGTAGGACATATTGCATTACTGGACTTATGTCAGGTGAAAACAGAAACGATACGCTTTTGGTTGGTAAGCACAGACAGTGACAGTACTATTTGACTCTCCTGTGTGCTCATGTGTCCATGTTCCCACTGTTTGCTTGTGTTCGCTGGCTGTGAACTCCAGCGTGAAGTCTTGTATGTCGGATGAAGACATCCTATTGACAACATCAGTGTGATGTCATACAGGACCTGAGGTTTGCGTGAGTATCCGTTGTCCCATGTCTGACTTACCGTTTCTCCACAGGATCAGTACATACGTTTTTATTTTATTTCAAAATCCAGAGTTAATCCCCCAGGTTGTAATCAAATCATAAAATTATCCACATACTATTGGCAACTGTGTCTAAACTATTGTGTTGGCAAGCCAGTGATCTTATTATGACACTTTCACAACCACATGTATCCACATACAATTTCAAGTTACAGCAGATACTAATTATTTAAAATAAGCTCAAATTACAAAATATACCCATTACCTAAAGTGTAGACCGAGTGCAGAGTACAGTTCTTGCTCAATAGACAGCATCTCATGTAAAAGATCTTCACTCTCTGATCCAGTTTCACAAGATGTTAGTCCAAACATCTCAACCTTTAGACAGAAAAAATCAACAACTAATTATAACATGATTTCATCTGACTCCGGCTCCATGGCAAAGGAGTTATGGACGTCGTCTGTAATGCCATATACTGCGGTTTAAACACAGCTGCGGGCGATTTAGCAGCAGACTGCCTTGCGTTGGATTTTTATGAAATGGTATGGGGGCCAGTCAATCAGAAAACAATGGCAAACTACTGAACATAAACTTGCCCAGGAATCACGAACAGCCAAAAATGTTGAGGTTGTCTGCTATGTTCTGTAAAAGATATGGAACTAACTAACTTCCTTCGACTGGCGAAATTACTCAACAATTCAAAACAATGTGCTCCTTCAGCGAATTGAACCACAGAAGCCACAAACAATATATTGCATGATTTATTGCCTGGCATATTTTGCTGCATTCAGCAGAGTTATTGCATCATATGAAGTTAATATCAGTGACTATGTTGTATCTATGCTATCTGCACTAAATGAATAATACTTTGGCTAAAATACTCAATACATAGTCATTGATATTCACTTCATATCATATATAACTCTGCAGTATACACCTGACGAGATGCAGCGATATATGCCAGGCAAGAAATCGTGCAATATATTGTTTAAGACTTCTGTGTTTAAATATACTCAACAATTGTCGAACAAGAACACCCATAATGTGCCTTAGATTAAGAAGATATCTGACAAGACCTGAACAAACAAGACAACTGATACATAAAGAATATGATGTCTCAGACTCTTGAGTGTTTTGACTAGAATTAATGAGAAAGAGCTTTAGAACAACCAGTAAGGGAAGGGATCATCCTCGAAAGATGGGCTGATTGTGACAACTGTGGACATAATTCATTAAAGAAACCTTCAAAATGACAATGGATAAAGTGGAAGACCTGGTTGAGAGCCTTTTAGGTGGTTTGCAATGAGTAAAGAAAACCATGAAACAAAAACACAACCCATGGCATTGCAGGACCATGATATAACGGGAGTCTCTGTGGTAAAGTGGTCAAGCACCTGACTCGGGCTCTGAAGGTTGTGGATTAGATTCTGAGCTGCATCCTTCGATTCACAAGTGCATTTTTTGGAGACTCTTGAAGGTCATTGCTGGAGCTACGGAGTTCATGCTTAGTGTGACGCTTCATGTGCTGTGGAAAGAGACTGAGCCATATGTGATAAAAACCCGGTGCAATAAAGTCGACCCTGTCGATTTTTAAACAACTTGGTTTTGGGACCATGATATGAGTACGTGAAGTGTTAGGATCATCACATTTTGTCGCCCCAAGATCCCAGATCAATATATGGCCAGTCTTTCCCCCTCATAGCAAACAACATGAGCTGACATCAAACCTTTGTCCGGCTGCATTCAAGCCACTGTCAATGTAACATCCTAACCATTACACAAACATTACAAATGTTGTAATGAGAACTACACTAAACTTAACTAACAAATAACAAAACCTGCATGACCTTGGTAAAATGATGCACTCTGTACAGTCCTCTCTCAGCTGATCTCTCTCTGGCTTCAGCCCTGTAGCAGCGACTGACAGCAACCATTCTGACAGGAAATAAGATGCGTGAATGAATATAAATTATCTCACATGTATCTCCAGGAAATACACAAGATCTAGGTAGGTGATTGAGCAGCAATACATCATCTTCTGGCAATAAAAGCCAGGCTCAATGCTGAGTGAGATGCTGTATGGATGTGTCTAAGGAAGAGGATAGAAAAGCCGCAATATACAGCAAGCATTTAGCTCATTTCATTGTTAAAGAAAAGGTTCAGAAGTCCCCAACCATCTTACATGACAAGTCATATTTTCTGGTAAAGGATGCTGCCCTAAGGTGAACCGTCCTTCTGTATTCAAGATCACTATCTGGCAAGTTATAACAATAGCGAAGAGAGGGGAGAAATAGAATACAAAGCAACTGGCCTGAGAATTACCAAATTTCACCAATTCCTTTCGCATGATTCACCAACACTCCAGCTAATTGGAAGATGCACATTTACTGCTACAGCTAACAACAGAGCTTGCCTGTATGTTCCCAATTTGTTTCTGTCTCGTTCGCTTGTTTGTCCTTCCATGATATTATGTAGTTCTCAGAAACCACATATTCACAGCCATTAGATGTCTTTCATCTTGTCTGATTATTGTCCATGTTTCACACGCATACAATATTATGAGTTCTAAAGGGTGTATTTTTAATGACTGTAGAGTTTTTGAAAATATTGCCATTCCAAGTTTTGTATTTAACTTTTATGTTGCATGAACTCTAAAGTAATTAAAAATACACCCTATATACAGCACTTCAACACTCTTAAACTCATTGCAAATTACAGCATTTTATTGGTGTGTATGTTTTCCATTTTGCAAAAGTCAACTTTGCCATGGTGATTCTTGTTCTAATCTTTACAAGCATCTTCAATCAGATGCTCTAAGAGAGTTGTACCAATTCACCTGTTTAAGAATATTAGGTCTACCATTCATAATCTTCCAAAGCAAAAAGATACCATCAAATTACCTCTTTGGTAGCTGATCATAAGGGATAACTTCATTCATAAAATATCCTAAAGAGGAAAAAATAGTAGAAATGATTAGTTCCAATTGTGTGTGATTCTTGAAATAATCATGACAACAGGACACCATGGGATCAGTATGTATGTTATGAATTATCACTTATCATTATAGCTTCATGTGAGCATTGCTTTATACTTACAGGGCTGGCTTTTGTAGCTATGTAATCCTGTCTTGAATTTAAAACAAGATCCAGATGAGTGTGACATACACTTTTGCTAGTTAGTGAGTCGTCAGATATCCTCATTGGACATGGAACCTTATGAGTGAAAACCTTAAAAGTGTGATAGAAATTCCAATAACCATGCCAGAGCCTTGTAATCTGCCAAAATTGTTGTTAAGGATGTCAAGAGTGTTAAGCATATGACATCATGGTACAGATGAACATGGTGACACCCTAAGGGCGATTTAAAGATGCACACCCAACTTTTGATATGCACCAAAGAGAAGCAGCGTTCTGTAATCCGTGTTTTGATCAGTGAAGGGGCGCAGTTAGGCTACTCTTTTTTGATCTCCAAATGCCAAGGGATTTTTTATATGCCCAACAATACACGCAGGCGTCCGATCTTACTACTCAGAGACCAGGGGAAATTTCATTACTAGAAGTCCACATGAAAAAATCCCGGCCCTCACCGGGTCTTGAACCCAGAACCTCCAACAATCGAGGTGGACACCATGCCTTGAGACCACTCAGTACAGTCAAGGGTGCAGATTCAAAGTCATAACTTGATTAATTTTATCGTTCAGCCTCTCTGTGCGCATTTACTATATCAGCCTGTTTCCATTGTTTGTCTGCCTCCAACAGCAGCCTGGCCTGCAAGGCTATCCACTCATTCATTTCATTCTACACCTGCGTGGCCTGGCACAAAAATAAAGCTGATTTTTCCAGTCTTGACCTCCTCAGAAATTCCACACACTGACTCTAGTCAATCTCAACAACAACAACAAAACTTTATTTTGAAAGGGTTAAGAATTGGGCTGTCTGAGCATACTGAGTAGCCAAGAAAACATGCCTGTGTGAAAGTCTGTGTATCCATTTGATTAGTACATTATTTAATGTGTAGAACCAGTTTTAACACACAATTGTGAATCTTGAATCTTGGACACTTAATAAACAAGCAACAACAAAAAAATCCCTTGAGGCCTCAGAGATGTGGTTTTTTAGAAGAATGCTAAACATTTCATAGAAAGCTAACATTAATCATCTAAAATGTTTTGAATGAGGACACAAAGATAACTTACCATAAACATCAGAAAGAGACAATCAACATTTTATGCTTTATTATGTGAAGAGAAAAACTTGAACATGTTTTGACAAATGGAAAGATTTGTGGGGGGAAAAAAAGCAAAGGAAGTCAATGAGAGAAGATTCTTGACAGCCTTGTGTCTTAGCATGGAAAGGTGTCAGCAAATGAATTCAAACCTGCTGTTGGAGATTGCAAGATGTGGAGAAGCATAATGTCCATGCCAGTCGGCAAGGCACTTGATGATGATGATGATGATGATGATGATGATGATGATGTAGGTGTGTTTCCTTGTGCAGACACCAATACCACTCACCAGCAAGAGACATCTCTGCAGTTCCAGCCAAACAAGCCCCATTTAAGCAGCGAGGGTGCAGGCGGTAGACCTGACTCCGTTCTGAGTTAACCTTGAAGCCACAGCTGTCCTGGGGATAAATGTAGACATTGTTACAACTTGCAGCTTTAATTTTAGCTTAAAAATGAACTAGAGTTTATTTTTGGGGGAGGTCTTATATTCTTTAATTTTTTCAGATACAAAATTCTACATTTATTCAAATACAGTCATGTCAACTTCTGGAACATCGTCATAACTCTCCAAATCCCGAATTCCGGCCTGAATTTCTTGCAACACCATTTCCTGTAGAACCATTGGTTCCAGTCTCTCATGTCCAGCAATAAAGCTTTCTTTAAATGAGCATCTCTTGTCCACGTAGCCTGCTCATAGTGCATTGGTAACTTTATTTCACACGAGTGACATATTGAATTATGAACCACATCCATTCATTATCAAGTGTGCACCAGTGGCGTCTGTACTCTCACTGGCCATCCGGCAACAAGTTCTCTCAATCTAGCTGACGATCTTAACTAGGGCTTTTTTTTAGGGGTAGGTCTTATATTAAAAGCATCCTAAAAAATCGTGCTAGTGCTAATTATAGGGGTAGGTCTTATTTTCGGGGAAACCCGGTATTAAAAAGACCATAAAGGACCTTTTACACACTTTAAGGTGCGTTGGGCATATGGTGCTGGACCCATAATTTTACCAACCAATCAGCATTCGGCGGGCGATGTGATCAGTACCATGTCAGCCATCTTTACTTCCCAAAACATCTCCTGGCAGCCTTTATATGCTGGGTCAACAAACAAAGAGTAGAGAAGCAAGTGGCAAGATAGTAGATATGACATACAAAGAGTAGAGAAGCAAGTGGCAATACAGTAGATATGTCATAAAAAGAGTAGAGAAGCAAGTGGCAATACAGTAGATACGACATACAAAGAGTAGAGAAGCAAGTTGCAATACAGTAGATATGACATACAAAGAGTAGAGAAGCAAGTGGCAATACAGTAGATATGACATACAAAGAGTAGAGAAGCAAGTTGTAATACAGTAGATATGACATACAAAGAGTAGAGAAGCAAGTGGCAAGATAGTAGATACGTCATAAAAAGAGTAGAGAAGCAAGTTGCAATACAGTAGATATGTCATAAAAAGAGTAGAGAAGCAAGTGGCAAGATAGCAGATATGTCATAAAAAGAGTAGAGAAGCAAGTGGCAAGATAGCAGATATGAAATACAAGAAGAAAGGAGAACGTGGCAAGACAGTAGATATTTGAAATACGAGTATAGGAGAAAATAGCAAGATAGTAGATATGAAATACCATGAGTAGAGGAGACTCTCATGTACAGGAACATCGGTTCAAATCTCTGGTAAGATAACAGACTTGTAATTACTAGAGGTGAAACAAACTTGTACAATATGTGGACACATTCTGTACACTGTGTGGCAAATGTCTGTGTAATGTGTGTGTTAACTAGTTAGTTGTCAGATTAACCTGACTGCACACTGAACCATTCAGTTCATGAGTGCTTGGATCCCCTCCTGAGTGTATACAGTGTGTATCAGGTGCCAGTTCTCTGTTGGTTGACTACTCTTCTTTGGCTCCCTGCATTAGTGCTCTTGTCTGGCTTCACCCCCTTGGAGTTTTTTTTAAATTTGGGTGCTCACTCATTTTGAACTGAAGCGTGGTCCACACACATTACAACTTGCAGTGCTGGACTGAATTTTGCATGTGGATTAGATTTCCCTATTAACAGTGCCCCTCGCCATCAGGCAAATCCACTCCGACTTCAGAGGTGGTTGTAATTCATGTCCCCAAGTCAAGGGTGCTAGGCCAACATTTTAGTCAACTGTCCGGTGTAGGGATTGAACCCCTTACCTTGGCATCAGCACACCGGATGTTTAGTGCTGGACTGAATTTTGCATGTGGATTAGCTTTCTCTATTAACAGTGCCCCTCGCCATCAGGCAAACCCACTCCGACTTCAGAGGTAGTTGTAATTCATGTCCCCAAGTCAAGGGCGCTAGGTCAACATTTTAGTCAACTGTCCGGTAACTGTCCGCTTCAGTTCAAAATGGATTGAACCCCTTACCTTGGCATCAGCACACCGGATGTTTAAGAACATTCAACCATGCTGACCTACCCCCTTTGGGTTTCTTTGCATTTGTCTCCACTCAGTGTCTCATCATCATCACGTGCCTAGCCAACAGGCATAGGCGGTCATATCTCTCCACAGATCCATGTTGTTGTTGCTTTAGATCAATTCTGCTGATGAAATATCCCTCCATGCCATCATCTCAGTCCATCCAGCATATTTCTGCCTCTTCTCCCACTGACCTTTCCAGTTATCAGTTTTTTTCCAACATATCTCACGCTCTTTGTGTGCATATATGTGTGTGTGTATGTGCACATGCATGTGTACATATGTGTGTGTGTGTGTGCATACTCACAATGACTCCAGAATATAACAAATCTGGAACTGAAACTAGTTCAAACCCCTGAAAAAAAGGGGAAAAAAATGAAGCATTATAAAGATGTAGGGATCAGAAGGCACCACATTTCCAGAAAGACAAGGTAAGTGCCACATTTGAAAGATTCTCACATGTATTATGTGAGGTACACCCTAACTGAACTAACAAGTGTGTGATAAAATGACATATTCATTCGTTTGCATATAGGTCTAGTCTTTGATGAACATTTTATAACTTTCAGAATGTTCTTTACTATTACACAATTATATGTGTGTACAAGTACTCTTTTTTGTTAGCGCCTACATTTATTTTGTGTACTACAATATCAAGCACTTTCTTTACTACAATTGCAATCACTCTGTCTACTAAAAAAAATGTTTGCATATCCTTTACAGGACTTCGCTGTCAACATCAGCATCTTTCAGCTGGTTGTTGATTTCTTGGCAAGATTACGCTCAGTAGTTTGCCATTGCTTTCTGAGCAAACAGCTCACATACCCCTTAAGTTACAGACGTGGTTAGAACCGCTACCGATTCTCGCCACCGTCACGTTACTCACGAGAGTATACGGGATTACGGAGAAAGTCGCTAACCCATGGTCCAGGGAGACCAGCACTCTGTCTACTACAATTACAATAATTCTGTATACCATCAATTTGTCTACTATAATTACAATCACTTTGTATACCACCAATTTGCCCACTACAATTACATTCATTTTGTATACAATAATTCTGTACACCATCAATTTGTCTACCAGAATTAAAATAACTTTTTATACTACCACTTTACCTACTACAATTACAATCACTTCTGCATACTGCAATCACTTTGTAAACTACAATACATATTACAGCCTTTAAATTAACTTTCTTTATAAAGCAATGTATTTGATTAGTGAATTTAATCTGGTTTTGTCCAAATAGAGGGAGTTCATTGTAAATTTGAATTACTGCGGGGATAACAGATCTTCTACATTTAAACAATACCAAAGACTATGTGTTTTAATTGTTTCAGCCTAAGTATTATACATTTAATCACTTCAGATGATATATAACTCTGCAGTATGCAAGTGACGAGATGCAGCAAAATATACCAGGCAATAAATCTTGCAACATATTGTTGGTGGCTTCTGTGTTCAAACTTTCTTTATACCATGTACCTCGCTCAACATTGATCAGTTCCAAAACATTTCCAATTGTTTTATTAATTCTTCAGTCCCAGAAAGTTGCTACTTTTTAACCACTCTTTGTTGTTACCAAGTATGAGCTACCGAATGACTGTAGACAGTACTTGCTTCTGTTAGCACTGAATGTTGGGCGACGCTTACCAAACCTGACACCTCACATTGTGCCAACGGCTTTGGGCGGAGGAGCGCAATTGTGAAGGTACAAGCCTTATCCTAGTGCGAGGAAATGCAACCTAAAGACTGAATGTCATGGTAGGGCAGACCAGGCCCTGAGCCATGGTTGGCAACTGGTCTAGGATCGAAGCTCCAACAGGCAGAAGTTAGATCATTGCTTTGCTGATCCGGCAGCTTCTGCAGCTTGTCTTGTTCCAGACATATTGGTGTTACCTTTCCTCTGGAGTACACTAGACAGGTCGAGAGAGGGATCATGCTGCATGGGCAACACATGGTCTCTAAATTCAGCCCAGGCTTTGTGTTATGGAGAGGTATAACTCTATTTTACAAACTATTGTCTGTCAAGACGCAAAGGTGCCAGTCAGTTGTTACTTTAAATAGTTTTGTTCTATTTAAATTCTTTCAGTTTTAACCACTATTAATGCAACTGCTTATGACCCTGATTGATTTAGCAATTCTTCTTCTTCTGCCCTACAGCCTCCATTGAAACTTAAGCCCTCAACCAACTCACATCAAGCCATCCTCTCTTTCACTATCTCCTGTAGCTCATTTCATGTCTTCCCATAGTATTCATCTCTGGCCCTAATTTCTTCTCTAAGTATTTTTAGGCCTCTCTCTATTGTGATTGGGTTATGAAAGCAATTAGATATCTCGCATACCGCATTTAAAACACAGCGGTGGGCAGTTTGGAAGCAGACTGCCTAGCGTTGGTTTTCATCCATTCGGAGATGCTGAGCTCCACTGTTTTAGTTGTTATCTATGTTTATGATCCATACAGCAGAACTGATATAGCAATTGCTATATGGCGAATTAAACTAACAATTGCATATGACAGAAAGTATTCATATTGCAGTTTTTCTAGTAGACAGTGACTATAAGTACAACTTATGCTCTAAAGTAGAACTCCTTGCTCTAAAGTAGAACTTTTTGCTTTAAAGTAGGATTCCTGCTAGTAAAGTAAGATTTCTGCTCTAAAGTAGAACTTTTTCCTCCAAAGGAAGATTCCTTTAAGGTAACATTGCTGATCTAAAGTAAAATTCCTGCTCTAAAGTACTTCTTGTTTTAAGGTAACATTCCTGTTCTAAAGTAAGTTTCCTGCTCTAAAGTGAGATTCCTCACCCAGGGAACCAAGGGAGTCTATTTGGTGAAGTGGTCAAGCCAGTCTGACTCTGGCTCCGAAGGTTGTGGGTTCGATTCCAGGCAGAGTCCTTCGGTTCACGAGTGCATTTTTTTCGGAGACTCCTGAGGGTCATCGCTAGAGCTATGGAGTTCATGCTTTGTGTGACGCTTTCCGCGATGCGGAAAGAGACTGAGCCACATGGGCTAAAACCCGGTGCAATGAAGTCAACCATGTCGACTTTTAAGCGACTTTTAAGTGAGATTCCTGCTCTAACGTAGAATCGTCATCATGTGCCATGTCAATAATCGTGGACGGTCATGATTCGTCATTTCACATGATCACCAAAGTCTTCGATCAAGTCTGGGTTCTTGTCCCCATTTACCACGTGGCCAAGCCATCCAGGCATTTATCCCTCTGCCTTCCGTTTCACTAAATTTTCCAAAGCCCAAAAAACTCTTGACTGTCCAAGCCTAATTTCTCAAATCAATTTGCGAGCCAGGAAAGAATTCCAAAGCCAAAATAACAGTATGTAAACTGTAACCAAAGAAACAAGGCATCAAAGCAAATTCTATCTCAGCAAATCCTACTAATGCTAAAATCTTAGCATATTAAAAATTGCTAACAAGTAAGGGCTCCTTACCTTCTTCAACAGTCTGTCTAATGTAAATGATACTAAGGCATTTTCCAGCCTGGCCAGTCCATCCTCTAGGTAATATGTGTTAGTCCCGACGGAGAATCCTAACTTCCTAGTGTGGAAACCAAATAATATGAAAATGCAGTTCTATTTATGCAAACATAAACTCATGTATAACTAGCGTAACAGGAACCACAGAGAGATGGCTGGAATAGCTGATAGCATTGTCATTGTCTATGTAATGGGAAGGAGGGAGTGTGTAAGCGACAGAGGGAAAGAGAGAAAATGTGAGGAGAGAGAGAGAGAGAGAGAGAGAGAGAGAGAGAGAGAGAGAGAGAGAGAGAGAGAGAGAGAGAGAGAGAGAGAGAGAGAGAGAGAGAGAGAGAGAGAGAGAGAGAGAAAGATAGAGGGAATGAGAGAGAAAACAAGAAAGAGCAAGAGCCTACAGGCAAGACAAAAACAACAATAAGGTGGCACTAACAGTACAAAAAATGGGGATATAAACACCAGAAATACAACAGCTGGTGATATTCCACAATAGCCACTTCATCCTACAAGTTTCAAAACCAGAGGCCACACTAGTGCAGTCCTAGTACCCTTGCCCACCAGCACACTAGTGCAGTCTTAGTACCCTTGCCCACTAGCACAGTAGTGCAGGATTCAATCTCTAGTAGCAGAAATCTTTTCCATGACCAGTACTACCGTACTTGGAGACAGAACCTCAGAAAAATGATACAGAAAATGACCCAGGACAAACAAAGGTAGCTGGTTTAATAGTCATTTAAGTTTAGTTTAGTTTAGTCAATGGATCAACATCACGGCACACAAGTGTAACCCATAAGTGCTCCATTCTACTCCTAACTCAGCCCGTGTCCGGAGAATCTCAACTCAGTGCCCGAACTCCGTAGCACCGGCAAGGATTCTGAAATACTTTGTATAGATTTTTCACTCAAAATTTTGCCCAAGCGGCGACTTTAGACTACTCTTTTTAAATTTCCAACTGCCAAAGGAATATTTATGTGCGCAACAATACACACAGGACGTCCGATTTCACAACCCAGAGACCAGGGGAAATTTTGTTACTAGAAGTCCACGTGAAAAAATCCTGGCCCTCACCAGGGCTTGAACCCTGGGACCTCCAGCACTCGAGGCGGACACCATACCTCGAGACCACTCTGCCCCTTTCTGTCATTTAAGTCAAGTAAAGGTCCCTTTAACATGTCCTGGAACATAATGGCCATGCGGTGCTAGCTCCACATTTGTTTTAGACTAATCCGCACTCAATGGACAATGTGGCCAGTATCACACAAGCCGCTTCTTGGTGCACAATAAGAACCAAGCACTTCCGATGAGCACATTTGAGTCTTCTAATGATGACAGTTCTGTGAGCTGAGCTGAACTAAGAACTGACATCACTGCACCCAGGACATTCCCATAGGCGCTCTGTCCCTTCGTTCAACAGCCAGCAAAGAGTCATACTACTACTAATCATTCCCACCGTTATCTGATTGAAAGTTCTCCTGGTGTTTCCTCTCAGTTTTGAGATTCTTCCAGAACCCCTGCCAGTCCCCCACAATCTCATTCTTTCCACATACAGGTTCTTAATCTGTTCCCCCGCCTTACAGGTGCACGACCAACTCTCCCTTGTCCATAGGTAATCTACCACCAAGAGCTGCATTCCCTGCCAGTCTATCAACCTGTTCATTCCCCCACACTCTCACATAGCCAGGGCAAAATATCCATACAATTCTCACAATCTGAGACCTCTGAAGCAAGGATAGCCAATCCACACGAAATATTCCTTTTTCCACCTTACTAAGCATACTCCTTGAGTGTGTAATGAATACAGTGTGTGTTGCAGTAGTCTCCTCTAACTGTTCTGTGAACTCTGTGTAAATGTGACAAATGCAATTGTGTACAACACTTGGTAAGATGATTGCGTATTCCACCAAGAATCTGCAAATAGATAATTCTGAAATTATACTGGTATAATTTTCTTCTCCTGTCTTTTATCTCATAATAGAAGACAGGCCCTTATGATCACTCACTAAACTCTCATATCCTTTGCTATCTTTTGTAGTTTCATCTATGTTTTTCCCATACTATTCTCTAATTCTCTTCTCCATGTTTTATGCACTTCTATATTTCTTTTGTCTTTCGCACTCCAGATAAAGGACTTTCTAGTAATGCCATTCACAGGTTTTCTCAATGTGTCTCCTATCTAGTGCCAGCATATTTTCTTCACCTTTTCATTTTACTGAAAATTGTCCAGTTCTCTTCACGAGCTCACATTGCTGAGTCTGTAACAACATTTTAGTTATTCTATTCTTCAAATACACCAATTAATGAATGTTTGCAGTTTATTAATGATTGTATTTAGTCATGGCATTAAAGCTTAGGATAGTTTATCCAATTATAGAAGTGGCTATAATGAAAAATGAGAAACAATATGTAGAACTATTCGAAATTAATTATTAATATACAGAAGTATACAGCAAAATACAATATGATAAATAACAATCTATGAATAAACAAATATGAGCCAATTTGCTGTTGTATGAACAAAAACCAAACTCACTCTTCTCGTAACATTTTCAAACCTTTCCCTGCTATTTCACTGACATTCCTGGGTTTGAAATCACATTCTGTCAGAAAAATTAATGAAACTCATGAATAACTCGACATAATTTTAAAATTTAACAAAATGTAGAATATTCTGTGCAGGATATATCTGTTAATCAATATGCGAAATAAAATGATTAAGAGCTATATCGAGCCAAACCTGAAATGGAAGTGAATCGTAGACAATTAAAAAACAAGTGACGGATTTATGGATGTTGCAGAGATGTGATCTTATATGAGAATGATGATGATGACACCATAGATTAATAAAAAGCATAATGATGAAGATGACACCATGGATAAATTAAAAAGCATAATGATGATAACACCATGGATAAATAAAAAGCATAATGATGAAATGATGATAACACCATGGATAAATAAAAAGCATAATGATGAAATGATGATGACACCATGGATAAATAAAAAGCATAATGATGATAACACCATGGATAAATAAAAAGCATAATGATGATAACACTATGGATAAATAAAAAGCATAATGATGAAATGATGATAACACCCTGGATAAATAAAAAGCATAATGATGAAATGATGATAACACCATGGATAAATAAAAAACATAATGAAGATACCTCGAACAAAGTTAGCTCACAAAGTCAGCTTACTACTCACATTAGCAGGAAAGGAAAGCTGCAGTGTGTGATGACAAGGGAAAAGTTGGATGGTAGAAAAAGCAAGGAAAGACTGAGAGAGAGAAGATGCTAGAATGGAGGAACATAGGTATCATAAATAATTTTCAGCAAACAAGAAAGAAGGCTGTGGCCAGATATGATCACAAATGCCACACAGCATAGAATATAGAAGAATTGAAAAATCAAAAATAAAATAAGAAAAGCAAAAAATGCATCTCATGCCATAAGGAACATTACATGCAATAAGTCATTGTCTTCAGAGGTTAGAAAAAATACTTACATGCTGGATACTTTTTTTGGTTTTTCTGCGTCGCTCAATTTGAACTCCAGTGTAGTGAATACACACTACTTCTAGTAGTGCTGGACTGAATTTTGCGTGTGGATTAACTTTCCCTATTAACAGTGTCCCTCGCCATCAGGCGAACCCACTCCGACTTCAGAGATACTTGTAATTTATGTACCCAAGTCAAGGACAGGAGGTCAACATTTTAGTCCAACTATCAGGTGTAGGGGCTGAACCCCTTACCTCGACATCAACACACCGGATGTTTAAGAACATGCATTCTTATCCAATAGGTCATGCTGACCTACCCATGCTGGATATGAATTCTGGACAATGCGTTAAGGACCTTTTTATAGTCATGAGCCTTATTGGGTAAATGGTGCTAGCCCCACACTTTACAGACCAGTCAACATTCTATGGGTGATGTGGTGAACATCAAGACAGCCTTCTCTACTTGCCAGGTCATTTTCTGATACCCGATTTAAGCTGGGTCAACCTGGCAGTCCAGGTCAATTTTTTATTTAAAAAAAATCTTTCTCAATGGGGATTCGAACACATGACCACAAGGCTAGCGTGTTAGCTCCCGGGTAATGTATAAACAGGCGGGGGATACATACCTGGAGATATGGCTTTACAGAAATGTTCAGTATACCATGGACAGCCAAAACGAATAATCAAAATGTTTAAGAAAGCAAAGGTGAATGGGAATCCTAACCCCAACCTCAAAAAGAAACAGTCAACATTCTTTGGCTTCATCAAGATGAAAACTGGAATAAATTCTAACACTGCTAAGGTTGTCCTTGACTTGGGATGTAAATTACAAGTACCTCAGAAGTTGGAATGGGTTCGCCTGAAGGTGAGGAACACTGCTAATAGGGAAAGCTAATCCACATGCAAACAATAATGCACTCCTCAGTAGAAGCAACTACAAGTGGCAATATCATGTGTATGGGACAATATCACGTGTATGGGGACAATCTCACGTGTATGGGGACAATATCACGTGTATGGGGACAATATCATGTGTATGGGGACAATATCATGTGTATGGGGTACGCTTGAGTTGAAAGCGAGCGAAAGCCCAAAAAAAACAAAAAAACTGCTAAGCTTCACTGAAAAAGAGAAAGGTCATCAAAGAGAGAAGATATCGGACAGTCTTGCATGATGGCATGGGCAGATAACAACACATGAATTCATACAGTGCAAGACAATGGAAATTATAGCGAAAAATGATTCTGTAAATTTGTTTGGAAACTGTTGTCTAAAGCTTGGATATTGAATCTAAATTCACAGTATCATATATTTTTTCTGCCATGTAAGATGTATTCAATAAATGAGAGAATTTTTCAACAAACGTGAAAATGCTAGTACCCACCCTTCTTAGCACCAACAACTTCTACCACCCGAGCTTGTGTTTCATCACCAATGACCTACACATAGAAATAAATTAAACATGTATTTTAAAATTATATATTCACAAACATTCACTTCACATTCATGAAAAGGTATATTTAACATACTGCGATAGAGTTGGAAAGTCTTAGGCATTCAAATATACTAGTTCCTTTTTTCATATTGTCTTCCTTTCCTTAGAATTAAGACACCTATTCAGTGCTCATAAGCCATACTGATCAGAAATCCACAGCTAATAGTGTCGCTCCACGTACTTAACACAGTAGCTGGGTGACGGAACCATGTACTACTAGTTCAACTTGAGGAAACTGCGTAAGCAAACCCTAGCCAAAAGCAAAAAACACTCCAGAGGCCTTAACAGCTCAACAGCCTATCTACCATATGGACCATAAGTTCTGCTCATATGGGGAACTACTGCACTAAACTGACTAACTTGGTGTACATCTCATCATAAGGGTGCAAAATCATGCAAAGTAGTTATGAAATAAATAATGGGCAGAGGATAAAAAAGCCATTGAAATAAATGCTAATACTACAGTAAACATTCCATGCCCACACTGTACAAGATCTTTTGAGGCCTAAATTGTACTCATAAATCACCTTCAAACACACAGACAAACTTATTTCTATTCCCATCACCAGGATGGAAAGAGTGATAATCATCATCTTTGATGGACTGATAAGCCGTCTTAAGTGTGTTCCCAAAATATTCTGTCTGAGATTAATTCCAGTTGAACTGGCTAGTAATATTCTATTAGTTAAACATTAAACATATTCTTCTTTTCTTATTCCTCTTCCAAGCAGCTTAATTCACATCTAGTACCTTTCTAATTTGGGAGTTCATTGTTTACAACCTCTGCATGCATTTTTGTAAGATTTACTTCCTCTACACTAGCTTCGTTCTTGGTAATGGTCTTATTTACCCATACATAAGTAATTTTGTAAGATTTACTTACTCTAGACTAGCTCCATTCATGGTAATGGTCTTATTTACCTATACATAAATATTTTTTTCTAATACTTTTACCAGGACAACAGCCTTATGGCCTACTCTTTGTGATGCCCAAAAGATGTGAAATGTTTTAACATGTGCAACATGCACATGAGTCACCCTACTTTTTGTGTTCTGATCTGAGACTGCTAGATATATGACTACCCAAGAGATCAGGTTGACATGTGATATTAGAAACCAATAGGTTTTATATAAAAATGCCCAGACCTAAGGCTGGAGTGAATCAGATAACACTTCAGTGTCTAGTGCAGATGCAGATCCTCTCAGCCACAATACCAAACACAGTATAGACAAACGGAAAGTGCTTTCCTATATCAAATGTGCATACAAATGAAACAGTATATACTAATATCTTGAGGGAATTAAAACACAATAGTTAATGCCCTCTATCTCCTCTCTCTCGTAATTTCACTTACTAATTCCAATAACTAAGTATTTGCTAGTATACAGGATTATATTCTCAAGAATGAGAAGACTAACACTTCAAAATAAACAAGTTTGCAAAAACCAAATCAAACTATGTAATCATAGGGCAGACTAACAGTCTTTATAAGCTTTTATAAGCATGTTACATACTGCATTTCTGTATGTTTTAGAAAGAAAAAACAAACCACACTAACTACACATTATAACATATTTGTAGTTCATTATTCCTACTTTACACACAAATCTTACCGTATTTGGATGACTCATATTTGGAATGTCCAAAGCTTCAGAGATCAGTTCTCTGCGAAGTCTTTCCTTCTCCACTTCCTTAAAACCAAAATAAAAATAAAACGTGAAGCAGATTCAGAAGCGTTAATATGTATAACAATTTGGTGCATACAATGCCGGTAATGGCATTATATGTCCTACTTCTAACATGGAAATGAACAGATCAACTAATGCAACAGCATTATAACAAAAATGTATTTGTGGCAACGTTTGCACACGTTCAATAGTTCAAAAATCAACATCACTGCAACTGGATCATTCCCACATGTGCTCATTCCTCTGTGGAGCCCGATGCGTCCATCTTGAGCAATGTTTGCCATGTTATCAGGATTTCTATCCCTCAAAATCCTTTAGCTTGGCTATTCCATCTCCTACCCACGCCCCTGAAATTTCAGTAAATTAATACTCATCATCAAGGATCTGTAACAATTAGTAGATGCGGTTGTTGCGCACAGTAAACAACTGGGGTTAGAATTAAATTGTAAAACACAGATTATGGTCATCACTAGGAAGAACGAAATCCACAATGTAATATACAAGTAAATGGGAATATTCTTCAACAAGTGAATCGGCACAATTATCTCGGAACAGTCATAACATCTGATGGAAGATGCCTTGAAGAGATTAGAACAAGAATCGCCATGGTGAAAGTAGCCTTTAGCAAGATGAAAAACATACTGACCAATAAAAAGATGTAACTTGAAACGAGGAATAGAGTGTTGAGGGCATACATAGAGCCTGTTATTTTGTACGGATGTGAAACTTGGACAATGTGCAGTCAAGCTGAAAAATATCTGATGGCTGCAGAAATATGGTTTCTGAGGAAAACGCAAAGAATACCATGGAGAGACAGAAAAACCAATGACCAAGTACTACAGGAGACAAATGAAAATCGTAAATTTATTAGAGAAATTAGAAGTAGACAGTCAAAATATTTTGGACATGTTATGAGAAGAAATGAATTGGAGAACTTGGTGACAACTGGCAAGATCGAAGGGAACAGACCAAGGGGAAGACCGAGAAGTAAATACCTAGATGGCTTGGCCACATGGCATGGAGAGACAGGAACACTGAGCTGATCCACAACTCTGGTGATCGAGTGAAATGGCGAGTCATGACCGCCCATGCTTTCCGGCATGGCACATGATTGATTGAATACTCATCATCATCATCTGGCTTGGGTGATCATGCTTCTCCACAAATTGCGATCTCCAGCGGCTTGAAACAATTTGTGTGTTGACTCCCTTCCGTGCCATGAGAAAAAACTGTCAAGAACTTTGCCATGTCTTATATATGCATTGTTTCTCTGAGTTTTCCACCCTTGTCCAAGAAGGCTAGACATCTGATCCACTACCCCAGGATCAGGGGGCAGTATATCGTCCCTTTCTTCTGTATAAAAATCCACATATTTCATGCTGTGAACTCAACCAGATGTGCATGACCAAAGTACACGTTGAAACCATTGAAACACTAGTCCTGTTGATTACAAAAGATCTGTGTATGAAAAATGAATGCCTGAAGAAAAGAATATGAATGTTCTCAAAATACTACAAACATTTTACTAGTTTCTTTAAATGGCTGAATAGATCAGACATTTTCCTTTAACATGTAAGCAAATAATGCTGCATGTGGATTTTAATATACTCACATTCATCTCTTTATCATGCTGCTCTGAAAGGGAAATCTGAAATGGGCAAGAAACAAGTAAGTGAAAGTTACAATAGTCTGTTTATCTCATTGGCTAATAATACAATCAAATACAATTTTTTAAATTTGTCCTCAAGCAGTTTCCTGCTATGGGTCTGTGATGTGAAAGGGCCATCTCATTTTGTGGGCCTGAAAGCGCAGAGGAACAGGTGGACAACCTTTCCCTCACTTTAGCAGGTGACAAGCTCAGGCACCAAACCCTCATCTGACCATGCTCATGACATTATCAGCACAGTTCCATAACAACTTTACTAACTCACATGCTTGAAAGAAAACATGTCAAATAAAGACCCCGGTTGTAAGCAATACAATCTTATCATCGTTTCGTAGATGTCACTTTCCAATGACCAAGACTTGATAACTGAACTGGAGACGTGGTTCCTGGCCCAAACAAGGAGGTTCTACAATCAGGGCATCAGACTAGTGAATATGCACACAAGGTCTAAAGTTTACATCTATTTCTAGGTATATGAGTTGATTCCTTCATAATAAAAAGCAAAACTTTTTGGCCATCCTTTCTCTCTCTCTCTCTCTCATGCCAAAAAAAACAAAAAACACACACGCATGCACGCACGCACGCACAGAGAGAGAGAGAGAGAGAGAGAGAGAGAGAGAGAGAGAGAGAGAGAGAGAGAGAGAGAGAGAGAGAGAGAAAATAACTAAAAGAAAACATTTTTATAATACCAATATCAGCATCTAGCATGCCCCCATATGCCAAATCTACCCCCCCCCCCCCCCCCCCCCCCCACCACCACCCTTCCCAAATGTAATAACCAACCATCTCATAGAATGTCTTGAATTTCTAATACATAGCACCTCCAACCATTGCCAGCTTATTCTATGGGTTCTTGGAACAGCTGCTAGCACCTTCTAAGAATAGCACTGAGCTGCCAGCAAAAGACAACATAGCAGACACTTGATTGCAACACTTAATATCTAACAAAACTACACTACATTCCTGCTGTATGCCAAGTTTATTTTGACAAAGGCTGTTAGCCCAAGAAGTCACGCTATGCAGTGTTCAAGTACAACATTTTATTTTACGCTCAAAAGAAAAGAAGCAATCCCCTGCTTTACAAGGGATTTGGAACCAAGGTCCCTGATGTGAAGCAGGCGTTTCTATCTCTAAGTCACTCACTCTTCTTCAACATCAACAACTAAAACACAAAAATAGCATCCTTAGCTGTTCACATAAATGAAGTCAGTAACAAACATGGGCAATAACAGAACTAAAATGTGACCATTGTGTTATTTCAGATCACCACAGTTAATCAATCTTCAGGAATTCCTGTGCAGTCAATTGGTCATAAAACATCAAGGTTGGCCATTACATAACATTTCCTTATTAGCAATCATAGAGTTGACACAATAAGCATTTCTCACACTGTATTCACGAATAATAGTCAATTGTTCAGATATGTAAGAAGGCATTATCAATTAGGCAATTCCAGCCATTTCTATGCAAACAGAAGGACTTCCCTTTACATCCTAGATTAAAATGGAGATAATATACTCCACATTCGAACAATATCAGTGACTATGTATTTAGTATTTTAGCCAAAGTATTATTTGTTTATTCCTATCATATAAATTCTTCGTGAAGTCTTTCCGTCTCAACTTCCTTAAAACCCCAATAAAAAAATAAAACATACGTGAAGCAGATTCTGAACTGTTAATATGTATAACAATATTGTGTCTACAATATTGGTAATGACGTTACACCTCCAACTCCCAATATGGAAATAAACAGATCAACTAATGTAACAGCATTATATCAAAAATGTATATGTGGCAAAGTTTGCATGTGTTCAAAAATCACTTGACGAAGTGCAGCAAAATATGCCAGACTAATATTTAATATGTTTAAATTCACTAAGGGAATACATTGTTTTGAATAACCTAGATAGTTCCTTCAGTGTAGGTCAGCATGGCCGAATGGATAAGAACACGTGTCCTTAAAAATCTGGTGTGCTGATGCCGAAGTGAGGGAGTAAAAGCAAACAAGCGCCCAAAAAAAAAAACAATAAAAAAGTTCCCTTTAGTCAGTGGATAGACAAGACAAATCAAAAATATGCCATTTTATGTTCACTGTTAAGTCAAAAACATGAAAGAAACCAGAATCAACCTACCACTTTGTGTATATCTCCAATGCCTTTCCTGTTCAGTATATTATTTGATATCAATTCAGTATTGTTTCTATCCAGCAGAAATGACCAATCAAGTTCAGGCTCTGGTAGCTGAAATGGACTATTCCATTCTGCAGGCTGTGATGAATCTGGATGGTTGAGAAGCGATGTCTTTTTTTCTAATGATTGCATGGTTGAGACTTTGTGAAAAGTCCTTGTGAAATGTTTCAATTCAGAATGTACACCTGGTCCTACCTATGTTCATGGAAAATGAAATTAAAACAACAGAATTACTATACAAAATATATATGTGTTTCTTTAAGATTATAATGACAAAATTCACTCATAATGGATTGTCTTTTGTGTTTAAATATCTAAGTAAATATTTTAGTCACTGTTAAAATATGCCTGGCTTGACTCATTGCATAAAACTATGGTGTCTTATTGGTGCGGCAAGCTTAAAACACAATGAATTATTTAGGACATATTTAAAACCTCCATCTGGCAAAAATTAATACAAAGATTACTGTATTATTAGTTCTACTACATATACACTCATCTGTCACATAAATGGTCTTGGTTTCAAACTCCCTTCAAGATGGGTTTTTTTTCATGACCCCCATAGTAAAACCCAGCTTCAGAAAATGGGAGCTTCATAATTTTCTGGAAGACAAGGCCGCCAGTGTCATGCTGTTTGAGCATACAAATATTAACCTATGTGTAAAAACAGATAAATAATCATAGCCTAGAGAAAATGGTTCAGCAGGGAGTGACTAAAGGATCTGGCCGACATTCAGTGCTCCAAGGAAAGGCCAGATGGACACATGATCAAGAAAATTTGCATCCTTAATATTACAGCATGTATGAAAGTGCAAAACAACTGTCTACCTGGAGGGTTGTACTTGATGTGAAATGCACACTATCCATATGAACCAGCAATCTCTTGTAGCAACGTTGGCAGATGTGTTTCAGGGGCATGCCGTGAAATGCACTGTTGAGCTTCACTGCTAACATGTTTTACTGTAAAAACCCAACAGTAACTATAATGTTAAGGGAAGAAAAGTTTCTAAATAATGCAACAGTACACACGTGCATACACCATTCACATGAGGTCACTTTAAACACTGTGGCGATGCATGAGCGTTTACCTGCAAAGTTCCTGGAATTTATTTATTGTACTGTTATTATCGCCGGTTCCGTGGCGAAGGCGTTACAGATGCGGTTCGTGATCCCGCATACTCGCGTTTGAAACACAGCTACGTGCAATTTGGCAGCAGACCGCGTTGCATATTGGTATGGGTGCCGGCAGTTCAGAAAGTGTTGGCAAACTACTGAACATAAACTTGCCAAGAGATCACAAAAGCAAAACAATGCTGGTGTTGATGCAACGCCATGTAAAGGATATGCAACTAACTTTATTATTATCAGAGCAGATGATACACAGGTAGTATGTCATCTTCAGTATCCTGAGTTGTCAATTAGAGTCAGCAATGGATTATGTACTTTACTGTGGTTATCATTATTCTACCCTGTCAATACAGATTCTCCAACAGGAGAGCAGCATGTCCGTAGTACTAATTTACATATACAGCACATTATTTCTTTCTTATTGCTTTGAGAGATAGATTCATAGTAATGAGAGAAGCTGTGAAATCCACAATGTATCAATAATATGCACTTTCTCTATCACTCTCTGCCACACATGCATTCATGATTTTTATGATGTAGATGCAATTATACACAGTAAGAGAGATCTGTGGGGTACATCTCAGAATAACAATTATCCTTGCTGCACCATCTCATATCATGTGTGTATGTGGTGGGGGGAAAAGGAAGGGGTGGGGGGGGGGGGGGGGGGGAGAAACAAGATTATAAAAATAATGCTAATTACATAATAGACCACCCATCCTTGCTATCTTGATGGCAAATTCAACTAAAAGACTGCTTTGGTGCATTTGATCTGACAATATAAAGCAAAACAACCATCTTCAGTTTATAGTTTATAGTGTACAGCAAGAGTGAAGCTGCATATCTTTAGACCCTTGTATTCCACATGACACAGATGTAAGACAGTGTTGCTGTACTCTTCACCTTTTTTATTCTTTGTCCTTGTTTCTTCATTGTGATAATATTATTACAATCTTACACATGTGCACATTATTATCCATTGATTTTGACTGTACGATGACCCACCTACATGGTTAAAAACTTACACGTGGTTACATCCACTATAAAATCTCACCCTGTCTATCATCTGCACATTTTCTGACACTGCTATATAATCATACTTTTCAGAATTCACCTCTTTTTAGGTGTATGGTCTTGGTGTTAGGTGCTACATGTTTTGTTTCTGCTGTTCTTTTTATTCATTTACCATGGTTCCACTGTATTAAGCCTTGGTTGCTGCAGTGTCTTTTCTGTTATTTGTATGTCTGCTGTGTTGCGGTGTTTTTGTTCTGGGTATTGTTTGCTTGTACCTGGGAAGGTTAACCAAGTCAACAAATGCCCACTGAAGTCGGATGTGTCGGCCTAATGGTGCAAGAATGCAGCCCTGCTGTAAACAGGCACAACGTAATCACGTCCGAAAAAACTCTCCGGATGAACACAGCAGAAGAAGTTTGCTTGTGATGGCTGGTCACCTCAGTGTCCATTTGACTCTCCCTTGTTTGTTTCTTTATTCTGTCATTGCTGTGAAAATACCCTACACTTCATGTGTTTAAAATATCTTCATCACAATTTTACCCATTTTATTTAAATAGATAACTTTTCTTCACTCATCTGCCATTCTTACCCCTCTGTAGACTCACCCCATTCTTTGCTTTTTGCCCATTCCACTCATGACATTACTAGTGAAACAGACTTTTCCCCCATCCCTATTTCCTTTATGTACTTCTGATCAGCTGACCTATGAAGATCATGACTCCCAGTTTGACTGATGTATGCTATCAAGGATTGCTTCATTTCTGTGCCTATTCAGACAACTGAAGTACATCAGCTAAGTAACTTGTTAGATATTTTTATAAATGTATCACTGTCTGTTGCTTGAGTGCTATTGAATGCTCTTGCCACAAAGTCCACTCTGTTATTTGTGATTGTGCACATGTAAAGCTGATTAATTTCACTTCTTGTTTTTGTTGATTTACTCACTGTATTTTACAGCTTTACTGCAGTTTCACCAATTTTATTTCTCGGCGATATGAGAGGAAAGATAACATCAAGGGATGGATGGGCAGCAATCTATTAATTACAGTGTACCACTATATATTGTGGTAGAGTCCGACAGACATAAATATCTGAGATACATCACTGATCACGGAAGTTAGTTACTTAGTTGGATATCCTTTACAGGACATCGCAGTCAACTCTAGTATTGTTTGGCTGTTTGTGATTTCTTAGCAAATTTACTTTCTGATTCGTTTATTGGAAGTGTTCAAAAGAAGCCATGGAAGGCAGGTGGTGGATGAAATTTTGAGGGCAGCCGACAGATATTTGTTGGTTATGGTCTCAAGTTTCGCGACGGCAGGCAGAGGATCTCATTAGTGAGACAATGGCTGCGGTCAAATGACCAGTACGGTTACTGCCATAGAGGAAAGCAACGGCAAACTACCTCTTTAAAAATGCCTAGTACATTATGATTCACCTTAAGACTGATCATCGCAAGACAAGGACAGAGACATTAAAATTAGCAACATGGAATGTTAGGACGTTAAACGACGACGAAAAATTAGAGAACATAAACAAGAAATAGAAAGAGAAAAAATTAATATTTTAGGGATGTGCTGAAACGAGATGGACAGGAGCAGGCACCAAGATAGATGAAGATTTTAAGATTATTTATTCTGGAGGTGAAAATCGACAAAGGGGAGTGGCAATTATTTTGGACCGGAAAACATCAAAATCTGTTCAAGGATATTGGGCCGTATCGGACAGAGTTCTACTAGTTAAATTGAGTGGCAGACCTTTTAGCATAAATGTTATTCAAGTATATGCCCCAACAGGAGAATCCAGTGAAGATAGTGTAGAGGAATTTTATAATGACATAGAGTCTGCCTTAAAGAAATGTAAAAATTCAGAAATAAACATCATAATAGGAGACTTCAATGCAAAAGTAGGAAATCAAGGTGATAGATACACAGTAGGAAACTATGGTTTAGGAGAGAGAAATGAAAGAGGATACAGACTCGTAGAGTGGGCAAAAGAACAGGAAATGATTGTAGGAAACACCTGGTTTAAGCAACACCCTAGAAGATTATGGACATGGAGGAGTCCTGATAGCAGGATCAGAAACCAGATTGACTACATTCTGATTAGCAGAAGATTTAGAAACGCACTAACAATAGCAAAAACAGTTTCCAGTGCTGATTGTTATAGTGACCACAGACTACTACAGGAACATTGAGGATAAAGTTGAAGAAAGTCAAGTATATAACAGGAAACACTAAATATGATTTGTGTACATTGAGTAATGACAAGGAAATACAAAACAAATTCAACATAGAAGTACAGAACAGATTTGATATATTGTCTGATCTAGAGATATTATTCCAGGATGTGGATGATCAATGGGAAATGTTGAAGAATTCAATCAGTTTGGCTGCAGAAACAACTATTCCAAAATTAAAGAAGGTGGGTCGTAAGAAATGGATGACTAGAAGAAATTTTACACCTAATGGAAACAAGAAGACTCAACAAAATAATTCCTGCCAAATATGAAGAAATTCACAGACAAGTCAGAATATTATGTAAGGAGGCAAAAGAAGCATGGCTTGAGGAAAAGTGCTTAGACATTGAAAAACAACACAACAGTCAAAATACCAAATTAGTGCACAAAAGAATTCAGGAACTTACTAATAAAAGAACAAGTACATCAACAGGCTGTCTAAAAACTAAAGATGGCAAAATCATAATAGAAAAAGATCAGATTCTACATGTATGGACAGATTATGTGAAAAACCTTTATAATGATAACAGAGAGGAACAGTATGATATTAGATTTAATAATGAAGGGACCGCCAATTTTGAAGATGGAGGTTCGAAATGTTCTTAAGCATATGAAAGCTGGCAAGGCCCCCGGTTCAGATAACATCACAACAGAAATGATTAAAGCTTTAGAAGAATTTGGACTAGAGCAAGTCACCAGACTGCTGAACACATTATATGATACTGGAGATATACCTTCTGAATTATGTAACTCTGTATTTATTGCAATCCCAAAGAAATTAGGAGCCTTAGAATGTGATCAACATAGAACAATTAGTATAATGAGCCACATCACAAAGATTTTGCTACGAATTATCATGCAAAGAGTGAGGAAGAAAATACAACCTGAAATAGGGGAAGAACAATGTGGGTTTGTAGAAGGAAAGGGTACAGTAAATGCTGTGTATATGCTGCGAACAGTTATTGAACGTGCTATAGAAGTAAACAAGGATATACACCTTTGCTTTATTGACTACACAAAGGCTTTTGATAGAGTTAGACATGTCAACATGGTAGATATGCTTGCAGATCTACAAATTGATGGGAAAGACATTAGACTTATAAAAAACATATATTGGAAACAACAAGCTGCCATAAGGATTGATAATGAAGTGGGACAATATCAACCTATTAAGAGAGGTGTTAGGCAGGGATGTGTAATGTCTCCAGATCTTTTTTCCCTATACAGTGAAAATATTTTCAGGAATGTAGAAGATATAAATGGAATCAGCATTGGAGGACGAAACATCAATAACATTAGATATGCAGATGATACAGTATTGATTGCAGACAATGCACAAGATCTACAACAATTAGTAGACGCGGTTGTTGTACACAGTGAGCAGCTGGGGTTGGAATTAAATTGTAAGAAGACACAGGTTATGGTCGTCACTAGGAAGAACGAAGTACCACAATGTAATATACAAGTAAATGGGAATATTCTTCAACAAGTGAATCGGTACAATTATCTCGGAACAGTCATAACATCTGATGGGAGATGCCTTGAAGAGATTAGAACAAGAATCGCCATGGCGAAAGTAGCCTTTAGCAAGATGAAAAACATTCTAACCAATAAAAAGATGTCAATTGAAACGAGAAAAAGAGTGTTGAGGGGATACATAGAGCCTATTCTTTTGTATAGATGTGAAACTTGGACAATGTGCAGTCAAGCTGAAAAACATCTGATGGCTGCAGAAATGTGGTTTCTGAGGAAACTGCAAAGAATACCATGGACAGACAGGAAAACCAATGACCAAGTACTACAGGAGACAAATGAAAATCATAAATTGATTAGAGAAATTAGACGTAGACAATCAACATTTTTTGGACATGTTATGAGAAGAAATGGATTGGAGAACTTAGTGACAACTGATCGAAGGGAACAGACCAAGAGGAAGACCGAGAAGAAAATACCTGGATGGCTTGGCCACACGGCATGGACGAGACAGGAACACTGAGCTGATCCACGACGCTGATGATCGAGTGAAATGGCGAGTCATGACCGCCCACGCTTTCCGGCTTGGCACACGATTGATTGATTGATTGAGTATGCCATTGCTTTCTGAATGACCGACACCCATACCATTTAACTCCAGTGCAAGGCGGTCTATTGCTAAATCGCCCACAGCTGTGTTTTGAACGTGGTATGCAGGATTATGAATTGGGTTCAGTAACCCCTTCACCACAGAACTAACGATCACTGAAGTATAGTATATGTGTGAAAACAACCTGGTGTAAAATGGTCTTCCATTTGTGGTATTAAAAAAATATTTCTGCGGAGATGTTTCAACTTTGTGAATGGAAAGCCAAGATGGTGGCCGATCCGAATAATCTGAATATCGATCGGACTAGGCTCAAAACATGCAATTTGAACTACTAAAGTTAAAGAGAATACAAGTTTAAAGATGATTAATAATTCATTTGAATACTTTTACTATTTTTATTTATCATTTAACATGATAGAACATATTCTTGAAGTCAGTTTTTATATCCGCCTTTGACCCGTTTGAGACGTCGCACGCATAGATACCGAGACACACTGAAGAGCTCTAAAATTACGTGAATTATGACAAAATTTTTGACGGAGATACCGACACTCAAATGTGAATATCTCCGCTTAGAATTGACATACAGGCATTATTGAGGTACCATTAGATTTGATTTTTCAATGCCTATCTATCTGTGGTGGTCTCATTAGTAAACACTCAAATTAAAAATCATGATCGAATATGCTAATAATATTATTTATTATTTCTGTAACTTTAGGTCCTCTAAAAGTACTGGAGAGTTTTGGTCATAGACCATAACTTTAGGAAGGGAAAATCCCAACTGCACCTCCACGTGGTAGAGGATGGAAACACACCACGGTGTGGCTAACGCAGCTCTGGGGACCGAGTATCCACCGGAATAAGTGGACAATTCTGCAGCTGAGCAGAGCAGGGCACTCACTTGTCCTGACAGTTGGAAATGGCTGTCAAAGGCAGAGGTAAAAGACCACCATTTGGATGTGGAAGGCAAGGGGAAACCACCACATCTTTCCAAGATTTCATGGCAACACAAGTTTCAGAGATAGTGAACAATGCTAATGGCTGTCTTAGGACATCCTCGTCCGGTAGGGACAGTCATAAGCCGCAGGTGACACCAGACCGTTATCCAGCTACTGATGGCAAAACTAAAACTATAACTAGACTAAATAAATTTAGAGTAGGAACATGGAATGTTAGGACATTAAATGAGCTAGGAAAGTTAAACAATGTTCTAAGAAAAATTGAAAGCATGAAAATGAATATACTAGGCATAAGTGAGATATGGAAGGGATCTGGCAAAATTATAACCAACAAACACACAATAATTTATTCTGGAGGGGACACACATGAAAAAGGTGTAGGAATAATATTTGTTGAAAAAACACCCAAATCAATTAATGGATACTGGTATATTTCAGATAGAGTTATAATGGTCAAAATAAAAGGCAAACCAATAGATACAAATATTATACAGGTATATGCACCAACAACAAGCAGTAGTGATGAAGAAATACAACTTTTATGATGAAGCAGAAATGGCGATAGCTCAAATTAGATCACAAGAAATAAAAATAATACTGGGAGATTTTAATGCAAAAGAAGGAAAGGGAAAAATAGAGGATATAGTGTAGAATTATGGTTTAGGTACAAGAAATGAAAGAGGAGAGAAACTAATAGAATGGGCAAATATTAATGATATGATAAATGGAAACACATGATTTAAACACCATAAAAGACGATTATACACATGGAAAAGCCCTGATATGAAAATAAGCAACCAAGTTGACTACACACTTATTAATAAAAGATTTAGAAATGCAATTAACTAATGTAAAGACAATGCCTGGCGCCTGACTGTAAAAGTGATCATGTACCACTATGTGGGAAAATAAAAGTAAGATTAAAGAGAGGGAAAAAATGGTTAAGAACTTGAGACTTAATAAAGAGGTTCTGAACGTAGATAAAGAAATTCAAGAACAATACAGAGTGACTGTGAAAAATAGGTACAATGCAATAGCTAAAATACAGAGTATAAATGAACAATGGGAAATGTTAAGGGACTCCATTCATCAAACTAGTAAAGAAATATTACCAGAGAGAAGCCAAAAAGCTAAGAAAAAATGGATGAATAAAGAAATCTTAATGTTGATGGACAAAAGGAAACAGAATAAAAATGACAAACAAGATTATGCTAAGATAAATGAAGAAATAAGAGATAAATGTGTGAAGGCAAAAGAAAGTTTGTTAAATGAGCAATGCACAAAAATTGAATTAAATTCCATTAAAGATCCAAAAAATATGCAGAGACAAATCAGTGAGCTCACAGGAAGAAAAAAAAAGAATAAATACAGGGTGTTTGAAATCAAAAACAGGAAAGATATTATTGGAGGAAGGTGCTATAATGAAGAGATGGAATGAGCATATAAGATAATTATATAATGGAGAAAGGGAAGAATTAACAGAAGAAAGTAACTTAGAAGGTTTACCTATTCTAAAAGAAGAAGTTGCTGACGCTATGAAACATGGGCTGAGTGGTCTCGAGGTATGGTGTCCGCCTCGAGTGCTGGAGGTCCCAGGTTCAGGCCCTGGTGAGGACGGGGATTTGTTTAACAAATCCATGTGGACTTCCAGTAATAAAATTTCCCCTGGTCTCTGGGTAGTGAGATCTGACGCCCGTGTGTATTGTTGTGCACGTAAAAAATCTCTTGGCAGTAGGAAATCAAAAAGAGTAGACTAATGGCGCTGCCCGGGCAAAATTTCGAGTTAAAAATCTACCCAAAGTATTTCAGGATCCTCACCAATGCTACGGAGTTCGTGCATTGAACTGAGTTTCTCCAGACTCAGGTTTGAGTTAGGAGGAAAACGGAGCACTTATGGGTTTAACCTGTGTGCCGTGATGTTGATCCAACGACTAAACTAAACTAAACATATAAAGAAAGGAAAAACAGCTGGGCCAGATGAAATCACAGTAGAAGAATTAGAAGTATTGGGAGAATTTGAGGTAGATATATTAACCAAAATGTTGAATTATATTTACAGCAGTGGATATTTACTGAACGATACGCTGAAATCTGTATTTATAGCTATACCAAAGAGACCAGGAGCAATTGAATGTGAAGATTTTCGTACAATCAACCTCATAAACCATGTCACTGAGCTTCTACTCAGAATTATAATGAGAAGAACAAGAAAGAAAATAACAATGGAAATTAGCGAAAAACAGTATGGTTTTGTGGAAGGAAAGGGAACGAACAATGCAATATATATATTATGAACACTAATAGAAAGGTCAATAGAGAAACAGAAAGACATATATTTGTGCTTCATAGATTATACTAAGGCATTTGATAAAGTAAAATATGATGAACTAATTAAAATGTTGGAAGATACCAACTTTGATGGGAAAGCTTTAAGAATAATAAAGAATATTTATTGGAAACAAGTAGCAGCAATTAAAATGGGAAATAAAGAGAGTAGTTACGAACAGATAAACATAGGTGAACAACAGGGGTGTGTCTTGTCACCAGATCTCTTCTCCCTATATAGCGAAGTAATGAGGGAGATCAAAGAGAAGCCAGGAATACTAATCGAAGGTTATTATATAAACAATATACGCTATGCAGATGACACAGTATTGGTGGCAGATAATGCAACAGACCAACAATTGTTGGACATTGTAGTAACAGAGAGTGCTCAGAAAGGAATATCAAGAAAACAGTAACAATGGTGATATCAAAGAAAATGGTGACACCAAAATGTGACATAGAAATAGAAGGGGACATTCTTAACCAAGTGGATAATCTTAAATACCTAGGGGCACTTATAACATCAGATGGAAGATGCACAACAGAGATTAAGAGCAGAATACGGCAGGCAAAGGCCGCATTTCAGAAAATGAAGAGTATCTTATGCAATAAGTCGCTATCAATTAATGTAAGAATGAGAGTGCTGACATGCTATATATAGAACCTGTTTTGCTGTATGGCAGTGAATCTTGGAATGTAAATGAACAAATTAGGAAGAACTTAGAAGCAACAGAAATGTCGTTTTTGAGACGAATGTTGCGAATTCCTTGGACTGCTAGAGTAATTAACAACAATTGCCTGAAAGAGGCTAATGAAAGTAGAACACTATATACAACAATAAGAAAGAGACAAACTCAAACAGCTTTCTTTGGTCATGTGATGAGAAGAGAGACATTGGAGAACATCGTGACAACTGGAAAGATTGAGGGGAAGAGAGGCTGAGGCAGACCAAGAGAAATGATGTTGGATGGATTGAGACGGTAGCAGAGAGGAATAAATATCATCAGCAGAGTTGATCCAGAACACCAAAGACCGAGATCTGCGGAGAGCCATGAACGCCTACGCCAGCTGGCAGGGCACTTGATGATGATGATAACTTTGTACTGTGTTTGATTGTGGAGACGGTACTTGATTGATAGACACGCAAATTATACTAGTTGATGACGTGGCTTCCAAACATGAATTACCTAAATAGCAATCTCCCGTGTTCCTACTGGCACACTTTTACGCAGACTATCTTGGAACTACCTATGCCTATTGCCAATAATATGGTTTTCTTTAGGCTAGGTATATAAACATTGTAATGTCTTCAAGGGCGCTGCCATATTTTAGAAGCAAAACAATAATCGTGTACAGAGATCAAAATAAAAATACAAGGAAATTAACAATGTATAAATTAACAATTAGTAACCGATATTTTAAAACACGTTTATTTGTTTATGCGTCTTATATTTTAAATTTATAATGTGAGGCTACTTGTGCATTATTTAGTAAAACGGATTATTTCTCCTCTTTCATTCTAAAACTTTTTAGTATACCGACGTTTGGTGAATAGATTCAACTGTGTACAACCAGATAATGCGGTCTAGTAAACGTTACATCGTCACCTTATCTTTGGCATCTTTACTCGCATCTTTATTGATAGGGTTACTAGTTTACTTCATGATAATAAGTGAAGGTCCATTCAGCATCACGGCCAGTCCAGTGAATGGAATGAAAATCTGCATAGCAGCTGGCTGTGTCCATTGTTTGCTGAACACGATATTGTTCTATGTGTACGCACCAAACAGCCTCGAATCAGGTGTTCGGGTTAGTTTATGGATGTGTGTCAGTCTCAAATTCAAATTAATGTTTAGACATAGATAGAATTAGAAACACACAACATCAGCTCTTGCTGCAGAAAATGAAATATTCTTTTCTATCTTCCCAAAGTTACCATGCTATATCCATGCTATGATTTGGGAGGGGTGGGGGGGGGGGGGGTGGATAGTAGCAGAGTACGTTGAATACTACTACCTTTTTTTTTTTTTTTTTTGCAAATCCTATTTACAGGACATGGCTGTCAACACCAGCACTGCTGTTGTCTTGGCAAGTTTATGTCTAGTAGTTTGCCATTGCTTTCTGTACGACTTGCTCCATACCATCATGTTAAAACCAGCATGACACAGTCTGCTGTCAAATCGGTCACAGCTGTGTTTCGAATGCAGGTAAGCGGCCTCACGAATCACGTCCACAAGACCTTAGTCACGGAGAACGACAAATACTAGCTAATACTAATAAGGTGTTACTACACCTGCTTGTCATAAGAAGCTACTAAGGATTGTTGGTGTGGGGCTGGTTACTCCATCCTGAAGAATGACTGACTGACTGGCAACTTGCCATCTTGACAGAGGATAGTTTGTAAAATGGAGTTAGCCTCTCCATAACAGAAAGCCAGGGCAGAATTTAGAGACAATATGTTGCCCATGCAGCATGATCTCTCTCTCTCTTGGCCTGTCTAGTTTACTCCAGAGGAAAGATAACACCAATACGTTTGGAACAAGACAAGCTGCGTAAGCTGCTGGATCAGCAAAGCAATGCTATAATTGTCCGTCTATTGGAGCTTCAATCCTAGACCAGTTGCCGACCAAAGCTTATGACCTGGTCTGCCCTGCCAAGACATTTAGTCATTACATTTCCTCGCACTAGGGTAAGGCTTGTACCCTCCCAATTGCACTCCTCCACCTGAACCCATTGGCACAATGTGGGGTGTCGGGTTCGGTGATCGCCGCCCAATATTTGGTGCTAACAGAAAGCAAGTAGTACCATATACTGTCATACAGGTAGCTCAGGCATATCTGACTAAGATCTGACATAATCCTGAAGATTACTAGCTGCAAAATTAAATCAGTTGTGAACAAGTATAAATATTGACCTCATCATGTCCTTGCCAATTGGCGATCTTCACCCCTAGAATTCTGGTGCAGTTCTGCTGATGATATTCCTCCATGCCACCATCTTGATCTTGCATTGTTGTTCCTGTTCTGCCCCTGGCACTTCTGTGACTGATCTTTCCAGTCAAAATGTTTTCCAGTGTCTCTTTTAATGACATGACGAAGAACACTGTCTCCTTCTTCTGTATGTATATAACGTTCTACTTTCATTAGCCCTTTCCTGGCACTCGTTCTTGGTTACTCTGACAGCCTAAAATATTCAAAACATATGTCTCAGAAACCACACCTCCGTTGTCTCGAGGCACTTGCTAGTCTGTTCATTCACATTCCATAATTCATTGCCGTATAGTAGAACTGGTTCTATATAATATTTCAATGCTCTTTCTGATATTCAATGACAGTGACTTATTGCATTAGATACTTTTCATTTTCTGAAATGCTGTCTTTGTTGGCCTATTCTGCTTTTAACCCTTTACCGGGCAAAACGCCCGAGAACATTTTTACCCTGGAACGGGCAAATCGTCCGAAAGTGTTGTGACTATTATGCATTGACAAACGCGATCTCACAGCTTTCTGGGACTTCCAATTGTCTACTTTCAGCTTCGCCGATAGCTTGACAACGTGGCCGCCATTCACAAGCGTGTACTTTGAATTTGAACGGATTTTAAAAATAGTTTTTGGGGGTTTTACACTTTGTATTTCAAAATAGATTTTGGCGATTCTTCAAGTGATAGTGGAGATTTCGCTGGGTTCAATTTAAGTGACATTGAAGGACACCAAGTTGACTATTAATCGGAGCTAGATATCAGTGATCAGCGATACTTTGTGTTAGCAGTCGTGAGTCGGACTAAAGAAAGTGATTCTGATTCTGAAAATGTGTTTGTAAATTGCTGTATAAATGACTGACAATCACAAACAATATGTTGTATTTTGTAAATATTTGTGTTCTTGTGTGGATTACCGGGAACATTCATATGAGTAAAATAATCTGCATGCTTTTTACTTCATTTTGTTTTTTATTTAAGTAAAATCGGTTGACTAACACCTTTTATGTGATGATTTTACTAACGTAACCCAACATTTTACCAAACCTCAAAATTCTTCTTGCCCATTCAGGGCTACAAAACAGACAAACGTCTGCCCTGTAAAGGGTTAATCTCAGCACATCTTCCATCTGATATTATGATTATTTCTATATATTTTATTTTGTTGACATGGTTAAGCATTTTTCCTTCTATTGTTATATAAAATGATGGTGGTATCTTTTTTGTTGATATAATCATTATTTATTTTCTTGATACTCAATGGAAGTCTCTTTTTTTTTTTACTATCTCCATTACCATAATGCCCAACAGCTGTTGTAGATCATTTGCATTTTCAACTATTGATATTGTGTCATCTGCGAAGCATGGATGTGGATTGTTTATATAATAACCTGTTACTTGTATTCCTGTCCCTTCTTTGATCTCTCTCATTATTACATTTAAAAGATAAGGAAAAACTGCCATTTACTGCCAATATAGTACCTTGCGGTGTATGGCAGAGGGGTCTTTGAGCCTGAGGAATTAAGGCCGCCTGGCCAGTTCAGTCGCTGCGAACTGTGCAGGTTAGGATTTTCTTTTTGCCTCCGACAGAAAAACATCCCACACCTTACAGAGGAATCTAACCCGGTTCTCCCGAAGGAGAGTCCAGCGTTGTAGCCACTCGGCCAGCCAGATAAGGAAAGAACGAATAAAATGTATACTAGGAAATGAGAAGTGAAATCGGTCTGCATGATATAGACCACATGACCCATAGCCCAGAATGATATAGACAACATGACCCATAAACCAGCATGAAATAGACTACATGACCTATAGCCCAGCATGATATAGACCACATGACCCATAGCCTAGCATGATATAGACCACATGACCCATAGCCTAGCATGATATAGACCACATGACCCATAGCCTAGCATGATATAGACCACATGACCTATAGCCTAGCATGATATAGACCACATGACCCATAGCCCAGCATGATATAGACCACATGACCCATAGCCCAGCATGATATAGACCACATGACCCATAGCCCAGCATGATATAGACCACATGACCCATAGCCCAGCATGATATAGACCACATGACCTATAGCCTAGCATGATATAGACCACATGACCCATAGCCTAGCAGGATATAGACCACATGACCCATAGCCCAGCATGATATAGACCACATGACCCATAGCCTAGCATGATATAGACCACATGACCTATAGCCTAGCATGATATAGACCACATGACCCATAGCCTAGCATGATATAGACCACATGACCCATAGCCCAGCATGATATAGACCACATGACCCATAGCCCAGCATGATATAGACCCCATGACTCAGCCCAGCATGATATAGACCACATGACCCATAGCCCAGCATGATATAGACCACATGCCTTGTAGCTTAGCATGATATAGACCACATGACCCATAGCCCAGCATGATATAGACCCCATGGCCCAGCATGATATAGACCACATGACCCATAGCCCAGCATGATATAGACCACATGACCCATAACCCAGCATGATATAGACCACATGACCTATAGCCTAGCATGATATAGACCACATGACCTATAGCCTAGCATGATATAGACCACATGACCCAATACCCATCATGATATAGACCACATGACCCATAACCCAGCATGATATAGACCACATGACCCATAGCCCAGCATGATATAGACCACATGACCTATAGCCTAGCATGATATAGACCACATGACCCATAGCCTAGCATGATATAGACCACATGACCCATAGCCCAGCATGATATAGACCACATGACCCATAGCCCAGCATGATATAGACCACATGACCTATAGCCTAACATGATATAGACCACATGACCCATAGCCTAGCATGATATAGACCACATGACCCATAGCCCAGCATGATATAGACCACATGACCCATAGCCCAGCATGATATAGACCCCCATGGCCCAGCATGATATAGACCACATGACTCTTAGCCCAGCATGATATAGACCACATGACCCATAGCCCAGCATGATATAGACCACATGCCTTGTAGCTTAGCATGATATAGACCACATGACCCATAGCCCAGCATGATATAGACCCCATGGCCCAGCATGATATAGACCACATGACCCATAGCCCAGCATGATATAGACCACATGACCCATAACCCAGCATGATATAGACCACATGACCCATAGCCCAGCATGATATAGACCACATGACCCATAACCCAGCATGATATAGACCACATGACCTATAACCCAGCATGATATAGGCCACATAACCCATAGCCCAGCATGATATAGACCACATGACCCATAGCCTAGCAGGATATAGACCACATGACCCATAGCCCAGCATGATATAGACCACATGACCCATAGCCTAGCATGATATAGACCACATGACCCATAGCCTAGCATGATATAGACCACATGACCTATAGCCCAGCATGATATAGACCACATGACCCGTAGCCTAGCAGGATATAGACCACATGACCCATAGCCCAGCATGATATAGACCACATGACCCATAGCCTAGCATGATATAGACCACATGACCTATAGCCTAGCATGATATAGACCACATGACCCATAGCCTAGCATGATATAGACCACATGACCCATAGCCCAGCATGATATAGACCACATGACCCATAGCCCACATGATTAGCCACATGACCTATACCCAGCATGATATAGGACCCCATAACCCATAGCCCAATATGATATAGACCACATGACCTTAGCCCAGCATGATATAGACCACATACCCATACCCAACATGATATAGACCACATGACCTAAGCCTAGCATGATATAGACCACATGACCTATAGCCTAGCATGATTATAGACCACATGACCACAATACCCATCATGATAGTAGACCACATGACCCATAACCAGCATGATATAGACCACATGACCCATAGCCAGCATGATATAGACCACATGACCTATAGCCTAGCATGATATAGACCACATGACCCATAGCCTATCATGATATAGACCACATGACCCATAGCCCAGCATGATATAGACCACATGACCCATAACCCAGCATGATATAGACCACATGACCTATAACCCAGCATGATATAGGCCACATAACCCATAGCCCAATATGATATAGACCACATGACTCTTAGCCCAGCATGATATAGACCACATGACCATTACCCAACATTATATAGACCACATGACACCTAACTCAGCATGATATAGACCACATAACCCATAACCCAGCATGATATAGACCACAGGACAAAATACCCATAATGATATAGACCACATGACCTATGGCCCAGCATGATATAGACCACATAACCCATAGCCCAGCATGATATAGACCACATTACTCTTAGCCCAGCATGATATAGACCACATGACCCATAACCCAGCATGATATAGACCACATAACCCATGGCCCAGCATGATATAGACCACATGACCCACAACCCAGCATGATATAGACCACATGACCCATAGCCCAGCATGATATAGACCACATGACCCATAGCCCAGCATGATATAGACCACATGACCCATAGCCCAGCATGATATAGACCACATAACCTATAGCCTAAGCATGATATAGACCACATGACCCATAGCTAGCATGATATAGACCACATGACTCAATACCCAGCATGATATAGACCACAACCCAGCATGATATAGACCACATAACCCACAACCCAGCATGATATAGACCACATGACTCTTAGCCCAGCATGATATAGACCACATGACCCCAATAGCCCAGCATGATATAGACCACATGAACTTCTAGCCCAGCATGATATAGACCACATGACCCATAGCCCAGCATGATATAGACCCCCATGGCCCAGCATGATATAGACCACATGACCCATAGCCAAGCATGATATAGACCACATGACCCATAACCCAGCATGATATAGACCACATGACCCATAGCCCAGCATGATATAGACCACATGACCCATAGCCCAGCATGATATAACAGACCCAACCCAGTGACTATAGACCACAGACCAATACCCACATTAAGACCCATGACCCTAGCATGATATAAGACCACATGACCCACCCGCAATATAGACCCCATGGCCCACATGATATAGACCACATGACTTAGCCCAGCATGATATAGACCACATGACCCATAACCCATGATATAGACCACATGACCCATAACCCAGCATGATATAGACCACATGACACCTAACCAGCATGATATAGACCACATAACCCATACCCAGCATGATATAGACCACATGACAACCCATATGTTAGCCATGACCAAACCCACATGACATAACCACATACATAGCCCACATAGACCCATGCCATACCCCATGATATAGACCACATGACCCATAGCTAGCATGATATAGACCACATGACCCATAGCCCATCATGATATATACCACATGACCCACTACCCATCATGATATAGACCACATGACCCATAGCCCAGCATGATATAGACCACATGACCCATAGCCCAGCATGATATAGACCACATGACCCATAGCCCAGCATGATATAGACCACATGACCCATAGCCCATCATGATATATACCACATGACCCAATACCCATCATGATATAGACCACATGACCCAAAGCCCAGCATGATATAGACCCCCATAACCCAGATACCCAGCATGATATACCACATGAATAGCCCAGCATGATATAGACCACATACCAACCAGCATGATATAGACCACATGACCTTAACCACATGATATAGACCACATGACCCATACCCAGCATGATATAGACCACATGACCCTAGCCCAGCATGATATAGACCACATGACTCTTAGCCCAGCATGATAGAGACCACATGACGCTTAGCCTACAGCATGCTATAAGAACCAACATAAACCACAACACCAGCGATGATATAGACCCACGATACCCGACAAAACCAGCATGATATAGACCACATGAACACATACCCAGCATGATATAGAAAACAGAGCCCAGCATGATATAGACACAATGACCCGTAGCCAGCATGATATAAGACCACATGACCCATAGCCCTAAGCATGAATATAGACAGCAGACCCATAGCCCAGCAGGATATAGACCAAGGACCCATAACGCCAGCATGATATGAACAACATAACCCATAGCCCAAGCATGATATAGACCACAGTAACCCATAACCAGAGCATGATATAGACCACATGACACCTAACTCAGCATACGATAGACCACATAACCATAACCCCAGCATGATATAGACCACATGACCCAATACCCATCATGATATAGACCACATGACCCATAGCCCAGCATGATATAGACCACATAACCCATAGCCCAGCATGATATAGACCACATGACCCAATACCCATCATGATATAGACCACATGACCCATAGCTAGCATGATATAGACCACATGACCCATAGCCCAGCATGATATAGACCCCATGGCCCAGCATGATATAGACCACCTGACTCTTAGCCCAGCATGATATAGACCACATGACCCATAACCCAGCATGATATAGACCACATGACCCATAACCCAGCATGATATAGACCACATGACACCTAACTCAGCATGATATAGACCACATAACCCATAACCCAGCATGATATAGACCACATGACCCAATACCCATCATGATATAGACTACATGACCCATAGCCCAGCATGATATAGACCACATAACCCATAGCCCAGCATGATATAGACCACATGACCCAATACCCATCATGATATAGACCACATGACCCATAGCTAGCATGATATAGACCACATGATATATACCACATGACCCACTACCCATCATGATATAGACCACATGACCCATAGCCCAGCATGATATAGACCACATGACCCATAACCCAGCATGATATAGACCACATGACCCATAGCCCAGCATGATATAGACCACATGACCCATAGCCCAGCATGATATAGACCACATGACCCAATACCTATCATGATATAGACCACATGACCCATAGCCCAGCATGATATATACCACATGACCCATAGCCCAGCATGATATAGACCACATTACCATTACCCAACATTATATAGACCACATGACCATTACCCAACATTATATAGACCACATGACCCATAACCCAGCATAATATAGACCACATGACCTAAGTGCTGATTGGCCTTTAAGACTACTGAGCTAGCACCCCATAGCCTGCACACCACCAGGTGTGTAAAAGGGTCCGTTACTTAACTTACCTGTGTCCCAATCTTGACAAATGGATACATTTCATAAGAAGTTACCACAAGCCAAGAAAATGTGATACAATTCTTACTTACCAGATACTTGAGTAATGTTATAAAATTGCTATTGAAGTTGCACACCAATTAGTGTCCTTGATTACTAAGACAATGATTTGATCATCAGTAAATTTCCTGGCCAGTATGACACTGGAGTCAACTCAGCCTCATAATTTTTTTTTTAATGTTGCATATCCCTTACAGGACGTTGCAGTCAACACCAGTATTTTTCAGCTGCTGTTGATGTACTAGGCAAGTTTTATGTTCAGTAGTTTGCCATTGCTTTCTGAACGACCGGCTCACATACCCCCATAAGTTACCAACAGGGCGTGAACCACTGTTGATTCTTGCAGCTGCTGTTTTCCCCATGTGGATATACGGGATTACGAACAGTGTCGTTAACCCCTTGGCCAGGGAGCCAATAAAATAGGTACTATATAATTGTAAGCATTTCCTGGAAATTATCTTCTGAAGGAAACGTGATGAGAAAGAGAACTGGTCCCCTCCATCTGAACATACCATGAACTAGTTTTTATATATATATATATATATATATATATATTCAGCTGACACTTGACACCCCCGTGGCAACCTTTGCCTTCTAAAGATCACATCATGGTTGGAAATTGAAATACTTTAGCCATATTAAACGCCACAGTTGTTTGGAAGGAACAGTGATGGAAGGCATAGTTCCTGAAATAAGAACAGGGGTCGATTAGACACAGAACATTGAAGACACATTGGGCATGAAAATCCATGAAGTAAGGAACTGGTAAAGGATTGAGAATCTTTTTGGTGGGCTATGATGAGTGCGACTGTCAGCAAAGGACCTGCTACAAGTGGAACATAATAGGAACAGGTTTGCAATAAAAGAGTGTTGAGGTGCTATATAGAACCTGTATTTGTATAAATGTGAAGCGTGGACAATGAGCAGACAAGCTAAAAAACATCTGATGGCTATGGAAATGTGGTTTCTGAGGAAAATGTAAAGAATACCATGGACAGACAGAAAACCAATGACCAAGTCCTACAAGAAATAAATGTAAACTGTAAACGGATTAGAGAAATTAGACGTAGACAGTCAAGATTTTGTGGGCATGGTATGAGAAGAAATAAACCTGAGAAATTGGTGACAAGTGACAAGATCGAGGGGAAGAGAACAAGGGGAAGGCAGAGAAGTAAATATCTGAATGGCTTGGCCACGTGGCATGTTCGAGATAAGAACACTGAGCTGATCCACGACTCTGGTGATCGTGTGAGATGATGAAACATGGCCGTCCACGCATATCGGCCTGGCACATGATGAATTAATATACTTAGTATGCTTCATGGCATGAACAGGAGCTTCATTGTTTCTTTACTGATTTGTTTGACTTTGTACATCCTTTTCAGATTGCAAATGTTGCAAAATGCTGCTGCCTTCTAGTGCTTGCTTGTGTTACATTTCATGTCATTGCCATATGTTTTGGAGCCCCACTGATAAAGTAAGCACAGTACAATTCCTGTTTGACACACTAACTCATTTTGTCAATAACTGTTGATCATCACATAATTAAAACACCTTCAGTTACATTTTGAAAAGTATATGGGGCATGGAAGAACCACAAACTTATGATGAGTTGCATGACATAGAAAAGTTGAATTAAGTTGTAGGTAAAGCATGTTTAAGATATGAGGTGCAGAGTTGTAAACTAAAATAAAGGTAAACTAACAAAGGCATTCAGAATAATAACAGGTGTGTGATAGGAATGCCGTCTGTTACCTTTATTATTCTTACTGACTATAGACTAGATTATAAGGCAACTAGCAGTGACAGAAATGGAATTCAGTGAACTTCTTTGACAATGCAGCTCTGGACTTTACTGATAACATTTGTCCTCCTGTCTCACAGATGAAATCATATGCAAGATAAACTAAACACATTGGATGGGAGGTTACAACAATTAGGTTTTAAAATTCATAGGGAAAAGGCAAAAATAATGGGGGAAAAACAAGCAAATGATAACCCAATCTTCTTTGAGGAAACCTCATGTCAAGAGACAGTAACATATGCCACTTTAGGAAGCATTGTAATCAAAGATGTGGGAACAGATAAAGATATAAAAATAAATAAGTATACACAAGGCAAGGGGTACCTTTACAGCACTAGCAAATTTATGGAAGTCAACAGAAATTAAACTTAGCACCAAACTTAGTGTATTCATTTCTAATGTTAAATCACTATGGTTCAGAAACATTGAAAACAACTAAAATGGTTACTAATAAACTACAAACATGCATTACTTTGGTGTCTGCAAAAAATGGACAAACTGAAATGGTATGAAAGAATCACCAAAGTGGAGCTCATGGAGAATACTAGAAAAATGCCAATGAATCCAGAGGCGAAGAAAAGATACTGGCGCAGGTTAGAGCATACATTGAGAAGACCTGAGAGTTGTATGAAAAGAAAGACCTTTGTCTGTACTCCACAGGCCTAAGGAATAGAGCAGGACCTAAAAACAAAGAGAAGCAGAGACAGAAATGAAAAATATGGGAAGGTCATAACTGAGCTGTGTGGTATATTTAAAGATAGAATGGCTTGGAGTGAGTTGGTTGTTGGCCAATGCCCTAATGGGGTATCAAGGGTGAAAGAAGAAGAAAGCAAGTCCAGTTATAAGCCATGAAAACATGTCGGGGATATTGTTCTAGACTCGTATTGAAGTGGCCAAATGGTCCACCAAGACAGTATTATGCGTATATTTCCCATGAGACATCTTTAGTACTATTTTATGAAGTATAATCCCAGACTCTTTGTTGTTTGTTTCTAGTTCCATTGTTTGAGTTGTTCGTTACTTTACAACATGAAGAATATGGGGAGTGTTTATGGCTTTGTTTCCATCCTCGTAGGCGAGCAGTAAACTCATTTTAATCATGTGTATGATGTCTCCTGCTGGTCTCCCTGGCCTAGGGGTTAGCGACTTTCTCCGTAATACTGTATATACTGTGAGTAATGTGTCGTGCGTGAGAATCGGTGGCTGTTCTAGCCGCGTCGGTAACTTACGGGGTATGTGAGCCTGTCCCTCAGAAAGGAATGGCAAACTACTGAGCGTAATCTTGCCAAGAGATCAACAATCAGCTGAAAGATGCTGATGTTGACAGCGATGTCCTGTAAAGGGATATGCGAACAAACAAAAAACAAAAACCAAAAAATATGTCTCCAAGCATGAGTGCAAGATGTGTGTGCTGAATGTCTATCATCATTGTGGGATGTATCATGACTTTCTTCATGTCTAAAAGCATGCAGGATATGTGATCCTTAATCACAGTGGAGATTCATAAACCTTAGGCATGTGAGAAGAATTCACCTTATCCCAACATTTGAAAGACACTCACTCTGCCCGGCTACCATACATTGGATGAATAGATTAGATTTCAGGAAACAGCACATGCAGCCTATTGAGACAGGGATTGCCTGCACAAAGATCCTGGAGCATACTGTTTGGAAAATGACTGCCCTGTCACTACCTGTAATTAAACACACAACTATTGTGTCTGGCTAGATTGAGGGGAAGAGAACAAGGGGGAAGACAGAGAAGTAAATATCTGGATGGCTGGCTTGATCATGTTGTATGGTCGAAACAAGAACACTGAGCTGATCCACGACTCTGGTGATCATGTGAAATGGTTAATCATGACCGAAATGCTTGCCGGCATGGCACATGATGGATGGATTGTGTCTGTGATTGAGAGCATTGATCACCATACACACCACACCAACTATTAAACAAGTCAAAACAAAGCAAAAGTTTAGTTATTGCCTTTGTTTGCATTTAGTGAATTACTTGGTACAGTATGACTAAAGAAAGTTATGATTGGTAAAACTCAACTTACATTGAGTTGTTTGATTTAGATTGGCTTAACCATTCAGTGCAAAGTATGATGAAGTAGCTTGAGAAAAGAAAAACACATGAGCAAAATTTTCTCCCCTAGTTTGTAAATAATGAAAAACAAGAAAACTTAGCAAATATATAAATATCATAACCCCAGAACAAGTAATTTGATGTTTTATGTAATGATGATGAGACTTTCAGTCTAATATTGTAGAAAGGGGGATGATCAATTAAGCCTTGAAGCACTATTTGCTTCTGGCCATGCTTTGCTTATGCATCATTTGGACTTTAGTACATGGTTCCATCACCCAGTTACTGAGTTGAGTGCTTGAGGTGGTATGTGTTGTGAAATGCGTGTTTAAAAAATGGCAGATGGCTGGTTTTCAAACTAGCTTGTTTGTTGTGTGCAGTAATGTGTGTGCAACTGCTGGGTTTTCTAGTGACTGCTGCTTCCATCCACGGTAAACTGTAATTCTAGTGGCAGACTTATTTTGGCATTCTGGCAGCTGCCTTATGCATTCATGTGTATGCTTGCTGTTGGATTTGTCAGATCTGCTGTCAGTTGTACTTTTCACGTGTGACAGTGATGTGCATTTTGTGTCATTTTCACAGGCACAGGAACAGCAATTGTGGGGTGACCCATTGCCATGAAGTTCTGTGTTTAGCTGACTTTTCTTGTTGTCAAGCTTTCTGGTCTTATTGTATGCTCATTTGTTTCCGGTATCAGCTTGATACCAAATCACACATAATGTCTACACTATTTAGAATGAGTTCAGCATGCTAGAAACATGATTACACATGGAAGCACTGGGATATCTTGATTGATCATAACCTGTATTTTTTGTTGCTGTTATGTATAAGGGGCGTTAATTTGAAATCCGTTCGTGCGCACCGCGCGTAATTGCATACAATGAACGTGATCATGTCATAGTCATGTGATAAGTACTGACCAATGAATAAAGAGCAAGTGCTTATTGTCCCATGATGCATAGGTTCTTTTTCTGACCGATGGAGAAAATGGCCGGGTTGATCCAAGATCCGTCCAAAGAAGCTCAAAGAGCGGTGATTCAGTTTTTTTCATTTGAAGGATGTCGACCAGTGGACATTCATTGAAGAATGCAGGCAGTGTATGGTAACAAATGTGTGTCGAAGACAACAGTGACATACTGGGCACGAATGTTTCGGAAAGGACGTCAATTCACGACAGATCTTCGACAGCCGGGTCAAGTGCGTATTGTTACAACAGAAGAAAACCATCGCCAAAATTGATGCAGCAGTACAGATGAACCGTTGTCGAAGCATACGTTCGCTAGCAAAAGAATTTGTTGTGTCAATTGGGACAATTCAAAAGATCGTTCGTAAGAAACTGCAATATCGGAAGGTGTGTTCACAGTGGGTACCATGGATGTTGACCGACCACCAAAAAGAGGAACGCATGGGATGGTGTTTGAACCACTTGCTGCATTACAGAGTGGAGAGTGATGCATTTCTCTTCTGCATAGTGGCAGGCGATGAATCATGGTGTTGCCACTTTGAGCCGAGCAGCAAAAGAGAAAGCATGCTGGATCACCAAAAGCCAAAAAATTCAAGTTACAGGTTTCCGCTAGTAAGGTTATGTGCTGAGCGCATTTTTTTTACCATTAAGGGCTATTGTTGGCCGACTTTAAAGAACCTGGTGTCAACATCCGCTCTACCCACTACTTGCAAACACTAGACAAACTGCAAAAAGCCATCAAGAATAAATGACACGGCATGCTTTCTCGTGGTGTGATTTTGTTGCACGATAATGCTCGCCAGCATGTCGCAAAGATTGTGCAGGAAGCATTAGCAAGGAAGAAGTGGGAAATTCTGCAGCATCCATCCAGCCTATAGTCCTGATTTGTCACCATGTGATTTTCATTTGTTCGGACCTCTTTAAAAAAGCTCTCAAGGGGCAATGATTTCACACAGATGCAGACGTAATGAGCGCGGTAAATACTTGGTTCAGTGAGCAACCACAATCCTTTTTTGTGGACGGCATTTGCCTGCCTACCTAAGCAAAGGGATGCTTGCCTGAATGCTTATAGCAACTTCTTCTGACCAACCCATGGTGCATAATTCATTCAAAATGAATGCTTTGTTTAATTCTACCACACCTGTTCATGTTTCTTTCATGCTTTTGTAATAAAGCATTGGAACGGATTTCAAATGAATGCACCTAATATTGATATATCACTTCTTGAATCCATGGCATAGTCTTCCTCTTATTTATTTCCTTTCTATGCTACCATCTCTAATTATCATTTTCTGACATTCATGCATCTTTAGATGTCCAAAATATTTCACTTTTTCCGCAATTTTTATTTGCCTTTATAACCAGATTTCTTCAGTATTGAGTCCTTGTAGGATCTATTTGTTTTTAGTATCCTTCTGTAGTACATATTCAAAGGCAAATATATGCTTTTCAGCTGATTATTAATGTCCTAATTTCACATCCATATTTCACATCCAGTAATACATGTTCTTGATACTCTGACCTCTTTTGTTCTATTTGTTTCAATGCATAGAAGTTTTATTTGCTTTAGTTTTATCCAACAATGGCTGCAGGTAACCTTCCAGCATGATCACTACCAAAGGAATAGCAGGATAGGCTACCTTCATTACAAATGCAGTGTGCTGATGCCATGGTAGGGGGTTCGACCCCATCACCGGCCAGCTGGACTAAAATGTTGATTTCTCATCCTTGACTTAGGGACATAAGTTACAAGTATCTCAGAAATCAGAGTGGGTTCACCTGATGGCGAGGGACACTGGTATATAGGGAAAGCTAATCCATATACAAAAATCAGTCCAGTGCACTAGAAGTAATAGCGTTTGTATGGACTATGGTTGAATTCAAAGCAAGTGAACGCAAAAATAAAATCTCTGTGACCATGAAATTATATTAATGCATAAATAGTAATAAAACTTGCGTTTCTTTTAATTTCCAGGTCCGCCACTGAGACGTTTCATTTTGCCATACTGCTGACAGTGTTAGTTTGTCTTCCATTTTGTCTCTTTTTTGGGCCAAGCATTGACAGCTGGTTTGAAGTTTTTATTGACAAAAGGTTTGTGACTGCCAGATAGTTTATGTATTATTCTAGTATCTGGTTTTTATATATCCTGCGAATATATAATTAATTAAATGTTCATGTTTAACAGGTGTCACACCTGTGAAACAAATCTTGGCAGTTGCTGTGGGGCAGTGGCTAGTAGGCTTGCCTGTCAGTGATATTGTGTTCAAGTCCTCATTAAGGCAGTAGTTTTTATTTTAATTAACTTGGACCCCAGGTCAACCCAGCAAAAAATAGGTACTAGAGAATTAAAGGCAACAAACGTGTTCTTGACCCTTCACCCTTCAAGTGTCGATTGTTCTGTACAAATCCTGGGATAGCACCATATAGCCAGTACTCTTCAAGGTCTTCAATTTGTTAAAAGTCGCAGAAGCCGTCATAATTAATCTGTAAAGGCCAGTTTTGTGCAGACAGAAAGACATGATAGTCAGTTTAAAATTACTGTGGTAGACAATTGAAATTACTGTGTGAATATGTGTATATTTCATCTTGAAGGATTTATCTAGTTATTTTATTTTATATTGTGTAATTTTGCAGTATGTACCTGACGAGACGCAGCGAAATATACCAGGCAATAAATCGTGCAATTTATTGTTTGTGTCTTTGTTATTCAAATTCACTATGGGAAAACATTGTTTTGAAACACTTTAAGGTGGGGAAAAGGGTCCTTTGCTTATGAAAGAAACCTGGCAGATGTTTCTTGTGATGGGAAATATTACATTGAAATGCTAACACATTAAAAAAATATGTTGCATGACCTTTGCAGGACGTTGCGATCAACCCCAACCCCAGGTTGACTTTTAGCCAATTTTATGTTTAGTAGTTTGCCATTGATTTCTGAACAAGAAGTTGTTATTGCAGTCCAACTTACTGGTGTAGGGCTTGGACCCCCTACACCAAGCCTGTGTAGCGCCACTTTAATTGCAAGTGCATTAAGCCATGCAACCACGCAGACCTCTACACAAACACATTACCGAAACAAAACTCGCTTACACTCAGGAAATAAATGACCGTAGACCCAAGGTAGACCAAGAAGACGGTGGAGAGATAATGTACATACAGACCTACAGGCATTTGGAATCAGCGACTGGCAAGAGAAGGTCAACCAGAGAGACGAATGGAGGCGGTTTGTTTCTGCAGCAAAGAACCTCAATGGCTTAGAATGCTAAAGAAGAAGAAGATAATAAAGTTACAAGTATCTTTCTCAACAGAGATAAACAAGTTTATTCCTAATTTCTACATTAGTAGTTGATGTAACCTACACAAGAAAGCAAATAAATAACAGCACAGTTCAATTATTTTTGAAATATTTGCTGACTTATTTATTTTTCAAAACATTGTTATTAACCGTGTATATAAACACTCTTTTGCGTTATTACAGTTCACATATTGGGTTGGAAACTGTCATTTATTTCACAAGTGTGGGAGCTTTGTTGGGTTCGTGGCTTGGTGCTGTACCAATACCTCTTGACTGGGACCGACCATGGCAGGTAAGATCACAATGATATGAAGGAGTGGGGTGCTTATATATTTGTCCTACCACAGTAGAAGTAAAAACAGGTGACAGGGAGTCTCATGGTGAATATTCATTTAGGGATGTTAATGTAAAACCCCCATCAATTCAAGTCTTTCAATCTTTTATGACTTGAAGAATTAGGGACAGGTCAATACAATCAACACATTTCAATTACGTTGATGACTTGAGTGCAAGACTTCTGTCCAGATTGTCTATCATCATTATCATAAGGACTTGCTATGACTTGCCCAGTCTCGTAGCTTGCAAGGTTTTCCGGTGAGGACCGGGATTTATTTAAAAAATCCACCTAGACTTCCAGTAATAAAATTTCCCCTGGTCTCTGGGTAGTGAGATCGGACGCCAGTGTGTATTGTTGCGCACGTAAAAAATCCCTTGGCAGTTGGAAATCGAAAAAGAGTAGCCTAACGGCGCTGCCCGGGCACAATTTGGAGTTAAAAATCTACCCAATGTATTTCAGGATCCTCGCCGATGCAACGGAGTTCGTGCAATGAGCTGAGTTTCTCCAGACTCAGGTTTGAGTTAGAAGGAAAACAGAGCACTTATGGGTTAAACCGTGTGCCGTGATGTTGATCCAACGACTAAACTAAACTAAACTAAAGGGTTGAAACCCTCTGCAGGCTTCATCACAGTGAAGACCATGATCAATGCTCAGTTTGTTAGCCAGGCTAGTGTCTCTCCAGAATGGCCCATGTGGAAGTGAAGAGAGGTTTTGGTAAGTAGGAACTCCAGCTCTGACTTATGCATCACCAGGAATGTAAATTGTTATACTAGGCCATTGTATAATAAACTGGGATGACCAGCTCTTTCCCTACCACCTTTCCATTCCAGAAAATAATTTGGTATCAGTTCAGTGAGACAAGGTTGACACCATGAACTGTACTCTGGGACACAGTCCTGTCACCACTGGAGACTGAAAACTTTTGAGATAAATGTGTGCACTAACTGCTATGCAATCACAGCTCTATTGTAATTGTGAAAGGTAAACATAATTCCATGACAGATACTGCCAAAGTGCGTGAAATGTTAGGTCTTCATGTATTCTAGATCATAGATTAGTGAGATAAGCTGACCAGTTCTCTACCTCTCTAGCTTTCATTGCAAGACAATGCAGAAAATTATCCAGTACTAATTCTATGAGGCTGGGTTGATCCCAGGGCCATAAGCCAAAGTAAGTAAGTAAAGGACATTTTTACTGGCCTTGAGCTATTTTGGTTATATGGTGCAAGCCTCATATTTGTATATATTTTTTTTGCACTCGCTCACTTTGAATTCAAGCATAATCCATACTTCTAGTAGTGCTGGACTGAAGTTTGCATGTGGATTAGCTTTCCCTATTAACAGTGTCCTTCACCATCAGGCGAACCCACCCCAAGCCAAGGACGATAGGTCAACATTTTAGCCCAACTGTTCGGTGTAGGGGTTGAACCCCTTAGCTCGGCATCAGCACACCGGATGTTTAAGAACACATGCTTTTATCCATTCAGCCGTGCTGACCTATATTTGAATGGATGTGTGACACTTGAGAAGTTCCACATGTCTCTCATCATCGGGGGTGCAGTTGAGGATGAGCTCTCAGCCATGACCAAATATTCCCAAGACATGTGCATTCATCACCTCCAACAGCAAAAATCCGGCTTCTGACCTTCACATGGAAGAACATTTTTAACTTACAGGAGAAGGGGCAATGGGGAATTTCTGGCGCTATAAAATCAGACTACTCTAGAAACATATGTGCATTTATGCATAGATATGTGCGAACAAACATGTGTATCTAAACTCGAGTAAGCCTAGTTTATCCAGAAAAACGGTACTGAAGATAGATGCCATGAGCTTGTGGTGGGTGCACCACAGCAATCAGGATGTCACATGCAAATGGAAATATGCCTATATTTGCAAAAAAAAAATGTGATGCTCAAGCAACAGTATTGGGCCTTATACCTCAAAAGGGTCCAATTACAAATATAATTAGAGGTTCTTTTCAGTTACCTTGTGGAGCCAGGGGACCTGAGAATAGATTATCCCTTTACCGGGCAAAACATGCGAAAACGTTTTTACCCTGGAACGGGCAAAACGTCCCAAAGTGTTCATGATTACTAAGTATTGTAAAAACGTGATCTTGCGGCTTTCCGAGACTTCCAATTGTCTACTTTCGATTTCTCCCATAGTTTGAAAACATGGCCGCCATTTGCAAGCATGTACTTTGAATTTTAACGGATTTTTAAATAGTTTTTGGGGGTTTTACGCTTTGTATTTCAAAATGGATTTTGACGATTCTTCAAGTGCTAGCGGAGATTCCGCTGGGTTCAGTTTATATGACATTGAAGGGTTTGAAGTTGACTATTAATCGGAGCTAGATATCAGTGATCAGCGTTAGCAGTCGTGAGTCGGACTTTAAAGAAAGTGATTCAGATTCTGAAAATGTGTTTTGTAAATTGCCATGTAAATGACTGACAATCACAAACAATATGTTGCATTTTGTAAATATTTGTGTTCATGTGTTGTTTACCAGCAACATTGGATAACTTATTCACATGAGTAAAATAGTCTGCATGCATTTTCCTTCATTTTGTTTTTTATTTCACTAAAATCTGTTGACCAACATCTTAGATGTGATGTTTTTACTAATGTAACCAAAATTTTACCAAACCTGAAAAATCTTGCCCGTTCAGAGCTAAAAAACGGACAAATGTCTGCCCTGCAAAGGGTTAAGGGGGGAAAAAAAGACAGTAAAGAGACAACATATAGACAATCAATTTCCAGTTTCAAGCAAATGGGCTGCCATACGTCCACACCATGATGCAAGACCACACAATATCTTCTGTCTGTTGACTTCTCTTTTCTCTTCCATTACTCTAACCATTTATTACATGTTCCAGTTTTTCTCTACTATTGATGTAGCTAAAAAAATGTTGACCGTTGCCTTCTGATGTTTGTTATTTATTTTCTTTGTGTCTTTGCCTTGTTCAACACATTAGATTACTCATGTTTGCTGTCCATGGCATACTTAATACGCTTCAGTGAAACCCCTTGTGTGTCCTTTTAAATGATTTTATTTTCTGAATACCAATGAAAACATCAAGTGAAAGATATGTGACAGAGATTAAGGGCTGAATATACGAACCAAAAGCTGCATTTTAGAAAATGAAAAGTACTTATGCAAGCTATCATTGAATTTCAGAAAGAGAAGTCAGAAATGTTATATAGAACCTGTTTTACTATATGGCAGTGTATCATAGAACATGAACGAACAAATTCGCAAGAGCTTGAAGACAGCCTAGATATGGTTTCTAAGATGAATGTTGCAAATATCTTGGACTACCAGGGTAACCAACAACCATTGCCTGGGACAGACCAATGAAAGTAGAACATCATACACACACATAAGGAGACAAACTGCATCCTTTAGTCATGTCATGAGAAGAGAGGCATTGGAAAAAATCATGATGTCTAGAAGATCTGCTCTATAAGAGACTGAAGCAGATCAAGAGAAATGGCACTGGATGGTATGGAAAATTGTCATCAGTGGAATTTATCCACAACACTAGGGACTTAGATCTGTGGAGATGCGTGATCACCTTCGCCAGTAGGTTGGGCACATGATGATAGTGATGGTAATTGTTTAGTCCACAACAGCTGAACAACAACCTGATTACTTCCTTGTCTGGAATTTGGCTTAATTTTATCGGTTTGTACTAATTGTCCATGTCCAACAGCCATATGTTAATATTGATTCTCTCCCTCTTTCTTTTTCTTTATTTCTTTCTCTGGACCGTTTCCCATGTCTTGAGGTGTATTTGATATATGGTGCTAATCCCATATTTTTATTGTCCAATCGGCACACCATCGAGTGATTTTGTCAGTTTCCAACCAGCTGCCTTTACTTCCCAGAAAATGTTCTGGTACCCGTTTCTGTCGATTCTATGTAACATTTTTTTTTAAAGAAACAAAGAAATCTATTGGTGGGAATATGTAATGGTAAAAAAGAAATCCTGTAATGCTGTTTTCTTCTTATCTGTCCACAGGAATGGCCCATTAGTTGTGTAGTGGGTGCTGTTGGAGGTTATTCTGTTGGACTTCTGTTGTCTGCTGTGTACTTACCTAGAAAATACTCCACACTGCATAAATCAAAATTCTTTTAATAATAATATATCACAAGCATGCAAATAATAAATATATATTTATTTTTACAAATTAAGTGTTAATTTCTTTTGTTACAATATGAATATTCTTATCTTGTTTGTTTATCATCATTATCATCACAGCCAGTGTAGTTTGTATGTATCCGTGTGTATACCAATGAAAAGTTGAGCATTTCATGACTCTTGCTTGTTGAAGTTATTTATTTTACCCCAGAGATTTTTATAAATGTAAATAATAATAACAGAGTAATTTTTTGTTGTTGCTTTTTCAAGGAAAGAAATAGAAACTGTGAAAATGTTAAAATAGTTAGCAGTTGTATAACAGATCAACCATTAAAACACATTACAGATAGATATAATGTCATCATTTGCATTATGGAGGTAAAATTCATAAAACTTATTGCAGCTATGTAATTGTAAGGCTTGTTTCAATATAATCCCATGTACGTTGAGCAATTTATTATAATATGTACATTGAGCAACTTTATCAAAATATTTTCCACCGTGTACATTGAGCAATTTATTTTCAAATGTCCAGATTATTTGGCTACTAGAGGATTTTACTTTCATAACTAACGCGATTGTTTTGAATCCAGATCACAGCAGGACTTTAAATATACAGGCTGCTTGTAACCAGGTCACAACAATGCTTAAATACATGTTGTGGTAAATTACATCCCTGACTGTATTGAGGAAGGAAAAAAAATGGCAGGGAACTGGTCACTCCACCTCATAATGCCATTTCCTAGTATATGTTAAACCAGCAATATTTCACACCCTTACAGCAGGGGGCTGAATGAATGATTTTACATGAGAACTATTTTACATCATACATTAAGCACACAGAAAGGTTGAGTGCCTCAGTGACATATATTGGGCTGCTATCATCAGTATTGCATCAGCAGTAATCATCACAACTTCAGCCTGCCATCATCATTTAGCATATCCTTTGCAGACGGTTGTTTCCATTACAGCCTACTGGAAAGACTCTTAGTCTCTGGCCAGTTCCCCAGCCTTGTGTATTTTCATGCCCAAAGTGTCTTTAATCTCTTGTGTCCACCTTCATCATGGGCAACCTCCAGGACCATGCCTTCCATCAATGTCATCTCTACTGCCTATAATACCTTGTGGTGTAGAATGGGGGGGGGGGGGGTCTTGAGCCTGAGGGATTAAGGCTGCCTGGCTAGTGCAGTCACCACAAACTGCGCAGGTTAGGGTTTTTATTTTTACCCCTGACAGAAAAATGACCACACCTTACTAGTTAGTTAGTTAGTCGACAGATCATCCTCATTGCACATCGAACCATTCAGTCCATAAGTGCTCGGATCCCCTCCTCAGCAAATCCCGCAACGTGTAGCGGCTAATGACGCCAGTTCTGTGTTGGTTTATCAATCTTCTTTGGCTTCCTGCGTAGTGTTCTTGTTTGGCCACCCCTCTTTTAATTTGCTACTCTCGCAGTCTGGCCATTGTTGTAGATTCACAGTCATCACTTGGTTCTCGCAAAAGTCTTACTTCTCGTAGAGTATTCAGAATGTCGGCCTGGTCCTCCACAGTAGCCTCACCTGCGAGCTTGTCAGCCCGCTCATTTCCTTGTACTCCCGCATGCCCTGGCATGAAGATGAAACTAATCTTTGCCAGCCGAGACCGCTCCAGAGGCAGAAACCATTCTCTTCGGATCGACCCCTCCTCTATCCTCTTGATCATGTTCATTGAGTCGCTAAGGAAACAAGCCCTAGTGAATGTCTGTGTCTCGAGCCATGTTATTGCTTTACTTACTGCCATGACTTCCATGGTCAGGCTACTTGTGGTTTCAGTGAAAGCACCAGAGACCTCCTTCACAATTCTCCCTCCGGCCCGAGCTGTAAAGGCCCATGAGCTTCTCACATGTCAGACGACCAACCCATCTGTGTAGATGACCGCGTCACCGTCTAGCGAATTCTCGAAAATCAACGCTTGTACTTCAGCCTCAACAGCAGCCGGATTTTCTTGTCTGCATTTTCTATCTAGTTGGATGCAAACTGAAAAGGATGTGCAGAAGTCTGTTGGCACTTGCACCCACTCCTCGCCAGGTTCTAAGTCCTCAAGTGAACATACCTGTTGAAGAATGTCTTCGGCTTGACCCATCCACGACCGTCCTCTTTTTAACCTGCTGCCCTTCACCTTCCTAATTTCACTATGCAGTGGATGTTGTGTGTTTGCGTTAATTCTGAGGTAGGCGCATGCCCTGCAACCTTGTATTCTCTCTTCAATGGTTGGAAAATCAAGAAGGTAGCGCATCGCCCTGCATGCTGTATCTCTTGTACATCCAAGAATAATGCGCATAGCTTCATTCTGTATCCTTTCCATCCTTTCTATCTGCTTATGGCTGAGAGTCAGGATTGCCATTGCATACTCCAAAACAGACATGACCAGCCCCTCGTACATAAGACATAGATGGCGCTGCTCACAGTTTGCTACCGCCATCACCCGCATCGCTGCCAAACCCCGCTTGGCCTTTGTTATCACCTGGTCTATGTGCACATTATAAGCAAGGCTTCGATCAAACTGTATCCCCAGGTAATTCATTGCCTGCGTTCTTTCCACCGTCTCTGAACACAGCATTACAGTTGGTGTTGGATTGTTGACAATATGATTATTCAACGAGAACTAAGTCACTGTTGCCTTTGTTGGGTTGACCATTGCCCCAGCTTCATCACACCAAGTACTTATACAATTGAGTTCGGTTTGTAGTTCCACAGCAACCTCCTCTCTATCCTTACCCTGACGATACACTAAAACATCATCGGCATATGACAATGTCCTGCCAGGTCCAGTGATCTGCTTACTGGTGATTCTCACTGTGTAGGCGTTGAACAGTACCGGAGATAATGGTGATCCCTGTGGTAGGCCAGGATATATTGTTGTTGGTTCCGAAGTCCAACTGCCACATCTAAAAACTACTTTCCATTGGAAGAGGGCTGCAGCGATCCAACTAAGGAGGAATGGACTTACGTTTAGTTCGAGAAGCTGAAACATTAAAATATCCAGTGGTACTCTGTTGTATGCGTCCTCAAGATCAATCGCTGCAGCAACGGTTTCAGTGCCTGAGTGGAAACCTTCATAGACATCCTGGGCAAAGACTGCTGCATTGGTCCAGGTTTCTCTTTTTGAATGGTACCCACCCAGGGTAGGTGGGAAAACACCTTGCCTCTCTAGTTGGCTTGATATTTTCCTGGCAATTACCTTCTCCAGCAGCTTGCCTATTGTATTCTGCATGGTTATAATTCGATATCCCTGAATTTTTTTTGTGGTCTTTGTCAGGCTTCGGCAAGGGAATCAGATAGCTGTGTCCGGGAAGGTTAACCCGGTCAACAAATGCCCGCAGAAGTCGGATGTGTCGGCCTAACGGCGCAAGAACGCAGCTCTGCTGTAAACAGGCACAACACAATCACATCCGGAAAAAAAAACTCCGGATGAACGAAGAAGAAGAAGAAGTAGAAGATAGCTGTGTAACCATTCCTCCTTGATGCTAGCACTCCCTATACTGTTGTTGTACATGTCTGCTAGTTTCTCTAGCTCATTGTCGGTACACCTATTTATGTCGTCGTATCTTATGCCATCAGGACCTGGAGCACTGTTTTTTGATCGTCGAAGCACAGCCATGATTTCTTTCACTGTCACTGTGTCTTCATCCGAAGTTTTCTGGGCCTTGCATCTGTCTGAGGTGACCTCCTTGGCCAGATTTTGGCCTCCCATGTCTGTCTGGTTGCTCTGCTCAAGGTAGCGTTCAAAGAGGGCTTTGCCCTTGTCCTCGTCAGTCCTCTGCCAGATGAGGTCAGCACCTTGGAAGTCAGAAATGCTCTTATTCTTGACTACACCACTCATGCTTTTATGTAGTCGCCAGAACAATTTCAGTGACTTGTCTGTGCTTACACTTTGACACACCTCTGGCCATTTTTCGCTTTTAACAACCTTGACCAGTTTTTTGAAATAGCTTACTTTTGTGTGCATCTCTCTTTCTAAGTGCAAGCAGGGACTAGGATGACCAGCTCTGTTCTTCTTGGCATTTTGCCATCTCCTTACAGCACTACGCTTATCCACCCAAGCCTTCTCCACCTCGAAACTCCACCACGGTGGCTGCTCCCAGCTTTTTTTCCTGCCCTGAAACGTTCTGCGCTTGTCACGTCTTATTTTACTCACCACATCTTGCCCTGTACTGTCATACTGGAACGTCTTTACCTTTAGCTTGTGCTGCCTGGTTCTGCCTTTCTCCACCAGTATGCTGCAAGGGTGGTGGTCGCTGCCATGGTGTCCTAGGACACCCCATCTACACACTGTAGTGAGTGAAGGTGAAACTAGCGCCAGATCAATAGCACTGTCCTCATCGCCCGGACGGCTTGCTGTCCTGGTGACACAGCCACTGTTGATACAAACCAGGTCGATGGTTTCCAGTGCAGTCTCGAGCTCCTCCCCCTGTGTATTGGAAGAAGTGTTTCCCCATGATCTGCCTTTAGCGTTGAAGTCACCACAGAAAATAACATTTCTCTCGTGGCCTAATATGCCACTTAAGCACTGCCACTTCTGGGCGTCCACACTGGCATTGCGGGCATAAACATTAACCAACGCGAATGGTATACTGGAATGAACTCTCAACGCCTGTATTTGTATATCGTCACTGTCCCAACTGGACATGTCTAGCTCTGACGCCACCATGCTGTCGCGAATGAGAATCGCCATTCCCAGATGTCGTCTGTTGTAGAAACATTTGAAGCCGGCAATTTGGAGTAGCTGATCGCCCAGTCTCGTCTCCTGGAGTGCTACAATGTCGTTCCTGTAAACTAGGGTTTCTAAAATAGAGCCCCGTTGTTTTACACTGGCACAGTTCCAATATAGAATACGGATATTCCTGAGTCCTAGACGGTGACACTTGAGTCTAAAACGCCTCAAACCACCACGCTTACCTTGCTTCTTTCTCCTTACTGAGGCTTGGAACCCGGGTCTCCAGAAGGAGGGCCCGTCATTCTTGCCACTTGGTCAACCGCACCTCTGTTCTTGTTCATGCCATCCAAGTAGTCCAAGATATTTGCAACATTCATCTTAGAAACCATTCTAGGGAGTCTCCGTGGTGAAGTGGTCAAGCCGTCTGATTCGGGCTCTGAAGGTTGTGGGTTCGATTCCGGGCCGCGTCCTTCAGTTTACGAGTGCATATTTTTTTAGACTCCTGGGGGTCATCGCTGGAGCAACAGAGTTTGTGCTTTGTTCAGTGCTTTCCGCGCTGCGGAAAGAGACTGAGCTATATGGGATAATAACTCGGTGCAATGAAGTCGACCCTGTCGACTTTTAAGCAACTGTTTTTTTTTAAAGCTCCTCTGTTGTTTCTAAGCCACTGTTGTCTTTAATAAAGCCAAAGTAATTCAGTTTCTGAACCGGTTTTTGGTTTTGTTTATTGTTGATCTTCTTCAGTTTTCTCCAACCTACCAGTATCAGGAAGTGGCTGAATCAACTTAACTGATTTATATGTACACATATTTATAATGGTAATCCATCCATCCATCATGTGCCATGCCAGTAAGTGTGAGCGGCCATGACTCGCCATTTCATTCGATCACTAGAGTCGTGGATCAGCTCAGTGTTCTTGTCTCGACCAAAATTATAATACAAATCTTTGAACTTATATCTAGTTCATTTCCGCAGGTAAGATAATAAATACTGTACTTGTTGAAAAAAAAATGACTTTTAAAAGTAAAATGTTTGTCCCTTTCTCAGTCAGCAGTTATGACATCCACCATATCTTACAATTCATTTGTGCTTCTTGCTGTTAGCACCGGTTAGCATGATGTAGATTATTATAACAATGCCAGAAACAATCAGTACATGTTTTTTTTTCATATTAACAAGTGGAAAAATGTTTTGGGGTCAGATGAATTATGTGAAGTCAGGGGCAGTAATAACCTCACCAGTGTTTGAACCCTACTTTATATATAATAATTGTGTGACACATTCTCTCTCTCTCATTCTCTCATTCACTCTCTCTCTCTCTATCTCATTTTCTCTCTCTCATTTTCTCTCTCTCTCTCTCTCTCTCTCTCTCTCTCTCTCTCTCTCTCTCTCTCTCTCTCTCTCTCTCTCTCTCTCTCTCTCTCTCTCTCGCTCTCTCTCTCTCTCTCTCTGGTCTGCTTCGATACAAGTGAAATAAAGTCAGATTTGCACTCTGCACATTTAAGATTTCTTGGCAGTTGGAAATTGTAAAGAATAGGCTGTAATCAGTCCCTGCCTTGGCAAAATTACAAATCATAAAAGCTACTCATAGTCGAATATTTATACCATGTTGGTCATTCACATTATTGTGGAAGGTAAGTGAATACTCACACTAATTTCCCAAGAATAAGTTTATGGACAGACATGAAACTAGATTTATGGTGGAGTTACATGTTCTGATATAATTCATACCAATTTTCCAACTAAATATTCTGATATGACATGACACACTTCTGATTTTCTAGTTTCCATGACTTCTGACGTTATGAATAGAATCTCCATTATATGCTCGTAATTCTTTCACAAAATAAACACTTATGCCAGCAGGCTTGCATTACTTGTTTCCTCGATGCTTCATGTTTGAGAATAGCTGCTGTTTCTCTGGGCTGTTACTGTATGCAGGTTCTGTCAACACAGTAGGATCATGCATGTATGTATCAGCATCCTTTGTGTTATCATCTTCACTGGTCATTTTTTGAGCACCTGTATAAGCGAGAGATTTATAATTGTTACTCATATCTTATGTACAGCAACTATTATGGTAAATGTAACACAAGAGCAGACATATATTATGGTATACACAGATTGAGATGAAATGACATGCTGAGGCAGAACAACATGAACTCATGTATACGTGCATGTCAGTATTTCAAACTGTTTTGTGTGGTATTGGTGCACAGTAAGACAGACATGGTCAGGGCCATTTCAGAAGAACAGATAAATCATCATAGCCTAGATAAAATTGTACTGCAGGGAGTGACCAGAGGAACTGGCCGACACTCTGTACTCAGAGGAAAGGTCAGATGGACACTTAATGAGGTGGCATCTGGTACCATTAGTTAAGGGACAGACAGGAAGACTTTGTTGAGGCTTTGCAGTTACCATAGAGATAACAAATGTTCCACATTTGAACAGTATCAATGACCATGTGTGTTATGTAGTTAGCCGCAATATGATTCATCAATTCTCCTGATATGATATATAATTCTACAGTATGCACCTGACGAGATGCAATGAATTATGACAGGCAATAAATTGTGGAACTTATTGTTTGTGGCTTCTATGCTTTATTACTCAACATTCTTCTATAATAAAAAAAAAAAACAGCAGACAAATCTAATTATATATGTTTCGTTGTCTCCAAATTCACTCAATATCATCTCTCTTGTGGTAAATAAATTATCAGATATTTACATTATTACTTTTGAAAGTTATTTCCGTGTCCTGCCTGACAGCAGCAAGGATGTAAAACTAAAAGATGGCAACCATGATTGGCCACGCTTTCTGGCATGGCACATGATACTGACTTTTGAAAACATAACTTACCATAGGATGAAGGCTTTTTGTTATCAAATGAGTTCTTGATATGCTGCTCAGAATTGACTGTTTTCTGTTTCTCATTCCTTGTTCGTGCTTTCTCAGCACGGAGGTACAACACAACACCAACCCCTAACGCCAGTACACACAAGTTGAACCAGAAAGCACAGACAGCGCTCACAAGAGGCCAATTGTAAAGAAAATATCTGTTGAAAATCAATTTATTCAGAGTTTTTAAAAAACCTGAGCATGTGCACACACACACAAACACATATATACATATATCATCATCATCAAATATGTTCAACTTTTGAACTCTTGTTGAATGGCCATAAAGATTCCTGTTCATTTCATTCCATAGTTGCTTGTCTTGTGCCATTCTGTTTAATTCCATGCACATCTGCATCACAAGGAGCGGCTGTAAGAATTTGAAACCAATTGGGAAATTTTGAACACACCAAACAAGGTGTTAGACAGAGGTTTGTGTGTTATCAGCCAATCTGTTCAATTAGTACAGTGAAATAATAATGAGATCCATACAAGTCATGCCAGGAATATCAGTTGGTGGGCATAAGGTAAACAGTCTGCGCTACGCTGATGACATAGTTGTGATCACTGAAAATGAAATGCAGTTACAAGAAATTTTAGATATAATTGCAACAGAAAGTCAAACAAAGGATTTAGTCTGAAAAAAAGAACTAATGGATATTACATAGAAAAATGGTATACCTAAACGCAACTTCAAAGTGAATGGAACCAGTCTGAAACACGTCAATGTATTTAAGTGCTAGGGTACTTTATGAATAGCAATTGGAAGATGTATTATGGAAGTTAAATTTAGAAGAGCCAAAGAAAGGCAGCATTTCACACAGATGAAGAATATTCTCTGCAATTTATCTCTGTCCATCGATGTGAGGGAAAAGCATTCTTACTTTAGCTATGTTGAGCTAATCTTGACATTCGGAAACAAATCGTGGACACTTAGCAGACTAGTGAGGAATTATATGGAAACATCGGAGATGTAGTTTTATAGAAGATTGATGAAAACACCGTGGATGAATAGGATGAGCAATGAATATAATATATCTTGAAAGAAGTAAACTGGCGGACGAAGAAGAAGAAAAAAGTTAACTCACAATAAGAATTGGTTACTAGCAATCAAAGAAGACCGCCCACATTCTTTGGGCAAGTCACAAGAAAGGGAAAGCTGGACTACATCGTCGGTACGGAATAGTTGGAGTGGATGAAAGGCAGAGGGGAGACCAAAAGAGAAGATGCTGGACAGTTTGACACCATGGTATGGAAGAACATCAGTATCAGAAATGACTGGCATAACATGAGACAAAAGGCTATGAGAGACCTGATCACCAAAGCCCCACGGCACGAACTATATGATTATGACTGCATTGATAAATATGCTCGTGTCTGCTTTATAAATATTGTCTTTGGTCTGCCCGTTCCCCAGTATTTTGTCATCTAGTACTTTCTTTGGTGCGTATGTTTGCTGCTGACCCAGTATTTTGTCATCTAGTACTTTCTTTGGTGCGTATGTTTGCTGCTGACCCAGTATTTTGTCATCTAGTACTTTCTTTGGTGCGTATGTTAGCTGCTGACCCAGTGGTCATGTTCGAGTCTTCATCGAGGCGGATTCTAATAATTAACCTATGCTCCCAGGTCGACAAAGCCTAAAATGGGTACCGGGAATTGTCCTAAGAAATAAAGGGTACTATCGTAATACTGACCATATCACCCATCAAGTGCTGATTGGTTATTAGACATATGGTCAGTAGTATGGACACTTGCTAAACAAGCTGAACAGCGCATAAATGCCTTTGAATATAAATGTTATGGACGATTTCTACGAATATCTTCGATAAAGAAAATAACTAATGCATCCATACTTCAAGAGCTGAATATTGAAGAAGATTGGCTATTAAAGATGATAAAACAAAGTTAATTAAAATATTTTGGTCACTTGAAACGTCACGAAAGTTTGGAGAGAACAATAATGAAGGGGTATATGCCTGGGAAGAGAGGAAGAGGTAGGCCAAAGAGGAGATAGGTGCAGGATGTGGTGGATGATCTCCAGATAGATGTATCGGACGCGGGACATCTTGCTTATGATCGAGCCGTTTTCCAGAAGGTTATTATGGGAACCTGGTTCTGCAAAGAACTGAATGAATGAAAACATACCATCCGCTTTTATTTCCCACTATATATAGCTACCATGTTTAGGTTGGGTAGATCTGAGAGCCCAAGTCAATCATTTGAACTTCCCGACTTAGGGTAGCTAAGGTAAAATATGTGTCTCGTTTCCATTCCAGTATTTCTACACATCGCTACTGCTCATCTGTGTGTTGACGTGTGGTGGAATTTACAGTTATGCGGCAATCTGAAACAAAGAGCTTACCAATCAGGGCCCCAAACCACCTCACAAAAATGATCTTGTTAAAGTATAGGTTTTAAGAGCTAAGAACGTTAATGTCGTACCAGATTATAAAGACTTAAAGCTAGTACGAGGGTAGGTCAGAAAGTTATGCATCACAATTATTATCTGTTTAACCGGTAATAACATACACATGAAATTTAGTCGCAGTGTTCATGCACATGTGAGGCAAACATTTATACTCCTCAACGCAATCCCCATCAACTTAACTGCTTTACGTCATCTTGAAACAAGAGTATGTATCACAGATCTGTATCATATATTGTCCTGTTCTCGTAGCCATTTCTTCACCGCATTCATTAATCACTCCCTCATTGTCTTCAAACTTTAGCCCACGGATAACATTTTTAAGGGGGCCGAAAAGATGGAAATCAGATTTGGCAGGTCTGGACTGTAAGGTGGATGGGGCAGTACATTCCATCCATCCATCCATCATGTGCCATGCCGATAAGCGTGGGCGGTCATGTTCTGCCATCTCACTCGATCACCAGAGTCGTGGATCAGCTCAGTGTTCCTGTCTCGTCCAAGCCATCCAGGTATTTACTTCTCGGTATTCCCCTTGTTCTCTTCCCTTCGATCCTGCTAGTTGTCACCAAGTTCTCCAAGTCACTTCTTCTCATAACATGCCCAAAAAATTTAGATTGTCTACGTCTAATGACTCTAATCAGTTTACGATCTTCATTTGTTTCTTGAAGGACTTATTCAATGGTTTTTCTGTCTGTCCACGGTATTCTTTGCATTTTCCTCAGAAACCACATTTCCACGGCCATTAGCTGTTTTTTCAGCTTGACTGCTTATTGTCCACGCTTCACATCCATACAAAAGTATAGGTTCTATGTAGCACTTCAACACTCTTTTTCTCGTTTCAATTGATATCTTTTTATTGGTCAGTATGTTTTTCATCTTGCAAAAGGCAACCTTCACCATGGCAATTCTTGTTCTATCCTCTTCAAGGCATCTCCCATCAGATGTTATGACTGTGCCGAGATAACTGTATCGATTCACTTGCTTAAGCATATGCCCATTTACTTGTATGTCACATTTCCTTCTTCCCAGTGACGATCATAATCTGTGTCTTCTTAATATTCAGTTCTAACCCTAGTTGTTCAGTGTGTGCAACAACCGCATCTACTAAATTTTGCAGGTCCTGTTCATTGTCTGCAATCAAGACTGTATCATCTGCATATCTAATGTTATTGATGTATCGTCCCCCAATGTTGATTCCTTCTATATCCTCTATACTTCTGAAAATATTTTCACTGTACAGAGAAAAAAGACAGTACATTCCACCACTCGTAAAACTGCCAGCAGATAATGTTCAATATTAATCTGGCTTATACTAATACTAAGTATAGAAAGCATAGAGAGAACAAGATCTAATCTTCAACTACACCTTCGGGCAGACAAGGGGCACCAAGGAGAAACTTACTTCAGTCCAGTGAACTTTGCTGATAGCCTGAGAGTGGCAGAGTAAACTTCAATCACGTGACTGTGAACTTCAACAACTGCACCAACTGAAGGGTGGTACTGAAAGACATTGAACATAGTTAACCAACGATTAGTTCACTTGTCTTTTCAACTCTTTGTATACTGAAAATAAGCCACGTGATCATGCTGATACTGTGCGTTAAATATACTATACTTCCTTTGATATTTTGGTCCAAAAATGCCACCAATTATTTCAAATTTATCATATTGTGTGCCTAAAATATCACAAACCATTAGAACTGGCTCATATTTTGGGTTGAAAAATGCCATCAGTAATTTTAAACAGCTCCATATTTTGGCCCCAAAAATATTACACGCGATGTGAAAAGTCTCACTTTTTGGATTTTAGAAACTAGTAAAATATATATAAAGAGATTGTTAAGGAGATTCAGTAGACTGTAATTACACCATTCCATAATATATTTCTACGAACACTGGACTTTTGGAGAAAACATTGAATAGTACCAAATCCAGACAATTAAGATAGGCTGGCTGTATACAAAAACACAACTCCGTTTTTAAAGGAAGTAACGGAGTAAACGATTTTCCACGCCACAAAACCCGTTTGGATGTGGTGCTAGCCCCATAATGTTGCAGACCAATCAACATTCGAATTTTGATGTGGTCAGGATGACATTGACTGCATTTACTTCCCATAAGATTTCCTGGAATCAATTTTATCCTCGAAATCCAGGTCAATTTTTAAAAGCCCGTTGAACACATGACCACTTGTCCGACAGGCAAACGTAGTAGCCACATTGTCTCCGCTGTGGAAGGATGTACTGGTGGAAATAGTTCAGGAAAGTATGCAAGAAGAAGACAACGTTACTTATGAATTGACAATATCTGGAGTTGGATTGCAAGTAGTATGTGAGTGCACAGTGAATATGCAAGACAGAAGGTGTTATTGCTTATTGCAGCCAATTCTACCCCCCCCCCCCCTCTCTCTCTCACTCTCTCTCTCTCTCTCACACACACACATATACACATTGAGATTTATATATACAGATATCTATTTTGTTTTCCCCTTTGCTTCTGTACTAAGTATTAGTTACTCAAATCCCCTTTGTATTGTTGACAAATATATTATGTTGTCATCAAAGTCCAGGATTCATATTCATCTGACTAACAAAGGGATCGTATTGATCCTCTTCAATACTTTCTGTAACATTCCTCATGATATTGTCAATATATAAGTTAAACAGATATGGTGACATATAACTAAAGGTTGCTAAAATCTGAACTGTAGATAAGCGGACCTATCTGCTGAGAGGTACTCTTCCTCACGATCACCACACAGTTACCAGCCTTGCACTCTAATATGAGTGGCACCTTGCAGTCTTGACAGACCAAAGTTTATGAGTTGGAATTTGGCCAAAATTCCATCACAATGCCTGGGCAGAGCTTCAGAGAACGTGTGATGCCCACGCAGCATGTTCCCTCTCTCGGCCTTGCCTTATTTATTCCAGAGGAATGGATAACCAGTACGTCTGGAACAAGGTAGGCTGCAGACTCTGGCGGCTCAGCGTCAAACCTCCGAGACCTCACCCACACGAGCAGGAGGTGAGTGGTGACCGGATCCTAACACCCTTGGGGCACGACTTAGAGACGCTCAGCCTTGTGGGGTTTGTTTTAATTAGACCGTCGGATTCCCCTGGTCCTACCAGTTCTGAGTTGACTGTTGAATGTCAGCCGACGCTGACGACGTCGGGGAGACGCCGCCGCATAGCTGGGGCGGTCCACGGGAAGGTTGCAGTCACGTTCCGAGCTCGGCCGGCCCGCCGACTATCGGCGGCGGCGGCTTCGCCCAGCCCGGGCCCATCCCAGTCCCGCTTCGTAGCCCGGCCCGACCGACCCAGCCCTCATAGCCAATCCTTTTCCCGAAGTTACGGATCCAATTTGCCGACTTCACTGCTGTCAATATAACACTGTTAATATCACACTGTTCATATCACACTGTTCATGTCACACTGTCAATATCACACTGTTAACATCACACTGTTAATATCACACTGTTAACATCACGCTGCCGCCCTCCCTGGCGAAGGAAGAGCGACATTGTTCGTAATCCTGTATATCCACGTGGGGGAAAACAGCTGCGCGAGATTCGGCAGGGGATCGCGCCGCGCTGGTAACTTACGGGGGTATGTGAGCCTGTCGTTCAGAAAGCAATGGCAAACTACTGAACGTAAAACTTGCCTAGTATAACAACAGCAGCTGAAAAATGCTGGTGTTGACTGCAACGTCCTGTAAGAGATATGCGACTTAAAAATAAATATATATCACTCTGGCCACCGTCACTTCCTTAGACATTTCCTGGTAACCATTTGAGGCGGACTCGATCTATGAACGCGGGAATATTTTAAAACTCAGCCTGGATGCGAATTCGAATACATGACCACAGGGCCAGCAGGCACGGCGCTATCGCTGCCCCTGGTTTAAAATGTTTCTGTTGTCAAGTTTGTCTCTAGCTTCCATTTCTTTCCTTTACCTTCTCACAGTGCTAATCAATCCACGTGGAATTGTTTCTATAATGTAAATAAATAAGTTACGTGAGAGATAATGAGAGCAAACTCACATAGTTATCCACAAAATTTGGGATCAATTCCACTGTGAGCGACCGCTTCTGCTCCAACAAGCCAATGAAACTTAGCGGCTTCAAAAAGACAGCATCCAACATTCTCATGACGATTGATCTACGTTGAAACACTGTCTGAAATCCAAGAACAAAAAAAAAGTAAACAGGTTTCCGACGAGAACATGCGTGTTATTAAACAAGAGATTATTTAAGATTTATTTGCAACAAAATATTTAAAAGCTTTATAACTTTAAAACTATTAACGGTATTTAAAATAATCAGACACAAGTTGTATGTTATAATGAATACACGCCCGTTTTGTTATATATATAAAACAAGAACATTTAATTTCATTTGCATAAAATAACAAAGCTCAATCTTTAAATGAGAATCTCGCGAAACAGAAACCCGATGTGGTTATGTGATGTACATAATAAAGCCATCATATTTTGTAGGTCAGAATGCATTAGAGAGAGACAAAGATCGAGCGAAATGGCGAAATCATGACCGCCCACGCTTACCGGCATGGCACATGAAGGATGGTTAGATGGATGGATGGACTAGTCTACACACATTTGGAATCTAACCAGTGTTCGCTTGTGCCGAGTCTCTTTGTGCGATCTACGGGAAGCCATTGAAGCACTGATGGACGTATTCGTGTGCAATGATGGTGATCTTTAACAAAACAGACAAAATTTCATATCTAACAAAGGGTACAAGTTTACAAGTTTAAAATTATGATGTGTGTGAGTGGAATGCCGGACAACCAACGGAGGGTGGGGACTTACTGATTCCGACATGCTGAGCGATCGTTGTGATCTGACCGTTATATTCCCATCTTTGTCGTGCATTTTGATGACAACCATGAACATACCTGGTGAGTGTAATTAATGAACAGACGAGATTAACGTAGAGTAAGGTAATGAAACATTGCGGTGTGAACAGAATTACTATGTAAAGGTATTTTACATCGTTATTGATATATCGGCCCGTCTCTCTGGCCGAGGGGTTACACCACTTTCTACGTAATCCCGTTTATCACGCAGAGTCTCGTAGCGGGCGAGAACTGGGAGCGGTTCGTCCCCCGCTGGTGACTTGCGGGATAACTGAGCCGGCCGCTCAGAAAGCAATGGCAAACTACTGAGCGTAATCTTGCCAAGAAATCAACAGACAACTGAAATATGCTGCTGTTGACAGCGATGTCCTGTAAAGGATATGCGAATTAAAAAAAAAAAAATTGATAAGTCGGGACGCTCCGTGGCGAAAATGTCAAGCCGTCTGTCTTGCGCTCTGAAGGTTGTGGGATCGATTCCGGGCTACGTCTTTCGGTTCACGAGTGAATTTTTCTCTAAGACTCCTGGGGGTCGTCGCTGGAGCGTCCTGCGGAAATAGACCGAGCCATAAGGGATAAAACCCGGTGCAGTGAAGTCGATCCTCTCGACTTTTAAGACTGTAAGACTTTTTTATGTTGTTGTGTATGTCTGCGTCTAGCAATGTGAAGAATCTTAGATGCTTGTTTGTAGTATTTAAATGCGTAATCACGAGGGGGCTGCGTGGTCTCGTGGTATGGCGTCCGCCTTGAGTGCCGGAGGTCACGGGTTCAATCCCCGGTGAGGACCGGGATTTTTTCACGTGGACTTCTAGTAATAAAATTTCCCCTGGTCTCTGGGTAGTGAGATCGGACACCCGTGTGTACTGTTGCGCACGTAAAAAATCCCTTGGCAGTTGGAAATGGAAAAAGAGTAGCCTAACCGCTCTGCCCAGGCAAAATCTCGAGTTAAAAATCTACCCAAAGTATTTCAGGATCCTCACCGGTGCTACGGAGTTCGTGCACTGAGCTGAGTTTCTCCAGTCTCAGGTTTGAGTTAGGAGTAGAACGGAGCACTTATGTGTTACACCCGTGTGCCGTGATGTTGATCCATTGACTAAACTAAACTAAATAAATAGACCTAATCACAGTCACTGATGATGTGCTTTTTCTGTTTTGTTCGCTCGCTTTGATCTCAATCGTAGTCCATACACGTGCCACAACTTCCTCTGTTCTGGACTGATTCTTGTGTGTGGATTGGCTTTTCCTATTACCAGTGTCCCTTGTAATCAGGCGAAACTACTTCGATTTCTCAGATACTTGTAATTTACTTCCCTAAGTCAAGGACGGCCGGTCTCCCTGGCCTAGGGGTTAGCAGCTTTCTCCGTAACCCCGAATACTCTCGTGGTTGACATGAGCGCACGAGAAATGGAAGCGGTTCGAGAGTATGGAGCCGGTCGCTCAGAAAGCAATGGCAAACTACTGAGCGTAATCTTGCCAAGAAATCAACAATCAGCTGAAAGAAAGGAAAAAAGGATATGCAAAATATTTTTTTAAAGTAAGGACGAGAAGTCAACACTTTAGTTCAATTGATAAGAAAGTGTAGGGGTTGAACTAGTCACTGAAGTTCCCCTTGATTAAATCTAATTTAGTACAATTGTCGTCCAACTCTTTCAGCAATGTTTAATGTTTGAGGGGCTCCTCCTCTTGAATACAGACTAAGAGTTATAAATGCTCTTACATTTTACATGCAAAAAAGTAAAAGATACGCTCTGAGAAGTATGGTGTTAGTTCTATATTTTGCCTGCTCGGTGACGAAGCGGTTACGGACGCTGTTCGTAATCCAGCATAGAAACACAGATGCGGGCGATTTGACATCAGACCGCCTTGCGTTGGTTTTTTACGAAATGATATGGGTACTGGTGGTTCAAAAATCAATGGCAAACTACTGAACGTAAGCTTGCAAATAAATCACAGCAAACATACTGGTGTTCACTGCGAAGTCCTATAAAGGATATGCAACTAACTTTTAAAATATATTTTTGTATCAACTAATCAGTACTCGTGGAGTGATGTGGTCAACATCACACTGGCACATTTACCGCCCTTGGCATGTCCTCATACCAATTTTAGGCTGGGTCAACGTGCTAGCGCAGGTCAATTTAAAAAAAGAAAATTATCTACCTGGATGCTTTTTCAAATACATGACTTCTGGGCCGGCTGGAAAACATGCTAGCCACTGCTTTACCTCGGCTCCAATTTTACTTGCGGTCAAAGCATTCTTAAATAAATCTGGCCACTTCCGCTGTGTATTTAGAACACAGAGCCAAGTCCAGGAACCTGCTGCTGGTATGCCAAGCGTTATGGCCGTCACATTTTGTAGGTCTAAATGCAGGGAAGAATAGGTGGCCAGATTTCCCCTCCTACAGCGAGTAACAAGAGATGGCATCCGATCATTGTCTGTCCCCGCTCCTGCCATTGTCAGCTTCATGTCCTAACCGGTATACCTACGCCCTCTGCTGTGTATTTAGCCATTTTTTATTTTCGAAAGTAATGCAGTAGTAATTTGTTATGGTGGAGTATTTGTTGTGTGCGCTTTCCCTCGTTTTAAGCGCAAGCGAAGTCCATACTTATGCTTGTATTTCTAGTGCACAAACAAGAACACTACGCAGGAAGCCAAAGAAGATTGATAAACCAACACAGAACTGGCGTTGTTAGCCGCTACACGTTGTGGGATTTGCTGAGGAGGGGATCCGAGCACTTATGGACTGAATGGTTCGACGTATAATGAGGATGATCTGTCGACTAACTGACTAACTTTCTAGTGCACTAGGCTGATTTTTGCATATGGATTTTTTGTTTGTTTTTTTTTGTTCGCATATCCTTTACAGGACATCGCAGTCAACATCAGCATCTTTCAGCTGATTGTTGATTTCTTGGCAAGATTACATTCAGTAGTTTAGCTTTTCCTAATACCAGCGTCCCGCGCCATCAGGTGAACCCACTCCGACTTCTGACATATTTGTAATTTACGTCCTCAAGCCAAGGACGAGAAATCAACATTTTAGTTCAAATAACTGGTGTAAGGGCTGAACCCGCTACCTCATCATCAGCACAGAGGAAGTTTCAGAGCGCGCACTGTTATTTCCCCAATTCAGGCGTCTGCTGCGACAGCCTCATGGAACTCAAAGAGTTAATTGGCACTGTCAAGACCTTGATTAGTTCTGGGAAACAAATGCACACAAACCACACGTGTTTGTGCAAGAACCTTAACAAATACGCCACGTGGCTTAAGAAATAATAAACGTGGATGAAGAAATGATTAACAGCCAATGGATTGTGTTGTACTTGCCAGTGTCTCTATTTCGTGGAGAATCCGGTACAACAAGCTCCAACCTCACGGAGTACACCTGTCCGGGGCTGAGCAACTGTTGATAGTATCAAAGTTGTGAGTGTTCATTATATTTCATTAAAGGTATGTCGTCTACAAATGCAGCTTTCCCCCTGTCTTTTGTGGTCATATTTCAATAATACTTCTCACATTTCTTTATTATTATTTTTTTCGATAGTATGTCTATTAACTCTTAGTGGGTGCCCATTTTACAAGCTCAGGTTTTGGAGTGCATTTCGGGTTACGGCTGGTAATAAACATCGACTTGTCATTGTTTCAAAGTACTTATATTTTAAAATCGCACCCCATATTAACACACAAATTAATGACCCATAAAAGTGCTGAAAGGGAAAACGACCCACTTGGTTTTCTTTATTGCTAATAAAAGTTACTTGCCTATCCTTTACAGGACTCGCAGTCAACACCAGCATTCTTACTGGTGTGATCTCTTGGCAAGTTTACGTTCAGTAGTTTGGCATTGTTTTCTGAACGACCGGCACGCACATACCATTTCGTAAAAACAACAAACGCTGTGCGGTTTGCTGCGTAATCGCATGCATCTGTGTTTCTGACGCGGGTATACGGGATTACGAAATGCGTCCGCTACTCACTCACCACGGAGCCGGCTTAGTAGCCATATAACCTACCGCGAATGTCACCAGTAGTGGCTACGTCGGTTTGGGGAGTCTTAAAGGTACAAAGAACAGTAACATACTATAACGTATCATACATGTCGCAAGAGGCTACGAAATCCAGCCAATCATGAACAAAGAAAACTGTGAGTACAATTACATTTACTTCATGTCTAACTCCAGGAGACAAAAACAAAAAAAAGAGAACATCCAATAAACAATTGCATTACATAATCATGCAAGGACACCGCGGTTCAGAATTTACTCCGAGCAAAAGACTAAAGAAATACATTCACAGGTATTAATCTGCACTCATAGAAGTATAGAAAGGAAATAGAGATTGCCATGGGCGAATATAAGGTGGTTCAGCCGGGATCTCGGCAGAAAATAGAGTTTAAAAAAAAAAAAAAGAATGTTGCATGTCCGTTGCAGGACGTTGCGATCATAATCAACCAGATGGTTGATTATATAAACAATTTTATGTACAGTAGTAAGGAGATTAGAATGCACACTAGATAATATAAACATTGAAAGTTATAGTGAGACAATATTAGGATATGAACCTGCAACCTCCACACGACGTCAGATCTCTCCGACGAAACACGTGTATTTTGACGCAAGGCGTGCAAAGGTGTGTGTCGTCATTAGCTCGAGGTGGCGGGGTAAGGGTTTCCCCTTTTAAGGGAGAGGTGAGGCATCTCCTTCCCTCCGTTAAAATTACGACCGCCCCTTGGGCAAAGTGAAATATTCCACAATCAATGGTCATGTCAAGCTGTGTCAGTATAATGTGGCGGTTTGAATTTGAGTGCAGCCGATAGATAGTTGGGTAAAAGAAACAGAATTGTGGGGGGGGGGGGGGGGGGGAATTAAAAGGCAAGATGATGGACTTCATTGCACCGGGTTTTATCCTATATGAATGGCTCGGTCTCTTTCCGCAGGGCGGCCTGCCGAAAACGTTGCACAGAACATGAACTCTGTATCTCCGGCGACGACCAGACGGGAATCGAACCCACAACTTGCGAAATGCGAGACAGACGGAGTAATTACATCGCCACGGGGTTTCCCATAGTTGTAGTCTCAAGTTCGCGACTGTATTCAGGGGATTTCTTAATGGACACGATTGATACGGTCACTGACCTGTATGACCACTGACAATAAAGAAAGCAATCCAAGATTCTGATGATCGTGTGAACATATGACGTTGAGGTGACTAGCCTTCATCAGCAGACAAATACATGCACAAAACACACCATATAAACACGGAGAAGATATCCATTTTATAATCTTTCTAGTCATTCACAAGTCGGATGTTGAAGTCATGTGATCATGTCACCCCAATGTCCCATATTACCTGCAATTCTCTTTAATTCTTGGAACAAACCGATCATGTCTCTGTACAGTTTCGAAATATATTTTACCCATGTTAACATTCCAATGTGTTTGTGAGTGTGTGTGTGTGTAATTTGTTTGGTCTGTTTATATATTGTGTTGCGTGTATGTATTTTATTGCTGATGAAGGCTAGTCGCGGCAACATTCAATGTTTTCAATAATTGTGTTCTGTAAGGTTGCATTACTTTGTGTTATTTTATATTGTTTACATTTCCACAGCTCTACAGCAGTTCCACTAATTGTATTCATTTTTGACGATCTTGTTAGATAGCAAACCGACGAAGACCGATGACGCCTTTCCGCCTAGCACATGATAGTTATGATCACCCACCTGAAAGCACAGCTACCGCATAAGGTCAAAATTCTTTAACATTCATTTAAATGGTACAATACGTAAGCGATGTATCTGGATGACACTTTTACGCGCCTTAAGATGTATTGTGCACACGGTGCTAGATCCACACTTTCATAGACCAATGGTCACTAGGTGGGTGATGACATCAGTATAACACTGGTCATAGACCAATGGTCACTAGGTGGGTGATGACGTCAGTATAACACTGGTCATGGACCAATGGTCACTCGGTGGGTGATGACGTCAGTATAACACTGGTCATGGACCAATGGGCTCTCGGTGGGTGATGACGTCAGTATAACACTGGTCATGGACCAATGGTCACTCGGTGGGTGATGACGTCAGTATAACACTGGTCATGGACCAATGGGTTCTCGGTGGGTGATGACGTCAGTATAACACTGGTCATGGACCAATGGGCACTCGGTGGGTGATGACGTCAGTATAACACTGGTCATGGATCAATGGTCACTCGGTGGGTGATGACGTCAGTATAACACTGGTCATGGACCAATGGGCACTCGGTGGGTGATGACGTCAGTATAACACTGGTCATGGACCAATGGGCTCTCGGTGGGTGATGACGTCAGTATAACAATGGTCATGGACCAATGGGCTCTCGGTGGGGGATGACGTCAGTATAACACTGGTCATGGACCAATGGGCACTCGGTGGGTGATGACGTCAGTATAACACTGGTCATGGACCAATGGGCTCTCGGTGGGTGATGACGTCAGTATAACACTGGTCATGGACCAATGGTCACTCGGTGGGTGATGACGTCAGTATAACACTGGTCATGGACCAATGGTCACTCGGTGGGTGATGACGTCAGTATAACACTGGTCATGGACCAATGGTCACTCGGTGGGTGATGACGTCAGTATAACACTGGTCATGGACCAATGGGCACTCGGTGGGTGATGACGTCAGTATAACACTGGTCATGGACCAATGGGCACTCGGTGGGTGATGACGTCAGTATAACACTGGTCATGGACCAATGGGCTCTCGGTGGGTGATGACGTCAGTATAACACTGGTCATAGACCAACGGGCACTCGGTGGGTGATGACGTCAGTATAACACTGGCCATGGACCAATGGTCACTCGGTGGGTGATGACATCAGTATAACACTGGTCATAGACCAGTGGTCACTCAGTGGGTGATGACGTCAGTATAACACTGGTCATAGACCAATGGGCTCTCGGTGGGTGATGACGTCAGTATAACACTGGTCATGGACCAATGGTCACTCGGTGGGTGATGACATCAGTATAACACTGGTCATAGACCAATGGTCACTCAGTGGGTGATGATATCAGTATAACACTGGTCATAGACCAATGGGCTCTCGGTGGGTGATGACGTCAGTATAACACTGGTCATGGACCAATGGTCACTCGGTGGGTGATGACATCAGTATAACACTGGTCATAGACCAATGGTCACTCAGTGGGTGATGACGTCAGTATAACACTGGTCATGGACCAATGGGCACTCGGTGGGTGATGACGTCAGTATAACACTGGTCATGGACCAATGGGCACTCGGTGGGTGATGACGTCAGTATAACACTGGTCATGGACCAATGGGCTCTCGGTGGGTGATGACGTCAGTATAACACTGGTCATAGACCAATGGTCACTCGGTGGGTGATGACGTCAGTATAACACTGGTCATGGACCAATGGGCACTCGGTGGGTGATGACGTCAGTATAAAATTGGTCGTCTTTACTTCCCGAGATATTTCTTGGTACCCAGTTTAAGTTTGAGTCGATCTGGGAGCCTAGGTCAGTTTTAATAATCCTCCTGAGAGCGGATTATTGGGTATAAGATGCTAATCTCATTTTTATAGACCAATGGGCACTCGATGAGTGATGTGGTCACCATTACCCCAACCGCCTTTACTTTTCAGAAAGTTATCAGGTACCCGTTGTAGCATGGATAGACAGACCTTGGATCTTAGTTCCATGAAAAAACGATACGTTTTCTTCATTGCACAGCTGCGGGAGATTTGACAGCAGACCACATTGCGTTGGTTCTTAACGAAATGGTATAGGTGCCGGTCGTCTAGAAAGCAATGACAAACTACTGAACGTAAACTTGCCAAGAGATTACAATAGTAAAACATACTGGTGTTGATTGCGATGTTCTGTAAATGATGTGCAACCGACTAACTTCTTCATTGATGGTTGGATTTTGCAGCTAAGGTTTTATACAGATTATGGTAGTCAGTCTCTCGCTAGCCATCCGCACTAGCCTCTTACGACATGCATGGTAGGTTACAATGTTTTTATTATTTTTTCCCCCGTTTGGTTTGTGCCCATCAAGTATGATTTCATCCAGTGAGACTTGAAAGTTTTGAGCCATGAGCTCCAAGATGGCTGGCAAGGCCTATTCTGGCTCGAAATGTTTTTGGACATTTTCGCCCTTTATTATCCCCCTAACACACTGGATGTCCTTATACTATTATAATGCATTTTAGTGACTGCAAAAGAACAACATTTTTCCTATCTAACAACTGCAACCTCTTTTACAGCCTAGTAAAACAAGTCACACATCCATTTATACATACATTATATATTTTGAAATGGGGCATACTTCCTGAAACTTTTCGTCATCATTCCAGAATGGCACATCAGCAGTCGGAAAGGAACAAATCCCTGCACCGGAAGAGCAAACACTGTGATGGTAATATAACAATTGTATAGTTACATGCTGGTTATTTCTATCCGGTGCAGTGTACTAGGAGTAGACTCAGTATAATAACATAGGTACCGAATAATTTTCAGAATGTTATGAGAACTGTCTAGAAAGTTAAGGAAAGGAATCATGATGTCTGTATTTGATACTTGGTTAAGGAAGGGGATCATGATGTCAGTATTTGATACTTGTTGAAGGAAGGGGATCATGATGTCTGTATTTGATACTTGGTTAAGGAAGGGGATCATGATGTCTGTATTTGATACTTGGCTAAAAAAGGGGATCATGATGTCTGTATTTGATACTTGGTTAAGGAAGGGGATCATGATGTCTGTATTTGATACTTGGCTAAGGAAGGGGATCATGATGTCAGTATTTGATAATTGGCTAAGGAAGGGGATCATGATGTCTGTATTTGATACTTGGCTAAGGAAGGGGATCATGATGTCTGTATTTGATACTTGGCTAAGGTAGGGAATCATGATGTCTGTATTTGATACTTGGCTAAGATAGGGGATCATGATGTCTGTATTTGATACTTGGCTAAGGAAGTGGATCATGATGTCATTATTTAATAATTATGCATTGCATGCATGAAACAATCCATGGATGGATGGATGGATGGATGGATGGATGGATGGATGAATGGATGGATGAATGGATGGATAGATAGATAGATGGATGCATGCATGCATGCATGGAAAATATATCCAAGAATCGTGAAAATAAAAAACTCTTGGCATAAACAGGCTAGCTGCAACATTAGAAAACTTCAGTAGGTAAATGTTAAAACAAAGTTAATTTACACAAATATAATCAATTCCATAAGAGCTGTGTTACTTTAGTACGTTAAAATAAATACAAATTAATTTAAATAATTTAAAACCAAAATGTGGAATGGAAATAGAAGGGGAAATTCTTAACAAAGTGGATAATTTTAAATACCTAGGAACATTTATAACATCAGATGGAAGGTGCACAACAGTGATTAAGAACAGAATAGGGCAAGCAAGAGCTGCATTTCAGAAAATGAAAAGCATATTATGCAATAAGTCGCTATCAATGAATGTAAGAAAGAGAGAGCTGAAGTGCTATATAGATCCAGTTTTGCTGTATGACAGTGAATCTTGGAATGTAAATGAATAAATTAGGATGAACTTGGAAGAAACAGAGATGTAGTTCCTGAAACAAATATTGCGACTGTCAGACTGGACTGTCAGAGTAACTAACGACGATTGCCTGAAAAAGGCTAATGAAACTAGAACAGTATATGCAACAATAAGAAAGAGAAAAACAGCTTTATTTGGTCATGTGATGAGAAGAGAGGCATCGGAGAACTTCGTGACAACTGGAAAGATCAGGAGGAAGAGAGGCAGAGGCCGATCAAGAGAAATGATGCTGGATGGCTTAAGACGGTGGCATAGAGGAATATCATTAGCACAGTTAATCCAGAACACCAAATACAGAGATCTGTGAAGAGACATGAACGCCAAGGCCAGCGAGCAGGGCACTTGATGATGATGAAATATATAATCAGTTTTTTAAGAGCTGTGTTGCAAAAATCTAACAGCACGAATTTTATTGTTATTAAACAGTTAGTGCATTCAGAAATAAGTCCACAAACTAATAATCACAGCATATTAAAGTTATCTTACGTACTCTACCTAAACGTCAGATACACTGGTCTGGAAATTTCCGCTGCAGGAACATAGGCAGTGTAGAATGCTGCATACAATAACATTGAAACTAGCACCAGGGCAATAACAATTGACCATAACAATAACAATTTCTGTATTGTTGATTTCGTTTTACAAAACAAATAGTCCGCAATTAAAATAATATAGGCCGTAAGCTTCCGTGTCGGCCATGTGAATATAATATAATAAAACCGAAATACTCGGAATATTAAGTGGAGAAGAGCGTTTGCCATGGTGTTGTCTTTAGTGTGATGTTCACAACATGGTCTTGTGCTTGACTCGGGATCAAAGGCTAAAGTGACTGTTGTTGAAAGTGAAAGTAGAGATAAGGGCTCAAGTGACTGATAGGAGACACGTAGTTGCCGGTGACATAAAACTGAAATACTCAATATCAGGCAGGAAACAGACCGTATCACTAATTGGTCTATAAAGATATGAGGCGAGCACCATATGCCCAATGCGTATTAAACGTGTAAAAAAGTCCTTTACCTGACTTACTTGGTGTCAGTTAGATGGGCAGGCTGGCTTGCAAGGATCTCGATCCTTGATGTTCTGGATCAATTCTATTGGTTATATTTCTTCATGTCAGCGTCTTAGACCATCAATTATATTGGTAGTATTTCTTAATGCCCGCGTCTTAGACCATGATGTCTATTGGTAACATTTCTTTATGCCAGCGTCTTAGACCATAAATTATAATGGTAACATTTCTTTATGCCAGCGTCTTAGACCATAAATTATAATGGTAATATTTCTTCATGCCAGCGTCTGAGACCGTCAATTCTATTGGTAATAATTATTTATGCCAGCGTCTGAGACCGTCAATTCTATTGGTAATAATTATTTATGCCAGCGTCTGAGACCGTCAATTCTATTGGTAATAATTATTTATGCCAGCGTCTGAGACCGTCAATTCTATTGGTAATAATTATTTATGCCAGCGTCTTGTCTACGTGAGAGCAGGGATAGGTCAGTGACTAGCATGTTATACAAGACAAGATATTGTTACATAGAACACAGCAGATATTTTATGCACACCTTTCTTTAAAAGTTCTTAACAGTCGAGAGGATCGACTTAATTGCACCTGGTTTTTATCACATATGGCTCAGTCTCTTTCTGCAGGGCGACCTGCCGAAAGTGTAACACAAAGCATGAACTCAGTAGCTCCAGCGACGACCCCCAGGAGTCTCCGAGAAAAATGCACTCGTGAACCGAAAGATGTAGCCCAGAATCGAACCCACAACCTTCGGAACGTGAGGCAGACGGCTTGTCCACTTAATACACAAATGATCTTTTTGTGGTTACTGCACCTTTGAGCATGTAGCGAAACGCCAGTGGGCCATGTCCTTATGTATTCTGTTATTCTTGGTAAACAAGGGGAACCGGCTTTCGGAAGCTCTCAGTTCTTTATTCGTTCAATTCTCCATGAAAGATGGTTCTTTGGGTTATCTTCATACCACAATCTTTACATGGAGCGAGTATATATTTGTCTTTCCTTTCGGGTAGTCCCGAAGGCGCGCCTTGCGTCAAATGTGCACTGGTGCGGCTACTGGTCAATTGATGGCCGGGCAAACAAGTACCGTTTGCAACTTGCAACTTGTCAAAGTTAATTAAAGATAACGACAGAAGTGCAACTACTACGGAGACATTTTGAAAGGGTCCTCTTCTATGGGAAGTGACTATGTCTACTAACGGACATTATCACCAGTGCTTATAGGCTAACGCCAATATGTCCGACGAGGCCAACTCAAGGTTTGGTGTGCTTAACTCTGAGACAGAGGCAAGGTGCAGGTCTTGAGGCAAGGACATTTTGCATGACTGGTGCATTGCCGGTTTTTTTCAACAACATACGCCTGAGAGCAGTTGTTGTCTGGAGGGAGCCTAAGAGTGATTTTCTTGCATACCCATTTTATACCAGACATTAAAAGGCACCCATCCATTATCCCTCCACGAACACCTCACCGTATCTGCAACCGTAAAGCTTTTCATAGGTCAGTGAAGACCTGGTGCCGAATTAATTCATGTGGCAATGAACAGAAGTCCTCAACACACCAGTCGCTTGGATTCTACAAAAGCCTGTTGAATCTACAACCAGTTGCTGGAGAAGGAAGGAGATTCTGACATCTTTGGTGAGATATGTCTGGACAGATCAGACAGTATCTGAAGCTGGATCTGTGACTGTGGTGACTGGAGGCTCTGTGTCAAAACTTTACCAGTGTAGTGTCTGTGTAGATCTATCTGTTTATCTGCCTTTATGTGTTCCTGTGCTGTTCTTGATTAGGTTAATAAAATTACTTCCAAGTTGTTCTGACGACTGCCATGTTATTTATGTGTCAGCCAGAAGAACACTGCAGGAAATAGGTCCCTAGGTCGAAAGGAAGCGTGACAGTGAGTCCAGGGAAAACGGAGGAGGGTTGGCAGGTAAAGACCTATCCCAGCCAGGGCTATAGAAGATTAATTAAACATTGTGACCGGGCTATTTGGGACCCTCCACGTAGCTTGTTACAATTTCTGGGGGCTCGTCCGGGATATTTGAAATCCTGGTGGAGTTCTGGCTGATTTAGTGATAGGGGACAGATATCCTTGTTTTCTATCAATAGGTTCTGCCTACCGTGCCTGGCTATTGTCTATACTCTTCCTGACACAGACTGACCGACATACGACGTGTTGTGGTCGTGTAATGTAACTTGTTGTGTAATTGTGAGAAAAATTTTATTGGACAATTACCTCGTCCCTTGCCCTCTGAGTTTAAGATGGCATCAGCTGGGTTTAAGGTCGCTGACGTACAGGCTACAGGGCGTGAAATGGGTTATGATGGAGCGGAGTTACAGAAATATGTGCAGGAGGTGGAAAGAGACTACAGACAGGCTGTGCGCGAAGCCAAGAGGATTGAGGCGGAGGCTGAGGTTAGGAAGATGGAGGCCGAGCAGGCAGTCAGAGACCATGAGTTCCGTATGAGAGAGTTGGAGCTGAAAGCTCAAACTGCCAAGGAAAGAGACGGTGCAGTGGGAGACACAGTTCTCCCTGACTCAACAACTTCTGGTGGCGGTCCATACCAGGCAATGAAGTTCCCATTGCTCCCGTTCGATGAACACAAAGATAAGATCGACCAGTATCTTCACAGATTTCGGTCGATGGCTTTGGCTATGGGATTGGAACGAGGGAAATGGAACTTGAAACTCTCACAGGGCCTGAGGGGGACCGCGTACGAGGTCTATTCTAGGTTGCCACCTGGTATGGAGAATGACTATGAAGCTCTGGAGAAAGCACTATTGAAAAGGTTCCAGATGACAGCTCATACTTATCGACAACAGTTCAGAAAGTCGAAGAGAGAGCCAGGAGAGATGTTCGCAGCCTACAGTGTCAGACTGAAGTCTTACCTTTTGAAGTGGATGTCATTAGCTGGATTTGCTAACGACTATGAAAGTTTGGAAGAATTGGTGGTCGTGGACCAAATGAAGAGAATGATGCCTAAGCCATTGCAAACCTTCTTGCTTGAAAATGGGGCAGAAAGGTTAGACCTAGTCAACACATTAGCGGAAAGGTATGTGCTAGCTCATGGAGATAATGGGGAATTGTCACAACCCAATCCCCGACCACCAGACACATGGTCTGGAAAGAAGAAGAACCCTAAAACAGCTCACACCAAGAAGGAGGATCCTTTCGATAAAGTTCCTAGTAAGAAACCCTCTGGTAAGAGTCCACCTGGATCTCCTAAAAGAAAGTGGAGTGAAAAGTGGTGCGCCTATTGCAAATCTCCCACACACAATACGGTTGATTGCCGGCGTAAACAGAAAGACTCTCACTATGCTGCTTGTCTTGTAGAAACCGGGGAAGGGTCTCACAAGGAGGTAGAAGGGAGGGATCTTGGGAACAAAGATTTAGAAAAACCACCAGTAGTAGAAACGGTACTTGTGAACGGTCAACCAGTTGAGTGTCTCTACGACACCGGTCTGCAGTTTGAGGCTGTAATTTCATCACACTTAGTGAGTCCAGAGCAGCTAACCGGAGAATCTATTGAGATTCAAACGGCGACAAAGAGTGCGGTAGCGATGTCTCTTCCAATTGCGAAGGTGGACATCAAATCAAAATATGTTACCGGCACTATACAGGCAGCCGTTCTGCTAGATCCAATCTTCCCAATGATCTTGGGTTGTCGCTACGTCTTTCTAGGGATTCCAACCGAACCCATGTACGTAGGAGCGATGCAAACCAGATCTCAATCGGAGGATGAGCAGACGCCGGCCTTGATCGTGAATCCCTTGCCTGGGGAGTTACGAGCTGCTCAAAGCCAGGATGCTACTTTGCAACCTTGCTTCAACCAGTTGCCAAAAAGTTCTGACCCACCAAGACGGGGTCAGTATTATATGAAGAATCGGTTATTGTACCGGAGAGCCGGAGTGGAGGATCGCCAGCATGGACAGCTGGTAGTTCCTAAGGCTTATCGGGAACAGCTTCTTCATATGGGACACACCATTTCTTTCAGTGGACATATGGGTGTCGGGGCAACTCTCCAGCGCATTTCCTGCCATTACTACTGGCCAGGGATGACTGGAGACGTGCGTAGGTACGTCAAGTCGTGCCCAGAGTGCCAGCGTGTGGCACCAAAACACTGGACAGCTCCGGTAGTCCTGGGAGACATGCCCATTATGAACTCTCCTTTCGAGAGAGTTGCCATCGATCTTGTTGGTCCTCTTCCTAGGACTAGGAAGAGGAATAAGTACATTCTCACGATGGTGGATTGCTGTTCCATGTGGGGTGAGGCGATACCTTTGGCCACAATCGACTCTAAGCGAGTGGCTGATGCACTGATGGAGACCTTTACTAGGTTGGGATTTCCCAACCAGATCCTAACGGACAATGGGTCTCAGTTCTGTGGTAAGCTGATGGAAGAAGTCTTTCGTATCTTCCAGACTAACCACATTCACACAAGCCCATACCACCCTCAGTCTAATGGGCAAGTAGAGAGGTTTAATGGTACCTTGATGACCATGCTTCGGAAGCTGGCTCAAGAGAAACCAGACAGATGGGATGAGTATATCTCAGCCGCCTTGTTCGCCTATCGGGAGGTTCCCCATGGGTCGACCGGGTTGCCACCAGCCACTCTACTATTCGGGAGGCCAATCAAGGGTCCCTTAGAAGCCTTATTGAGATGTTGGACAGAGGAGGAAACTTCTGAAGAAGCTGTATCCTCTTATAAATACGTCGAAGAGTTAAAGAAAAAACTCCAGACGGGTTGGGCTTTGGCAGCTCAGAATCTGAGGGCGGCCAGAAAGAGACACGCGGCCTACTACAATAGAAGGACGAAAGATAGGTCTCTTAAGGTGGGGGATCGGGTTCTGTTGTTACTTCCAGTAGGTTCCAATAAACTCGAGATTGGTTGGCAGGGGCCTTTCCCGGTGGAAAGGGTTGTGTCCCGCACCAACTATGCCATCCGGATCAGGGGGAAATCCAAAATCTTCCACATTAACCTTCTCAAAAAGTTTGAAGAACGATCTGATGGTACTTCTCTCCCACTCATGACTATGGCGGTCGCGATGGAAACTGAATCGGGCGAAGACGCGGATCGGGGTTATCCATTACACCCTGGGGAAACCTATAGGGATGTACATATAAATCCTGATCTGTCGGCTGAAGAAACAGACCGTGTCATCCGGTTGTTAGAGTCCCATCAGCAAATTCTTACCGATCGGCCAGGGCGGACAGGGTTGGTCGAGTTTGATATGACTCTGACTACCCAAGACCCAGTTCGCCAGAAAATATATCCAGTACCCTTTTCGAAAGAGAAGGCCCTGGAAACTGAAATCCAGAAGCTTCTGGACGATGACATCATCACTCCTTCGACTTCTCCTTATAATGCCGGGGTTGTCTTGTTGAGGAAGCCAAGCGGGGAGCACCGCTTATGTATTGATTACAGGCATTTAAACAGTTGTACGACATTCCAAGTTGAGCCGTTACCAAACACAAATCAACTGTTTGCCAGATTAAATAGGGCAAAGTACTTCTCAAAAATTGATTTAAGCCGGGGATATTATCAGATCCCTGTGAAACCTGAGGTTCGGCCAATGCTCGCTTTCAGTACTCCGAGCGGCCATTACGAATTTAAGGTGATGCCTTTTGGGCTGAGCAATGCGCCCAGTGTGTTCACACGCATGATGAGAAAGTTATTAGACCCTTTAAGGGATCCTTCTGTTGTCTCGTTTATGGATGATATTCTCATCGCGTCTGACAATCTGAAAGATCACCTGAAATCCTTGGAAAAGATCTTCATAAGATTGAAAGAGGAGGGGTTAACCGCCCGTCCAGCCAAATGCATGATTGGCTATCAATCCTTGGAATTTCTGGGACACACTATTACCCCAGGGGGACTGGTACCGGAAGAAAAGAATATTGAGAAGGTCCGTCTCGCACCCCGTCCTAAATCCAAAAAAGATGTTAGGTCTTTCTTGTCTTTGTGTGGGTTTTACCAGAAATTCATTCCGAAGTTCAACGAAATTGCGGCGCCGTTAACTGAGACCCTGAAGAAAGGATCACCAGATCTTATAGTCTGGACCCCGAGCTGTGAAGAAGCTTATGGGAAGCTGAAACAGGCTTTGGTGGATAGGCCAGTCCTGCAACTCCCAAATTTGGAGAAAACGTTTGTTCTGAGAACCGACGCGAGTAACATAGGGATTGGGGCAACTCTGTTGCAGGAAGGGCGAGATAATCCTTCGGTGCTGTGTCCGGTGGCATATGCCAGTCGAAAACTGTTACCCGCCGAACGGAATTACTCCACCGTCGAACGGGAATGTCTAGCTCTAGTGTGGGCGGTACAGAAATTTCAACCTTATCTGTATGGAGTCCAGTTTCAAAGTACAATCCGACCATCAACCTCTGACGTTCTTGGCAACTTCTAAGAAATTGAACGCGAGGTTAATGAGATGGTCATTGCTCCTACAACCGTATCAGTTCACGGTCGAATACATCCCCGGAAGGGAGAATGTGGGAGCAGATTTCCTATCACGGCATCCTATGGTTGAATGTGAGGGTGGGGTCATTCGAACAGAACCACTGACAGTAGAAAGTCGTAGGGTTCGACTTTCTTAAGAGGGGGCCTATGTAGCGAAACGCCAGTGGCCCATGTCCTTATGTATTCTGTTATTCTTGGTAAACAGGGGGAACCGGCTTTCGGAAGCTCTCAGTTCTTTATTCGCTCAATTCTCCATGAAAGATGGTTCTTTGGGTTATCTTCATACCACAATCTTTACATGGAGCGAGTATATATTTGTCTTTCCTTTCGGGTAGTCCCGAAGGCGCGCCTTGCGTCAAATGTGCACTGGTGCGGCTACTGGTCAATTGATGGCCGGGCAAACAAGTACCGTTTGCAAGTTGCAACTTGTCAAAGTTAATTAAAGATAACGACAGAAGTGCAACTACTACTAAGACATTTTGAAAGGGTCCTCTGCTATGGAAAGTGACTATGTCTTCTAACGGACATTATCACCAGTGCTTCTAGGCTAACGCCAATATGTCCGACGAGGCCAACTCAAGGTTTGGTGTGCTTAACTCTGAGACAGAGGCAAGGTGCAGGTCTTGAGGCAAGGACATTTTGCATGACTGGTGCATTGCCGGTTTTTTTCAACAACATACGCCTGAGAGCAGTTGTTGTCTGGAGGGAGCCTAAGAGTGATTTTCTTGCATACCCATTTTATACCAGACATTAAAAGGCACCCATCCATTATCCCTCCACGAACACCTCACCGTATCTGCAACCGTAAAGCTTTTCATAGGTCAGTGAAGACCTGGTGCCGAATTAATTCATGTGGCAATGAACAGAAGTCCTCAACACACCAGTCGCTTGGATTCTACAAAAGCCTGTGGAATCTACAACCAGTTGCTGGAGAAGGAAGGAGATTCTGACATCTTTGGTGAGATATGTCTGGACAGATCAGACAGTATCTGAAGCTGGATCTGTGACTGTGGTGACTGGAGGCTCTGTGTCAAAACTTTACCAGTGTAGTGTCTGTGTAGATCTATCTGTTTATCTGCCTTTATGTGTTCCTGTGCTGTTCTTGATTAGGTTAATAAAATTACTTCCAAGTTGTTCTGACGACTGCCATGTTATTTATGTGTCAGCCAGAAGAACACTGCAGGAAATAGGTCCCTAGGTCGAAAGGAAGCGTGACAGTGAGTCCAGGGAAAACGGAGGAGGGTTGGCAGGTAAAGACCTATTCCAGCCAGGGCTATAGAAGATTAATTAAACATTGTGACCGGGCTATTTGGGACCCTCCACGTAGCTTGTTACAGAGCATCTGCTCCAGAGTTTTCTTAAACTGAAAGAGTTACAATTACCCCGGTCAACAAACGCCCGCAGAAGTTGGACGTGTCGGCCGAAAGGTGCAAATATCGCAGCTCCGTTGCAAACTTGTACATATCAATTAGTCATGACCGCCCACGCTTTCCGGCAAGGCACATGATTGATTTATTGATTGATCCTATTTACAGGACATCGCTGTCAACACCATCACTCCACCGCTGTTGTTGATGTCTTCGCAAGATCACGCTCAGTAGTTTGCCATTGATTTATGAGCGACCGGCTCACATAACCCCGTAAGTAACCAACGCGACGCGATCCGCTAACGAAACTCGCGCAACTGTGTTCCCCTACGTGGATATACGGGATTACGGAGAAAGTCGTTAACAACTTCGCCAGGGAGCCCGGCCGTCGAAGATTACAATTTGAAATTTGAAGAAAGGGGAGGGTTGAGACTTACAAGCATGGCGACCTTATTTGCTAGCTCTCAGTAAGAGATGGCTCATCGTCACACCGGCTATGTACAATGAATATATAACCCGCACACACTTTTTTATCCTTAAAGTGTAAGTTCTGTGTACGTTGGCAATGGCGTGTTTGTGATAAACCTGTTCTGCAAGGTTTATTCATACAATGGCTTGTTCCGTGCAGTACTTTGCCCCATTAGCAGTCTTTTGAAACCTCTCTATTACACACCAAATGCTCTGCGTGGGTTTCTGTTATGTGCACATTATTATACCACATGTTGGATCCATCTATATTGTAGTCTGCTTCTTCTCCGCTTCCTTGTTACACTTTGCTCTGTTGTTATGTTTTCCAGACATTCATGCCTCTTTACTGGTTCTTGAGTCCACACTGTCGGTTGTGATGTATGTCCCCGGCCTTCTGCTTGATTGCTGTCATTCATTTAATTATCTTCCTCCGTGACACAATCTCAGACTGCCCAGCACCTTCTTTCTCGGTCTTCTCCTGTCTCGTTGCTTTCTCTTTGAGGTCCCGGTAACTCACGGTCACGTTTGTTTACTCATTCATTCATTCATTTATTCATGCATTCATTCATTCATTCATTCATTCATTCATTCAGTAGCATATCCTTTGATGAACCTCGCTCCCATGATAACCTTCCGTAAAACCTCTCGATCATAAGCAAGATGTCTCGCGTCTGATACACCCATCTAGAGATCATCCGCCACATCCTCCACCAATCTTCTCTGTGGCCTTTCTCTTCTTCTCTTCCCAGGCATATACCCCTCCATTATTTTTCTCTCAAAACTTTCGTCAAATATTTCAATTTTCTTTGTTTTATCGACATTAATAGCCATCCATCCATTATGCATCATGTGCCATGCCGGGAATCATGGGCGGTCATGATTCGCAATTTCACTTGATCACCAGAGTCGTGAATAGGCTCAGTGTTCCTTCTCGACCATGCCATGTGGCCAAGCCATCCAGGTCGTTACTTCTCGGTCTTCCCCTTGGTCTGTTCCCTTTGATCTTGCCAGTTGTCACGAAGTTCTCCAATTCATTTCTTCTCGTAACATGTCCAAAAAATTTTTGACTGTCTGCGTCTAATTTCACTAATCAATTTACGATTTTCATTTGTTTCCTGTAATACTTGGTCATTGGTTTTTCTGTCTGTCCATGGTATTCTTTGCATTTTCCTCAGAAACAACATTTATGCAGCCATCAGATGTTCTTCAGCTTGACTGCCCATTGTCCAAGCACCTCAACAGTCTTTTTCTCGTTTCAATTGACATCTTGTTATTGATAAGAATGTTTTTCATCTTACTAAAGGCTACTTTCATCATAGCGATTCTTGTTCTATTCTTTTCAAGGCATCTCCCATTAGATGTTATGACTGTTCCGAGATAAATGTACCTATTCACGTGTTGAAGAATATTTCCATTTACTTGTATATTACATTGTGGTATTTCTTTCTTCCTAGTGACGACCATAATCTGTGTCTTTTTACAGTTTAATTCTAACCCCAGTTGTTCACTGTGTGCAACAACCGCATCTACTAATTGTTGCAGATCCGGCTCATTGGCTGCAATCAATACTGTGTCATCTGCATATTAATAGCCAACCTTCTTCAATATTCAGCTCTTTAAGAATGGGTGCATCTGTTCTTTTCTTTACCCAGGATATTCTTAGAACTTGTCTATAACATTTATATTCAAAGGCATTTATGCGCTGTTCAGCTTGTTAAGTAAGTGTACAGGTCTCACAGAGGTATGTTGCAATGGGAAAGATGCATGCTTTAAAAAATCTAATGTTTGTAGTTCTATCTGTCTCTCTCCATAATTTATTCAGTTGTTTTAGTGTTTGAATAACAATTGATAGTCGTCGTTTAATTTCTTTAATTGTGTCACCGTTGCTTGTGATCAATGGCCCAAGATATTCATACTTTTCTACCATCTCCAATGTTTAATAATTAACATATATTTCTTTCTCCATAATAATTTTATCTAGTTTGTTTACTACAGAACCTAAATGCTCCGATACCTAAGACGTTGAATGGGGTTGACAATCCTGACCGATTTAATACCAGGTTGCAAAAATGTTACTTGTCAAATACTCCTGCTGTCTGTCATATTCAACTGGTGACAATATAAAATAACACAAAGTAATGCAGCTTCACAGAACACAATTACGGAAAACACTGAACGTTGCGGCGACTAGCCTTCATCAGCAAACAAATACACAAAACACAACATATAATCACGGATAAGGCCGTCCAGTGACTATATTAAGGCAGAGGTTCCCAATCCACGGCCCGCGGGCCACTTGTGGCCCGCCAGTTGTCAGAAAGTGGCACGCGAGGCCTCGTTATTTAATATATATATATTATAATTATATATATATATATATATATATATATATATATATATATATATATATATATATATATAAAGGCGATGTATGTATGTAGGGATGTATTTGATGCGTTCGATAACGGTCCATCCGATTGAGATGAAATTTTCTACATGTATTCTTTTCATTCCCGTGCAGCCAACTGTCATAGTTTGTTAGTGTACAATCAGCTATTTACTTACTAAAATTTAATATTTAAATTTACATTATCATTTATATATAGCGAGGGGACTTAACTTAAGAAAAGTTATTTCAAGGGGCATAACTTTTAATAGCATTGCTATATATTTTATATATAGATTGTTGCATTGTTTTCAAAGATTTATAAACTCTTTGTCTACAGTTATTTACAGGCATATGAGTTATAATAAATAATGATATAATCTTTAAGGCATTTTCAAAGTTTTCATAAAAATAATGCATCTATTTAAATAGTGAAAATTTTCTAACTCATCTTTTTATGTTTAAAGAAGTTATCTACAGTCATGTAGGTGATTAAAAACAGTTCTCATTAAAAATAATGGATTTATTTTAGATACGTTAGAATTTTATTTCTGTACTTTTTTGGGAGTGGAACTTTTGAATTAATCGAAGCATTTGTTTTTTTCCGTTCGCTTGGCCGAGAGAAGGTCAGTACACAATTCACATGTGTATATGCTTGATTTTGTTTTTGTTTAAAAAAAAGGTTGGCCGCGTGTGTGTCAACATCAGGTTTTTCA